>JAQMRL010000004.1:24330900-24930900 GCA_035578175.1 Catonia carolina
TTTAACAATATAACCTAAAATGCATATTAAAGCCGCAGTCTTAAAAATAAATTGTTTTTACGAGAAACAGCCTCTCCAAGAATTTCAGCAGACATGGCGCCTACCTTATCTTGTAGGGCATAAAAATTTAGTAAATGAGGCGATTTTTAAAAAAATCGTAGGAGCCGTTTTTGAGGAAATCGCAAAAAAGTGAAAAATACACCGATAAACTACTACTTTCAGTTGACCGATTTTGATGAAAATGTTCGTGTCGGGTCCGGTATTAGTATCTAACTTCAGTTTTAAGTTCGTACGATGTTCCGTTTTTGAGACATTCTGTTCACACACACAGACTAACCGCTAACATGTTTTTTTTTGGGTTCAGGGGGTCTGAAAACGTGCAGATCCGTTGAAAACTCGATCCCGAATAATTGACATGAAAACAATACTTTCCTTCCTATATATTCATATGGGCAAGAGAAAGTAAAAATATTTCCCCTCTATTTATGATAGTGAAATTAATAGATTGGGTAAGGAATATTTAGTAAAATTACAAAAAAAAACATTGTAAGAATATTTAAATCTTAATAAATAAAAGTTTGAGTCACTTGGATTATTTGTGTGTTGAATAACTTCCTCGTGACATTTACTTCAGAGATAATACAATTCCATATCTTGTAAGAGAAGATAATAGGAAAATATAGCTGTAGTTTTATTTATGATATTATATTATGTGGAAAGGGCAAACTAGTAGCTCTTTTGGTATTTTTATTTGGCCGGACAGGCGTTAGTATGCTTGTATAAAGCAATAAAGTATGAATACATTGTTATAGTGATATTATATTATAAAATTCATATTTATTGTGTATCCTACTTTGTAATAAATAATAGTAGCCAAGAATAGTTTTCTTGTTAGGTTAGGCTTGAAGCAGTAGGTTATTACATGACAGGTTATAAAAGTAGTACTTGTATTGCCCTACTCAAGTGTAATTTTGATTAATGATCTTTTTTTATTATTATAATAATGTGTATTGAAAACAAGTAGCTGCATTGAGGTGTATACCTAGAGGTTCTTTGATTGATTCTAGTACCGTTATTCTGTCAATGATTGGCTATTTAATTTTATAATGAATAATCTTATATTATCTTGTTTTGGAAAGGAAATTGTTCCCAATTAGATTTAAAGGTTATTATCCAGAAACTTTACTTCAGTAATTTCTCATTTCTCAACTACTTATACAGATATAAATAAATGGTTAACGCACTTATGAAAACGGATCTTGTTAAATAACAATGTTATGTAATACCTGAAATAAACAGAAGTTACGATGCTCTTCATTATCTTATAATCTAACTAGCTAAAGTACCTGTTCTTCGAACGGTTTTCTTGGTGATGTGGACAGTCTGTTGGTGTACCGAGTTCGATCCCTGTCAGGTCTGATATTCTTTAATGAATCATTGTTATCTACGAGGTGGTATCCAAAAGAAGCCGGAATTATTTTTAAAAGCTATTTATTTTAATTTTTTTACAAAATAACCTTATCCCCTTCAAAAATACTCTCTATTACAACTAATACATTTATCCCGCCAGTGCTTCCACTGTTCGAAACATTTTTTGTAGTCATCTTTAGAAATGGCTGATAGCTCCTCCCTCGTTTTTTCTTATTATTCTACTTTTTCTTATTATTATTACTATTAACTTAACTAACAATAGCAATTATTTTACATTACAAGGTACTTGCAGACCTTTTCATAACGTACAATGTTGTTACACCGATTTAACGTTATCTAATAGCACTGACTTATGAACGTATGACAACTTGAACTGACTGAACTCCCGACAGAAAGAGCTAACTCTTTTTATACCCTTTTAGGTTTTTAGAAAGAAATATAAAGACGATTTAGTAAACACGCAGTAGAAATGCAAACGTTTTCTTCCGAATTCTGGAAGCAACAAAAAAAAGGTAGATTCTAAGAGAAAGAAGGAATAAAAGGGATTTTGGGAATTTTTGTAATTAAATCTTAAAAGGATATACATAAGTACTAAAGTTAGATTATATCAGAAATTCTGTAAAACTTAATCACAATAGAACACAAGATATTACAATTAGAGCTGATAATCCGAAATGATACAACCACTCCACGCTCGTTCAGGTAGCAATGCCAGTCACACAATACAACTTTTTCATACGATAAAATTATCTCACCCCAACCATTTCCAGTCTACCATGACCTACTACTAGTATTAATTTCATTGTAATTATAATATTTGGCTTCGCTTAAGGAAGTCCATTTGAACAGCAAGGATTTTATGGCTATTAATTAATCCTCGTCAGTTCTCAAGTTTCATCACCTTTCTTCTTGAGGATCACTTTAATTCTTTCGGGATCTGGTTATTAATTAATTACAACAAATTATTATAGTTACAACTTGTAGTAAATTACAATTAAGTTAAAATAATTTTATATAATCACTAATGTGTACACACATACGTTGTAATCTTTTCAATTTAAGAACAATTACCAACCGAAATGATTCAATGAGATGAGGATGATATGTATGACGTCGTGTAAATGAGGTGTAGTTTTGTGCAAACTCAGGCAGACCATTCTTGAGAGAATATTGTTAATTGAACCCTAACCATTAAAGTACACCGGTAACCACTGTCAAGTATTCAAATACATAATATAAAAGTAACTACTTTACTAAGAATTGAACCACGGAAACTTTGTCTCCGTGGTTTAAATTTAAATAAGGTAATAAAATTTGTACTATTCTAGGTTGTAATTAACCTATTTTATAAAAATACTTAAAATTTACGGCCGTAAAATTTATAATTTGCTATTTTGTTTTTGACAATTTTCTTGTATATAATATTACTATTTTTCTTTAAATATCACTGACAAAAGATGTGGTGTGTAAAATTGCTGACCTCTTAATTTTTTTTGTATTTTTTAAAAATAGAATGTTTATGTTTTAGATATTATTAATAAAAATGTTTTAAAATAATAAAAAAATATGATAACTCTCCAAGAATTTTTGTCAGTTATTTAAAAATGTTTTTCGGTTTAGATTATTTTCTGGTCTATAGGCACCCTACTCTAAAAGATTCCCTCATCCTCTAAACCCAACCTTTCTTGTTACTTTACTAAAAGGGTGGATAAAACTCCCATCATGAGACATGGGACATCCCTCTGTGAGACACTACTGGACGAGAGACTTATCTCGTTTCCTGTTCGGGGTTGTCTAAGGGTTTCTGGTAAAGTTCCTTTTTTCTTATTAGAAATTGTGCTATAGGGTTGTTTTCGTATTTTTTATATAAAAAAGAAATATAGTTGAGGGTGTATTATGGGTGAAATATATATATAGTATAACTGGAGTTTCCCCATTATCAATTCGGAAAATGATATTAAGGGTTTTCCTTTTGGATTATTTTCGTTGTGTTATTCCTTTAAAGTGTTGAATTATCACTTGTTTTCTTCTGTAACAGTCATAAGTTTTTGTAGTTTTTATTTGGAAATTTTGCCGTAAAGTTTTCGTGTTTTACTGCTTTTATTCGTACGTTAAAGTCGTTTAGTGATTTTCGTACTTACATTAAAGTTAACAGTTAAATTCCGCTTAAAGTTTTGTATTGAAGAAAGTATTAATCTATAAAAAAATAAAATTAAATATAATTTAATTTACTGTAATAAAGGATTAATCTATAATCTATAATAAGTATTAATATACCTGTATGATAATTAATCTATAATCATTATTACATCATGTAAAAAATATCTATTTGGGATTATGCAATTCAAATTTTCTTCTCTGCTAAACCAACCACATCCAAAAGTTACAAGAATTTCAATCTGAATTTCTCCGATATACGACAAATACAAAACAAGTTAATACGACAAATTTCACAATTAAATCTCTATGGAAATCCACCAAAGTGACTGCGGGGATTGTGGGAAAGAGACCTAATGTGAAATAAATAAATTACATAAAAAAGTAAAATTAAATTAGTATTTTTACTTTTTCTAGCTCGTATTTCTAAATTTAGTATCATTAAATTTGTAAAATTTTCACACTAAAACATGCAACTGGGCGTCACTGGTCTATTTACAGTATTTTACTTTTTTTAACAATTTTGTTATTTTACAGTTATTAACGTATTTAAAAATTAAGAAAAATACGGTTTTTAGTTAATAGGTACTGAAACAAAAACACATACCGTATTTTAGTACTTACCGCATTTATAATTGTCCAGTATATATTTTTTTGAAGTATGAAGTATTTTAAGTTGTAATTGTTTTATATATGTATATATATAACGAAATAGTAAAATATTTTATTTGTAAGGCATGGAATATTCGCATCTGGTTCAAAATTGAAGAAATTATGAAGAAGAACTATTCACTTACAGGTGTTTTTGTAATGCTGAAAAGATTTTTCGTATGATTCGTATTAAAAATTGTATTTCAAGTTGTAATGGTTTTTTTTTAGTAAATAGTAGGCCTAAAATATAATTTATTTGCAAGATATGGAATATTCGCAACGATTTCAAAAATTAAAATATTATGACAAATAATTATTATTATTAAAATTTATAGGTATTTTTAAAATGTTGGAATGATTTTTTTTGACACTTTCAATTGAAATTTAGTATCTGCTATTAAATTAATACAACAATTTCTAAATGTGAAGCTAATGTTCCAAACCTTGATTTACTTGAAGGAGCGTGCAGTCATCACCACAGTCCTACAGTTGACCAAGAAGATCTTTTGGCTAGAGGTGCTTCAAACGTCTGCGCTGAGTACTCGGTATCACCCTACTGTACATGTTTTGTATGAGAGGGTTGTCTTGTAATTCAAATTTGTCATGCATCGTTTTGTATAGTTTTTTCGCGACATCAGTTACGTATGGGATTTGTAAGTCTTTATGCAACATTGAATTGGTGATGTAAAAGGGGCATTGCGTTATCGTTCGTAGAATCGTGTTCTGAATCGCTTGTATACGTTTCGTGTGTGAAGGTTTAGCAGATCTTAAAAGTTGAACCCCATATGTCCAGATTGGTCTTGTAGATTGTTAATTTGTGTGACATGCTTAATTTAGAACGTCTATCGAGTAAGCGTTTCACTTGATAGAAGCGTGTTTTGAGTTTGTGTGTGTGTAACATGTGCGTTCCATGTAAGTTTTCTGTCCAAGTGTAAGCCTAAGTAGCGTGTTTGAGTAGTGTGAGGTACCGGAATATTATTAATGTAAACGGTTTGGTAGTTTTATCGTCTAAGAGTAAACGTCATTTGTTGCGATTTGTTGATTTTTTTTAAATTAAAAAGGTATATAGTATTAAGGTTCAGATCATATTTTTAATTCCTATATCAAGTTTCTTGCTAAGGTGGAACTTAGGTACGTAAAATAGATCCATTTCAAATTTAATTTTTATCTTTTTTTGTTCAATTAAAGTATAAGTAAGTTATTTACGTGAGAAACAAAGTGTAAAAATTAAAAATTTTGAATTTTCTTGAATTGGTTAAGATTCCTGCACGAAAGCTCTACTTTTAAATATGATTAAATTTCAATTTTGAGGCTTGATTATTCATCGGTTATTTTCCTTGAGTATGTTTAGTACAAGATGTACGAGTATGGTGTTACACCTAGACTTCTATGGTTATTTATCCTGTTCGTTCCCTCTTCATTCCTTTTCCTAAAAGCGAACATCCCATTTGGTTTTGTAATGTCGTACATTACAATTCTCCCTTTCGTATGAACATCCACCAATGGGCTGTAGAATAGGATAAAGGAAATTAGAGTAAAATGTGTCTTGACATTGCCCTTTGTATGGGTTCGGACATTAAATTTTTCAGGATTTAAGATCTACTGTTGTGGGATGGTAAAAGTTAGAATGTTTAGGTACAAACCCTATTCTATTCTAAACCTATAATCCTGGGACCTAAATCCTTATCGGGTAGGGAAATTTAGATACTAGGGGTAGACCTGTTTTCACAGACCAGGAAATACACTGTGGTTGTTTGAATATTGTAAACCTAATGGTAACTTTTGAACAACCTGGTCAACAATAAGAAAATCTTAAGTTCTTAAAAAATACACTAACATTGTAGTGATCAGTCCAACTGGCTTCTATATTAGGAGTCTCAAGTTCGATTCCTGGTCAGGTCTGGCATTTTTTATCGTTCCATCACCTCATTTTCTGCCCATAACAGACAGGTGGAGTGTCAAATTATTTACACTCAATCTGTTCATTGCAGGGCTAAAATAAATAGTTCTGTTTCTTATCACAAGGTCAGCCAATAAAATGACTGAATCATTTAAGAACAGAAGAGGCAGAGGTGTAAAAGATACTAATCAGAGTTATCTCCTCTGAGAGTAATGAATTTTATTATACAGCCAGGCCCTGTGGTGAATGAAGTGAAGGTGTCATTTGCAGAGTGGAAAATATGTGCTTTTCAGAGGGCCCAGCATGCTGATAAGCGAACTTTTCCATTCAGTGAATAAGGCAATGGTAAACCACCTCACTCCTTGTTTTACTTAGTAAAACTTCTACAGGTTCAAACCAGCCTTTCGGCTGATGACCTAAACAACAACATCTCGTTTAGCACAAGTTAAGGCTTGATGTTGGCATCATCACAAAAATTCGGCAACCGCGCTTAATTTCTCGTTAATACTACTTAATCAACAGCGTTGAACTACAGAAAATTTAAAGAAAAATCGATGATATCCTTTAAACGAAGCGCCGGACAAACAAATATAAAATATAAAAGTTGTATCATTTTTATCTTTAATTTTTATTATGGACTATTTTTCTCTAAAAAGTACCGTAAAATTGTAATTTGGAAAAACCTATTTTATTTAATTCAAAAGCAGTTCCCACTATCACTCTCAGTGATATCATTTATGATTGCTTAATGATTTTTCCTGTGTAAAACACGAGAAAAGCTTGATCTAATTCGTTAAAGCAGTTTTTGAGAAAATTTCAATAATTTTGCAAAAGATTTTGAAGAAGTAGAGTACACTTTTTCGTGAGCAGGTTAAATACCACTCATTGTTTTCTATTTATCTCTTTAAAAAGGAGACTTTTAAAATTGTATCACTTTCTTTAATTTTAGTTAGGCCTTGTTTTCATTTAAAATGTCACATTTTTTAACGTCACTCATTTTAATATTTTCTTAAATATATCATTTTTTTTATTATACAGTATTTTGTTCCATTTTTTTTTAAATGTACCTTACTTTATATTTACGTTTTGTATCGTTCAATTCCTGAATAATAATTCAAAAAAATTCACTGGAATATATATTCTTTAAAAAATGTTTATTTTTACGTCATTTGATTAAAAAATCAATTTAAATTTTATGATGGTTGTCCTGTATTACTATGTAGTTTCAGAATTAAAATAAAAGAAATATCAGTAAATATACCTACACTATTGTATTATCTTGAGTAATTATAAATGACGCTTGGCAGAAAGTCATCTGAATATATTTTTTCAATTTCTTCTTGTAATAGAGAAACTAAATAAAGAATAAAGACTAAAGAGCCCAAGTTTCACCGTCCTACAAAATAGTCAGAATTTTCATTATATTGTAAAATATGGTTTTGTAAAAGTCATCTCCATTACACTAAATTTATACTTATAAATATTTTTAGTGTGAGCAGGACTGTTGAGTGATCATTTACTTAAAATCAGAAAGTGGTGAAGTGTCTTATTTCTTCGTTATCTAATTCACTCATTGTTTTATAAGAGGTTGTATGTTTTATTACGAAATTAAAAAATGTAAATAATTTTCTTTTACAAAGTGTTTTTTTTAAATCACTCATGAAATTATAATGGTGCTGGTAAGTGTTCCGATATTTATACAGTAAACTCGATAAATCGATAGAATAAAAATCTCCTCTTTAAGAGATTAAGCAACAAACAATGCGCGAAATTTTGTCTGCAACAAAAAAAAGATGGTAGAAGGGTTTGCTTTTTGATAACTTGAAAGTTATGAGGGAAAGCTTTAGACGGTTGAGTTAGTCCCTGGTCAATACCGGACTTCCGGGAAACCAACCCTTTCACCAAAAGTACTGGAATTTCAATTTACTCTTCCCTTTCTCTCTCTTACTCCCCCAAAACGATTGTCTAACTCGCTCTTTCACTGATTGTCTCCCCTTTAATTCTATATTTCTCCAGTTCACTGTTTACACTTTATTCCTCTGCGTTATGTAAGGATTTCCCCTCATTAAAACATACGCAAAATCACCCTGCATATTTTGCAACTTCCTGTTCAATTTTTTTAATGGACGCAAACTGTTTTTATTTTTTTTAACAATGCATGTATACATATTAATGTGTTTATTGGCCGCCTCCGTGGCCCAGTTGTTAGCGTGCTACGCTGCAAAGCGGAGCTCCCGGTTGATTTCCGGCCAGTCTGGAAAATTACTGATTACTTAACTTCAAACTGTTAAATTTTTAATTGAACCGACAAAGAAAGCGGTTCTATTTATTATAACCGGTTATAGAATTTTAAGAATAATAAAGAATCATAAAGATAAATAAAGACACTGCAGACACTGTAGATAAATAAAGAAACTTAGAAATTATAGAACCTATCGGTACACCATTTTCCCTATTAAAACCTTTTACTCTTTGCTACAAAAATCAGCAGTTGAACAAAGGCTAATGCGTTACAGCAGAGAACAAATTACATTTGTTTAAACTTAACACAAAAACACTTTTATCAATACATTATTGGTCTGTGTATTTGTTACAATGTTTCATAACGTTTTTCTGTATTAAATTCTCAAGTTACATTACTAATATTTTATTGTTTATTATAAATTTTGCAAAGTTATTAAAGTTTAAACGTAAAAAACGTGTTGTTTATATCAATATTTTGTATTTTATCAGATATCTTTAAAGCCACTAAATATACAGTTCTCGGTCTTTTTTTATAAAACATTTTCAGACCGAATATCATATAAATCCACCAAATATGTCACTTAAAGTTGCCCCCAAAAAATTAGTATGACCGAATTTAATCAGAGAAACTGAAATCGGGGCGAAATTTTTTAGTTGTATTTTAAGTTGTAATTCGTTAATGAAGCGTTTTCGGACTTATGTTTATATGAACTTTTTTCAATATTTTAAATAAAAGGAACATATCTGTAAGTTAAGCAGAATCCTTCCGGGACATCCTGTATAATATTCGTAGTAAGGCTTTTGTACTTAGACCAAGTTGGATCTTTTTTCTTTGTCTTATTGAGAATTGAATTTTTTTAGTAAACCAATTTTTGTTTTCTTTTTTATCTTTTATTCCTTTGAAAATGCCTGTTTGTTCATTTTATTCTGTCTAATAAAGTGGTCAGTTGTATCTAAAAAAACTAAAATAGAATCTTTATAAGCAGGTTGGAATAAAGAATATTTTTCGTAGAACTCAAATATAAAGTTGCTTTGAAATGACATCAATTGGAGTTCTGGCCGTCGATTCTTTTTTATCCTCCTTTTAAGAAATCGAACGTTCTCAGAGAAGGTTCTTTCGTTTGAAATCTCTTTTCCCCTTTTTCGTATTACAATTTGCTATGTGCAAAAGGACAATCCGCTTACGGAGTGTGTGATTTCTTGTAGGCCACATGATTTTCTTGTATGTGATTCTTTTGTACCATCCAATTCTTGGATTCAGTCGTCAGATTCTCCTGTCCATTTTCTTTCTATTGGTTAGTCTGTCAAGCCTCTTTTCAAAGATCTTTTTTTTCATCTGATTTCCATTTTACTTGTTACTTTCCGATGCAACTTCATACATTGAACTGCAAATAAAATTTATGTAACAATTTTTTTAAATCCTTTTTCAAACCTCTCTGATTAATAATTATTATTTTTTGAATCGTATATTTTTTATTCATAGATATAATTTTTTACAACTCTGTATGGCTACACAGCTTGCAGCACTTTACCTTGCTTGCAACCTGCGTACTTAAAAGTTTTAGGAATCATTCACTAAATCTTCTTGGTACATAATGAAATAATACTCATAACTATAGGGTGATTCAAAAAGAGCGCCGGTTTTGATATATCAAATTAAGAGATTTATTTTATTGAAAAACTGAAAATAAATACATCAACAAGTTCATCTTACCTTCCGATTTCATGTATGAAAAATGATGTCATGCATGTGTCCTCCTCTACTGCGCTGGCACGCATCAACTCTGTCCATGAAATAGGATATTACTGCATGACAAGTTTCGACTTCCATTTGCCCGATAACCCGTCGAATTTCCTCCTTCAAGTCATTGATGTTTCGGGGTTTATTGGCATACACCAATGACTTCAGATGACCCCAAAAATGAAAGTCACAAGGCGTCAAGTCACACGACCTTGGTGGCCATTGATGGTCGGAATTACGAGAAATGATGCGATCCTGGAACCGTTCACGGAGCAACAACATTGTTTCTCGTGCAGCGTGACAGGTGGCACCATCCTGCTGAAACCACAATTCGTCAATGTCCATTCCATCCAAATGACGCCACAAAAACTCCCTAATCATCGTACGGTATCGGTCTCCATTTACTGTCACGGCTTGTCCTTCTTGATTTTCAAAAAAGTAAGGGCCGATGACACCGCCCGACCAAAAGCCGCACCAAACTGTCACTCGCTGTGCATACAAGAGAAACTACAACTGAATCGTCAATCGGAATGTTCTCCAAAATAGAAATGAGGTCAAACAATGTCGCCAACCGATAAACAAAAATTTACCAGCCGTTTAAAAACCGCCGCTCTTTTTGAATCACCATTTACAAACGATATCATCGCAAAAAGATGCAGGCACAAAAATTACGTAAAAAGAAATATGCATTCCCTACATATGTCTGATAATCCGTACAGGAGGTTAAAGAGAAAATTGAACAACAATATTTCCTTCAAAATTGAAAAAATCAAGTAATAAGATAAAATTACCATATTTCAGGAGTAAAAATTTCGAAATCAAATTGACAATTTTTTTTGAGTGATAATCATAAGCCTTGGCTTGTGCGTGTATAATGGCGTGATATACAGATGAAACAATGTCTGACCTCACCGGGATCGAAGCTGAACGGAAATTGGAACTTATATATAAGGTATGTTATGATCTTTGAGCAGTGTATGATTGTAATTAAAGGACAGTGTGCTTCATTACGTGTTCCTCTTACTTCAGGGACTGATTTAAGATTTTCAAAATAAGCAAAAAATTCATGTGGACATAAGTCTTATTTCGCTTCATTTTCCTTCTGGCCGCCATTTTGTGTTTTTAATGAAATAAATTGTATTTTGGAAACGGGTAATTTATTTCAATGAAATTTGGCACATCTAAGACCACTGTCATATTCTAAAAAAATAAAAAAAATGATAATTTCAGCTACAAAAATTTCAAAATGGCGGCCTTCAAAATTAACACCGTATACAGTATATACTTATAGTATACTACATAAATATATAAATAGTATTGTGACACTTATTGCTAAGGTCCGTTTCGGGATCTGGGTTATTAAATAATTAATACGCTAAAGTTTACAAATTACAAATATTTATTAGACTAAAAGATTACAAAATAAATGATTAAACTAATTATAATTAAATAACACAATAAATGATTTAATAATTCACCTAAACTAAATAACAAACAATAAATAACTTAATAACTTACTTAGCCTACTTACAATCACCTTTATATATTACACTAACATACAACACGAACTGAATTCACAAAACTACACATTAACTTTACAATACACACACAACAAAGAGACGGTATAACAATCTTACTCGGATACAATACTCGGATGTGTAACCTGTAAATACAGACCCCAATAATCTTAGGCAAAGATCACACGAATACTGACTCGACCGCGCTCGCGGCCTCCTTTTATAATCATTCACAAAGATCGTTCCAGAACAAAGTAGTGAAATCTACTCAAGCACAAAAATAACTCTTTATTTATGAATGCTAGAAAAATCTTGTTAACAGGTCAACAAAAAGTCTTTTGTAAATAGAAAACGTAAACAACCTGCCTCCCTCATAATAGCTGTACACAATACCTAAACTTTATGATAGTTATTGCAACCCTTGCAACCCCAAAAAGTGTCTATTCATTCATAAAATGAATAGACACTTTTATGGTTACAACTGTCATTTACAAAACTAATCTATTGTGTATTGTTATTTCTGTCTTTATTACTCTCTCTTGTTGTTACTATTATTATTTATTAACTATTTTTATGAATGGAATTCTGGAACATTCGCGTCTTTTCTTGGATCTGTTACAGTATGTATATACTCTTTATACTATCCTTTCCTTTCACGATTCAGGTATTGACCCCTTACTACAAAGACGCTAATTGGTTTTGGTTTTATACCTGCGGTGTGATAGTTAATCTAGATACTTCGAACAATTATGAAGTCATTCTAACAAAATAACCGCTATAATCGAAAAAAGTCTACTATTTTCAATTTCTTTGAACTCCTATTCAAAATATCTCATTCACGATGTTCACTATCCTTGTTCAACATACTCCACCCCATACAGTTGACAATTCTTACAATTAATAACCTATTCCGTCTACCGTTTCTGGAATAATGTTACAGTGTACTACCATATTAAAAAAAATAGATTTGAAAGTTTTATTTTTATTTTTTAACGCGTAATTTGCGTACAAAGTAGTGAATAGCAATTTATAACTAAGTTAAGAATATTTATTTTTGCGTATATTTCATTCGTTGTGTAAAGCGTACATACGTAGTTTTTATTTTCTCGTATATAGGAAGGAAAGTATTGTTTTCATGTCGATTTTTCGAAATCCAGTTTTCACCGGATCTACACGTTTTCAGACCCCCTGAACCCAAAAAAACATGTTTTTAATTATTGGTGCGTGCGTGCGTGCGTGCGTGTGTGTGTGTGTGTGTGTGTGTGTGTGTGTGTGTGTGTATGTGTACAGAATACCTCAAGAACGGAACATCGTACGAACTTGAAACTTTAGTTACATACCACAACTGGACCCGACACGAACATTTTCATCAAAATCAATCAACCGGAAGTAGTAGTTAACTCATGTAATTTTTCACTTTTTTGCGATTTTCTCAAAAACTGGTCCTACGATTTTTTTTAAAAGTCGCCTCATTTTCTAAATTGTTTATGCTCTACAAGGTAGGGTAGGCGCCATGTTTGCTGAAATTCTTGGTGAGGCTGTTTTCACGTAAAAAAATTGTTTTATTTTAAGATTGCGGCTTTAATATGCATTTTAACGCAAAAATTGATATAATAAATGTTGTAGACAATTTAAAATCCTACAACTTTTATTTCAATTATTGTTTGTATAACGCTTAGTTTAGCGGTTATTAGCGATTTTTTGGTTTTTTTCTCAGGAAAACGTGTGAAAAATCGATTTTTTTAACATTTCGAATCTAGTATGCATTTTACGACAAAAGTGCATACAATCAAATTTATAGAAAATTAAAAGATCTACAACTTTTATTTAAAACATTTTTCTCTACAGAACCTAGTTTAACGTGAATGAGTCATTTTCCGTATTTTTAAGCTAAACTGAGGTTGATTTTCACTTTACGTCTTTCACTCGTGATTAAAATAATATTATGTTTTTTGAGGTTCGTTTTTTTTATTTCTAATATTTTATTACTAATGTTAGGTTATATTGTTAATTATTTGCATTGGCAAGAGAAAGTTATGTGTTTCACACCAGATTTTTAAATTTGTTTTTGTTTCTTTGTTTAGGAATGGCTTGAGCGAAGAGTAGCTGAACTGGAAGAAGCTTTGGAATTAGAACGTAAAGCTGTACAAAAGGAACGATTAATATCATCAAAATTACAAAGGCAGTTGAACAGGGTGAGTATTGTTTTTCAATGTTATTTTTATGTTACATTTTCAATTTTTCTTTTGTTCAATTTTTGTAATTTAATCTCGTTTCAGCATTTTAAAATGTTTTCATTTGAAATTAATTTTGTCTAAATGGACGGAAATGTTTTGTTGGGTTTTGTCAGATGTTCGAAGATTTTTATGTATTTTATAAAAAAATATTATATTTTATAAATAAATTTTTAAATAAAATCTTCTTTTGTATTTACTTATATATTTTTATTGAAAATTTATTTAGTTTATTTTTTCAATAAGCTTGTGATCAAAAACTAATTAAAATCTCGTTTATTTATTTTTTTTATCGAGGGAGATTATAGACGTTTTGTTATTGTTTTTGTTGTGGTTTAGAATTTAGTATTTCGAAGTTTTGTTTTGCTGAAGTAAATTTAACCCTATGCGCAATTTTTTTGCTGTGAAACACGTCAAATATCAAGTCTGTTGTAAATAGCTTCACAACAGATCATAACAACAATAAAAAATCATAAATTTCTTGACGTAACGAAGTCTCTATTCAAGTCCCTGCTTCAGGAACGTTGCAAATGTCGAGTTGGTGTACCACGTAGTTTGTCGGATGAAAAGTTATGTATAAGTCTGTTAACGTTGTGTAGTAGTTTCTTCCTGGCGTAGTTTCCCGGGTTAGATTCCCGTTTAGAATTTTTTTAACACTCATCTGTATGTATCATTATTCTCATCGTCTGAATTAGCAGTAATTGCAAAAAAACAGCTCGTCGTAAAATAAAAAGAACTTTTCCTAAAAAGTCTGTAAATTTGTCAGTGTTTTAGACCGAATTAAATTTTTTTATCACTTAGAAGTTTGCACTACCAATTTAGCCCTATTTGGGTGGTACCCATCCAAAAAAGGTGTTATAAACTATTTTTTAAGTTTCAATTTTCGGTAAATAAGTAATTTAGCCTATTTCAAAGTAGTTTTCGTAAGTAATCCGTTCTGTTATAAAAAATTATTTGCTAATAATTCCACCATATATTATTTTAAAATTCATGAAAAACCGTGTTTACATTGTATTGAAATTTTTTTACGGTAATAAATGAAAAATAAACTAAAAAAAAATATTGCAATATTTTTACGAAATGGCTTTTGTTACGAAAGTTACCTATATTAATAATAATAAAAGACCAATATGAGTAGACGATAATAGGCTTAACTTTACCATATTGAATCATATAGATAGGTAATAAGCCCTAATGTGATTGGAGGAAGAGAGAGAGAGAGATGCGATGAAAATAGATTAGTAGACATAATGGCCGTTTAGTAGGGCTGTATGCACGTATGATTAGGTTATGTTTAGGCATCATTCGATTATATCTGCCCTTTACCCATTACCTTTCAGCCCTTAGGTTAAAGGGTTACCTATAACCATTAACCATTTACCCCTACCATCAACTATCTCGCATGATGTGGAGGATAGATTTTGATTGCTTATATGTACATACAGCAGTTCATATTAGGATAATGTTGACGGATTCTCATATAGGGATCGTATCAATGTTAGCTCAGGCTGTTCTTACAAGTGTGTGCGTGTGTGCATGTTCGTAACGCGTCGAATGTCGAACTGTTCATAAAATACATAATATAAGGTATATTGTGTAATAACTTCTGGTTTTCCAATCAAGTGTCTTTTACTATGATGTCGTTTCACTGATTTTAACTTTATTTTATTTTTCGTGCAAAGCCAATTTTAGACTACGTGAAATTTCTTTTGACATTTCTGGAAGCTCGTTTTGAAATCCATGTTGTCATTCGTTTATGTAGATTTTTCTCCTTTCTACTGTCCCCGATGTTCTGTTTTTGCACTTCAAGGAAACCATTAAAGTCAGTTATCAGTTGTCTTAATCGGGTCAATTCATTATGTTTTGTCAGTTAATTTCGGTTTTACTTTCTCTAGCCTATATGAATTCATAGGAAGTAAAGTATTGTTTTCATGTCGATTTTTCGAAATCGAGTTTTCACCGGATATACACGTTTTCAAACCCCTTGAACCCAAAAAAACATGTTTTTTGGCTATTTGTCTGTGTATCTGCGTGAACAAAATATCTTAAGAACAGAATATCGTACGAAGTTGAAATTTGAACTTAAGTTAGGTACTATTACAAGACCCGACACGAACATTCTCATCAAAATCGGTCAACCGGAAGTAGTAGTTTATTCGTGCACTTTATTGCGATTTTCTCAAAATCGGCACCTACGATTTTTTAAAATCGCCTCATTTACTACATTTTGTATGCACTACAAAATAGGGTAGGCGCCATGTCTACTGAAATTCTTGGAGAGGCTGTGCGCTCGTAGAAAACATGTTCTTTTTTTAAGATTGCGGCTGTAATATGAATTTTAGGGCAAAATTGTACATCGTAAAAGCTGTAGACAATTTAAAAATCTACAACTTTAATTTCAAACATTTCCTTGTATAACGTTCAGTTTAGCGGTAATTAGAGATTTTCTGTTGTTTTTTTTTCATGAAATTCTGTAAAAATATGGATTTTTTTAAGATTGTGGCCTTAGTATGCATTTTAGACAAAAGTGTGTACAATCAAATTTATACGAAAATAAAAGATCTACAACTTTTATTTCAAGAATTATTTTCTACAGAGCCTAGTTTAGCATCAAAGAGAGGTTGGTTTTCATTTTGCTTCATTCACTCATCATTAAAATTAGGTTATGTTTTGAGGTTAGGTTTTTGTTTATTTTTAATTTTTTAATTCTAATGTTAGGTTATACTGTTCATTGTTTGCATAGACAAGAGAAAGTCGTGCGAGTGTTTCACACCAGATTTTTTTCAAAACCCCTTCTTACTTATTTGAACCATTTATCTGACACCAATCAATTAGAAAACAAACATAAGAGCAATTGGATAATAAATACATATAACAAGAACAACATAAAATCTATAATAAAACCAGAAGCAGGGGCTAAATTAAAACTTTTAACGGGTAATGCTTTACAAATATGATAAACAAAATGAAATCTTTAAAAAATATATTTACGTGAGTTAGAAAATGTGATCAGTGCAGAATAAAATAAATTACAAAATTGAAATTTTAAAGTTTTATCAAATCTCTACAATGAAAATTAGTACCTATTATATGGAAATTCTCTTTGCATTATAATGTCATGGATAATCTACTAGATCTACTAAAGTTTAGTTTCTTTTTATTCGTTCAAAATGAAAAATCTGGTGTGAAACACTCACACAACTTTCTCTTGCCAATGCAAATAATAACCTCAAAAACATAACCTTATTTTAATCATGCGTGAAACACGCAAAATTAAAATCAACCTCAGTTTGGCTTTAAAATACGGAAAATCACTCTTTCACGCTAAAGTAGGCTCTGTAGAGAAAAATGCTCTAAATAAATGTCGTAGATCTTTTAATTTCCTATACATTTTCCCTCATACATTTTTGTCGTAAAAGCATACTAATGCTGAATTCTTTAAAAATCGATTTTTCACACGTTTTCGTGAGACAAACAGAAAATCGCTAATTACCGCTAAACTAAGCGTTATACAAAAAAATGTTTGAAATAAAAGTTGTAGGATTTTAAATTCTCTACATTTTATTATTAATATAAATTTTTGCGCTAAAATGCATATTAAAGCCGTAATCTTAAAAAAAACATTTCTTTACGTGAAAACAGCCTCACTAAGAATTTCAGCAAACATGGCGCCTACCCTATCTTGTAGAGCATAAAAAATTAAGTAAACGAGACGATTTTTAAAAAAATAGGAGGACCATTTTTTGAGAAAATCGCAAATAAAGTGAAAAATTACACGAATAAACTACTACTTCCGGTTGACCGATTTTGATGAAAATGTTCGTGTCGGATCCGGTATTGGTATGTAACTTAAGTTTCAAGTTCGTACGATGTTCCTTTCTTGAGATATTCTGTTTACACACACACTCACAGACACACACACACAGACCAATCGCTAAAAACATTTTTTTGGGTTCAGGGGGTCTGAAAACGTGTAAGAAAGTAAAAAGGTGAAGTTTATTGTTTTAGTAAATTGTGGTCGTTAGATTATATAATTAAAAAAATTCTTTCTTCTTTAGTCTAAGATAAATTGAACAAAAGTTTGTCTGCATGCGTTGTTCAGTCGTTACGCACTACTAGTGCGTATTATTTCATTCAATTTTTCATTACTTTAAGAACTTTAAGACATTAAAAAAATAATTTCAAATTTCTATTATATTTTTAATCTGTTATACATCATTGAAACAAGTGAGATATAATATTTTTCATCATTTTTTTACTATAACAGAAAAATGAAAGAGAAATATACGACGAATTATGGATGTTATGGCATAATAATGCCATAACTCCATAAACACGAGAGTAAAAGTGATAAAGAAAATATGGAGATTACATCCCAACGTCTTCTCTCTATTTTATTACGTAAGATTTAAAATTTTATGACCATAATGCTGTCATAAAGAAAAATAAAAGAAAGAATTCAGTACACGAATAAGGTCGGTTTGTTTTATATTTTTGTTTGTTTATTCATTCAGATACTATAACCTAAGTTTAGGAACCACTGAAGTTTATCATTATGAAAATATTATTTTCATTTTTACGATTTTTCTTTGCACAAAATTAAGTAAGGTATGATTAAATCTTTGCATGCGAATATAAAGCGGTTAAAACGTAACATTTGGTCATTTATTTTTTTAATAACTCGATTTTATTTAGGTTTTTATATTCCACCTTTATTAATTTTATCTTTTTAGTTATGTAATCTAAACTGTTTTCCATTCGTTATTTAGTTTTTAAATCCGGAAAAAGAGAAATCAATTTTATTATTTCTTGTGAAAGTCATTAGGTTTCTTGTAATTTTATAATTTCCTTATATTTTTACAAAGTCAGGTTTACGAAATGACCACTTTTAAAGTTTGTATTCGATTATGTTAAAAAATGAAATTTCAATGAAATGTTTGTTAATCCAACCTACGTATTGTGACAATATCTAAAAGGAAAGTGTTGGTTCTAGAACTCTGTAGCAGGACCGAGTTTGTAGAATTGTTTTTATTACTTTTAAAATTAACACAAACTATTTTACTCCTAATTTTTTTAAATCCTGATTTGTGTACTTTGTTTAATTTAAGAACTATAAGCAACTTCTTGGCCCAATGAGATGAGGATGGTATTGCTTGTGTAGAGGTGTAGTATTGTACCGACTCAGGCCGACCATTCTTAAGACAATATGGTTAATTGTACCCCAACCAACTAAGTACACCGGTAACATTTGTTTAGTATTCAAATACGTATAAGAGTCCTCTACTAGGATTTGAACCAGGAGCCTTTGTCTCCAAACAACAGCTGTTACGCAACTGACTAAGGGAAAAAATTAGATAAAAAAGAAGAATTTCTAAATTAACTTAGCAGGAAACGGCGCAAACAGATACGATAATAATAATTTCAATCAGACCTGAAGAAAATTTCTGTTTCTGATTTTTATATGAGGTTCATTATTAAAAATTTTGTTTTGAGTTTCCCTCGATAAATGATTTGGTTAAAACATATATCACTCCGTCATTGTATTGCAAACCTTTTTAGACATGTGATCGATGTAAAAAAATTCCAACGTTCAGTCAAAAGATATTGAACCATTTTTTATAATATTTTATTGTATATTATATCTGTAACGTTGAATTTGATTGGACGACATATTTGTTACTGTCTGTCTTACAAATTGGATACAACATCTGTTGGCCTTGACAGATTGAACAAGGTACCATCCCTCGTGTTGTTGTCGTTGGTTTTTTAAACCATCCCCTATTATAACTATGTACCAGTTCTAGTCGAACAAAATAAGGGTTGTGGAAAGAAATATTTAAAGGGATGAAGGGCATAAGGGTAAGCAAGTAAGGACTTTAAGGATAATGCTGACAACCTTACTTTCTCAACCAACGCCACCACCTGTCACGATTGTTGTCAAATATAACGAAGATCTATTGGCCCTATCCAACATCTTTTTCCTTACATATTTCAACAACATACATACGTGGGGAACAATTTGGGGGTGGAAAGAACATATGCAGTTTTTATCCATAATAATATCACCATATGTTTTTTTCTTAAAAAACTACAAATTGCCTATTCCCCTTACGGTTTTGAAACAATTTCAATTTATTCATCTTTTTTATGTTGCAAAATATATAAATTGTATCATTCAGCGTTTTTCTCATTACTTGACAATTTATTATTCATATTTTTTTTATTTCAAATTAGATACGATTCATATTAATTAATACAATTACGTATATGATTCATATTTTCTTATATTTAATATTTATGGTGTTTCATTGGAAGTTGTGATAAAGAACTTAAAATAATAAAGATGTTTGATCGAATCTCAAATAAAATTATAACGTTGCAGCAGTAAGATACATTTCAAATACCTAACACGTTATCCAAGTCTGAACGACAACAAAACGTTATTTAACTTTTCATTACAAGTTCTTGAATAATACTCTTTCTTGTTTGATTATGGCTCATCTATTTGCATACGTTGCTAAGATTTCCTTTTAGAAGATTTAGTTTTTACAGTTTTTAGCTAGAAGATTCCAGTACCTTTCAAACCGTTAAAAATGCAATACAAACAACACATGTATCGGTTTTTACCCGTTATTCTGTTCATTATATATGTATATATATAAACACACATTACATTTACTGTGATGTCATGAAACAGTTTCAAATTGGTGTGGTTATGATGAAGAAAATACATTTTAAAGGGATTCGGAAAAGGCCATTATGAGCACCAGTGAGCTAGAAAATATTAATTTTTATTATTTAGCAGTAATTTGTTGTGTAAAATTTTCTGTTTAAAATGGTGGTAAAATTTTGAAATCCGACAATCTTAGTATAAAAAATTAAATTTTTCCCTAGGCGTAACGTATTTTTTAGTTTACCATTTTATATGTGCTTTCTTCTTCTTATACAAGTGGTGAGTTTCTCGAAGTGCCCCGGCTATCTTTCCTCGTCTGTTGTTGTTCGCTTCCTTTTCGCTTGTTTTTGGTTATATTGTTCCCCCGAGGTATTTGAAGCAATCAACTTCCAAATTTGCCAGCCACATTGGCGTAGATGGGAACGTGCTTGCCTCTCATCATGCGGTCGTGTTTTCGAATCCCACTCAGGCACGGCATGTTTTCATACGTTACAAAAAAATCATTTCATCATCCATTGTAAACAGTTAAATTCCAACGTCGTCGCTAATGACCGTTGCAGTTGATGTAGCGTTAAATAAATAAATAAATAAATCTCTTAAATAAAAAACAAAATTTTTCCGTATTGTGTCTTCATGTGTCGCGGGGGTGAAAAGAAAACTTGTCAGTAAAACAATCTTGAAATATAATATAAACAGATGTGAAGTTTTCATAAATAAAAGATTCATGGAGTTATCGCAAATATTTCTAGAGATATGTGCCCCTGAAAGTAATATTGCAAGGTACAAGGCGCACCAGCCCCCTTAATTTATTCTGTAGAAGGGTTATCAAAGTGATGTGTACTGTTTTTAGTGCAGTCACCCATGTAATACTGCAGTGCATTACACTTACGCACTAATGTAGTTCATACGTAGTACTTTGGATCCAACTTGGTTATGCACTTTGCATAACAGTACTGTAGTGCGGGTTGCATAGCCTCTCTATATAAGTAGTTTGTTCTTAACATTCCTTTACAACACTATGGTGTTGTATTCTTTTACTTTTCGTAATGAAAATTCGTTCATTTATTCTAATATTTATTATGGAAAATGTGTATTAAATACTATGAGTAAATTGTTTGAAAGTAACTGCTACAAAGAAGATAGTATCCAATGATAAGGCTCATTCGAAAATTCTAATATTTTAAGTTTTATCAATGATTTTTTTCAAACAGTCTAGTAATGTGTTACAAAAACACGTTTAAATAAATATGAAAAACCTATAAATAAAAAATTGAAAGTAGAAACAAAAATTAATACGATAAACAGTAGTAACAAATTATTAATAGTAAGATAATAGGGGACTTTTCCGTTTTCTGTATGCCACTATCAAATCCGAATTCCCTGAAGGGTTGCGCACTTGTTCATTTCTCCCACTCCCTGCCTAACTAAATACCCATACTGAGACAAACACACTCACGCACGCGTACACACATCCTTCTTAGTCCCAGTAAATAGTACTATGTTACACGTTCTGTTGCTTTATTTTTTATTTTGATTGTTTTATTTTGCTATTACTACATTACTGTTATGTTATACTTTTTTATTATTTACATTAGGAAGGGAACGTTGTGTGAGTGTTTCACACAGACATTTTAGTTGTATCTTCTGTAGTTGTAACATCTTCTGGGATTATGCAAGAACGTCCTTTCCTGAAGGTACTCTGCCGCGTCTTCCTCCGTCCGAATATTATTAAGTAACTCTACAAAATTCATAGTAGACTGACTGTGTAGTAACTAACTGTAAAATGTTGACATTACGCAAGAATATTGAGAGTCAGATTGGCGCGCTAGACGCTGGAGTGGGAGAATTGTGAACCCTTTAGGGAATTTGGGTTTGATAGTGGCATACAGAAAATGGAAAAGGCCTGAAAATAGAAAACAAAACAAATAAGAATTAAAACATCAACAAAAGTAAAATCAACACGCAGTAAAATAAGAGTTTAACAAAAACAAAAATAATTTCGACTATATCTTCTTCTTCAGGTGCCTATCCGTCCCGAATTTCCGAATGTTGGCGACTATTATAGCAACTTTTACTTTGTTCGTTTTGCTGCGAAATAGCTCTTCTGACCTGTTCCCAAACCGAGTTTTCAGATTTTGAAGCCACGATACACTTATTCTGCCAGGTCCACGCTTTCCATATTTTTCCCCCAGCAGAATAGCTCGTAGTAACAATTATCCGGAGCCGTTCCGCAAGATATGTCCAAATTACTAGAGCTGCCTACACTTGATGGTGGAGATGACCTCCACGTCTTTCTTCATTCCCCTGAGAACCTCTATATTTGGCATCCAAGCAGGTACAGGTCATCAGCCATTCGACTGATGACCTAAACAACAACAACATTAAACTGCATCTTCCTTTTTCAAATCAGATTTTGAAAAATATAGTTGTAACGTCAAAAAGAAATTAAAAATTACTCAAAAAGTGAAACAGTTACTAAATAAACTAAATCTCCGGTGAGTTGTATCACAAAGGATTTAAAAATCATGTATTAATACTCGTATATTAATAACTAAAATGGTGTTTGCACATTTTGTTCAATCTTAAAATAAAATTAATGATATGAGTTAAATTTGTATCATATTTCGTAGAAAATTTTGTATTACGTACAAAAGCTCCGTATTAGCTTCTAACGGTAATATTATTATTGTTATTTAAACAATCTCTCTTCAGTTAATAAAATACTGTTCCCTCTTTCTACGCCGTTACACCCTCCATATCTATCATATTGTTAAAATCAACAGCAATTTATTAATATTTATTTAATTCATGTTTTGTATCAAAGAGAAAAACAAAATTTACATTATTATATTTACACGTTTCTCTACATTTTGTGTAATTTTGGTGAACTTCTGACTTAAATTAACGAAAATTAGGTAAAATTTGTGTAAATATTTTTTATTTCATATCTTTTTATGTAATTTTTTATTCCAATCTGTACTAAAATTAATGCACAACGCTCAGTTTTTTTAAACAAAAAGTGAACATGTAATAATATGGTTCTGATATTTAAGTTTAGAGTTCACTAACACAGTTTATCTGTTCACAAAAATTAAATTTAGGAATTATAAGACCCATCCCCATGACCCAATGGGATGAGTTTAATATATATGACGTGTTAATGAAATGTAGACTTGTACGGACTCAGGCTGACCATTCCTTAGAAGTATGGTTAATTGATTATTCTTCTTCTCTTCTTCCTCCTTTGAGGCTTATATTTCTTGTAGCCCAAAAGGCTGTCGTCTGTTCCGAACCCACAACCTGAAACTCTTAGCTTATATCCATGTTTTTCGGGCTTGTCCCACATCTCTCGTCCAACCGGTGCATAAAGGTGTATTTGGAGGGGTATTCTGTGGTCCGGCATTTTGTCCAGGTGTCCCCTCCATCGCCCTCGATACCCCTCAATCTTCTCATTCAGCCAGTAGACTTGGTGCTCCTTCCTTATATCCATTTTAATTGATTCTTAAATATCAAATTACACCGGTAACCATTGTCTAGCATTTGAGCATGAAATCTTCGTGTCCGAAAACCAGCTGTTAAACAGCTGACTAGCGGTGACAATTATTTTACCTTTAGATCAACCCGGTGGGTAAAAAAATATATTTAATATTGATGACTGATTAAAATATACAAAAATTGGAAAATAATCAGTATTACACTGTTCCAAGATCGATGAAGTCATCTTCTTGTTTCTGGTAATTGTTTTATTGACAGCCTTTGAGCAAGACGATTAACTCGGTTTTCAAGGTTAAAATAGTATTTTGAGTAATAGTTTGAGATGATATTTTCTTTTTCTTGTAGTGCCGATTCCATATCTCAAGATTGCCCAAAACACTCGCAAATCGGTCTCTATATTGGGCTACCCTCAAAAGAATGTGCGTAGGCCTATTCAAGTTTGTCCAGTATGTAATATTCTTCAACCATGAGCATTTTTTTCACCCAGGCCTGCCACTTGCCCCCAACTTTACCTTCATATAAGTTTCTCAGTCTGAGAAACATATCAGGCGGGTGGAGTGTTAAATTATTTACATTCAGTTCACTAGTTTCAGGGCTACAAGAGATACTTCTGTTTCTTATCAAATGGTCAGCCAAGTATATGACTGAAGCGTTTAAGAACAGAAGAGGTAGTGGTAAAGAAGACACTTTATCAGAGATATCTCCTCTGAGAATAATGAATTTCATCTTTATACAGTCCAAACTATGTGATAAATGACGTGAAGGTGTCATTTGCAGGATTGAAAGTACAGTGGAGCGTCAGTTATCCGAACTAATTGGGACCAGAGTGGTTCTGATAATCAAATAGTTCGGATAATCAAATTAGCTGAATACTGTAATTTGCTACACTGTACCGTAACAACGTAATATAACCTAAACGGTAACAGTTTAATATAACCTAAGTGCGTAATAGGTTATTAAAGACTACTTTAAACTTAAGTTAAAAAAACCCTAATTTATTGCATATAATGCAAAAGCAGAGAGAGGTACTAAAGATCATAAAAACACACTGTATAAATTAACGAAATAAACTATTGTAAAATACTTTATAAAATATTTTTTAATGCACTTGTACATTCTTTATAATTTTTAAAAAATATTGAATTTTGCTCAGAACAGTCTCCACTGTTACAAAGTTGAACGAGGAAACTAAAGTGTATAAATTTTTCGTTGAATTGTATGTCCGTATTTTGGTAGTAAATATGTATTTTCTCTATCGATAGTGGTTCGGATAATTGACGGTTCGGATGACTGACATTCGGATAATTGACGCTCGTGTGTAGATACTTTTCTGAGGGTATGCTGGAAAGCTTACTTTTACGCTCAGTGAGGAAGGTAATGATAAATCAACTCACTTATCGGTTTTTTTTAGTGAAGTTTATTTATAGTTTTAACAATAGAGTAACCTGAAGCATTTTTTTATAATTTTTAAATTGATTTTTAAAGGAGTGTATTTATTTTAAGTTTGGCAAACAGTACTAAACTTTTTTATAAATTAAATAGTTGTGGCCTTAAATAACTGTTAATAAAAAGGTCTTCTTGAATAGTAAATGGAAGTATTTTGCTTCAGTTAATCTTCAATAAAGTTTAAATGTAAAATGAGTGATTGATTAATAATGGTTTTGAAACTAGTGTAATGTTTTATTTCATAAAATCATTCGTATTTTTTACAAATACTAATTTGTTAATTAAATTGTTTTTGTCGTTGTTTATTTCAGTTTCTTTTCACGTCTGTCCATTATATGTTTGGTCGTTTTTGTTGGTTGTCCTTTTAAATGGATTGAATGTACTATCATAAAGAAAAGGAACAGCAAGTCGTTTTCTTTTGTCATCTGTTCTTAGTTGTTGTATTTGTTGTAGTTATGTGATTGTTATTGTTGTTATAAGTTGTCTTTTAGCAAATGTAATGAATTGTTATGGCGCCGGTTAAGTTATTACGTTTATTGGTACTTATTATGGTGTAAGTTATATTATTTATATTTCTTTTTATATTACTTCGTTATATTTCTTGTTCTCATGTCATGAATAATTTTATGTGAATAGTTTAACTATTTTATTTTAGGTTTTATTACACTACTTGGTCGTTATGCTAATTATTTCATCTGAAAGCTCTGTATCGATTTGTTAAAAATGGGACTAAAGATAAATTGTGATTAAGTTATGATTTTTTGCTTAAGTAAAATGTCTTTACAATTTCCAATGGTTTTTTTTTACTTCTAAATAAAAGCTATTCATTTTATTTGAACATAAGTATTGTAGGTATGCCAAAAACAGGAAGGTGGAATGTTAAATTATTTGTAGTCGATCTGCTAGTCCAAGGACAAACAATTAATTCTATTTCCTATCACATGGTCAGCCATTCAAAAACAGAAGAGGTAGAGATGTAAAAACACTAATCTGAGTTATCTGTTCTGAGAGTAATGAATTTCATTATGCAGCCAGACCCTAATTGTGAATGAAGCGAAAGTTTCATTTGCAGGGTAGAAAGTAGATGCTTTTCAGAGGGCCTGGTATGCTGATAATCTTACTTTTCCACTTGGTGAGAAAGGCAATGGTAAACAATCTCACTCCTCGTTTTACGTAGTAAAGCCTCTAGAGATTCAAACCTAGACAACACAAGTATTGTGACAATATCTATAAGGAAAGTTTTGTTTCCAGAATTCTCCAGCAAGACTGAGATTTTAAAAGCGTTAAAGTAAATAATAATAGTGAATAAGTCGGGTTATTTTTAAGAAATGATTAGAAATATAGTGTATGAATGTTTAGGTATAGTATAGACCTATTGTTGTGACAACCTATTTAGAAAATTGGCTCTTTAGTATATCTTTATTCAATTACTGAATATATGTTTGTTTACTTGTAAACATTTCCAGACTTTGTATTTTTGTATTTTGTATTATTAAACTTTGTATTTTTATTATTATGTAGAAAAATATCTGGTAATCTATAACCCCGACAAGTTAGGCATTTAAAGAGCTAGGCCGTCTTGAAGCAGTTAGTCTTGATCTGTCATTCAGTCAGTGAATTGTGTAGTTGAAGCCTATTGGATTGTGTGCACCAGTTACGTTTGTGAGAAGGTCCGGCGTATTGTAAACATCGGTACACTGTAATTGGTTGTGAATAGTATTTAGTTAATTAAGCACGAGATTTTCTAATTACTAAGTTAATTTATTAAAATTAGTTAATTATTTATTATAAGTATCTTGTTTGTAGTAATTGTAATTTATTAACAGATTTAATTAAGATTATTATTTGTAATTTATAGTTTGCAATAATTACTTGTAATTTTAAACGATAGTTTTTAAAATTATTTATGCTACCCATATCCCGAAAGGGGCACGGATAATTGTCTCAGTATTAAATATGGCAGACAGAGTAATGCGAAATTTTGTGTGACACTTTAATTTTTATCCCATTTAATTAATAATTTGTTCAACTAAAATAAATAAAGATTATTTAGGTATCCTTTAAATAAATAAGGGTAAAGGATTTATAAAACTATTTAAGGATATTAAAAGATTAGAATGATCCAGTTTGAGAAATGGTTGTGGTTTTGTAAGGGAAATCTTGGGGTTAAAACCAAGCGAGATAAGAAATGACGCAAGGGAAACGAGAATGAGAACATTGTCCACTCAGCAAATACTTGACATCGTTAAAAGGACTTTTTTAAATATTATAACTCTGTGCCCTAACATTAAAATGCCCTCTAATATCTCCCAGATTTATACTTAAATCTCTACTGATGAAGGATTGTGGTAATAATTTACTTAATTATTAAGTTTTCACCATTTATTATTTCTGTTGGATGTTTTTTTGTGATTTCACTAAGGAGTACCTTTTTACCTTAAATTACTTATAACCGTGCCAGTGTATTTGTTCTTATGTGGTCAAATATTTCTAAGGCCTGGTACAATAATTAGTTTCTCAAAATTTAAATACTCGTCCGTCTGTTTTATTATTTACAAAATAAAGATTGCATTTGCTAGGTTTACATATTGACTGGAGAATGATTAGACTGATTTTATACGTTATGTAAAAAATTATTTTCTCGTATAAATCTAAAACTGGTTCTGTTTATTTTCATTTTCTTGATTTATGCGTCAAGCTTTTGATAAAGTATCAGTGGCTTACTTGTTTGCTATTTAAATTACAGCTAATTAAATATTCCCATCGAGACCTATAAGAGATGTTCAAAAACAAATTAAAATTAATTTGGAATGATCCGTGTAAGAAGTTAAGTACTAACCTACAAATAGCACGGACTGACGCACTATTACAACCAGAAATCTATGATAACAGATTAGACTAAGTGACACACGACTATGAATTGGTCACTTAACTAACACACAGTCACTTTATGACGAAACAAGAACCTAATAAATGTAGACATTTACAACACATCCTTGTAAAATGTCCTACTTTCAACACTATACAAAGACAAACTTTACTTAGTGGTCACAAAGATTGTTTATGACACGCACTACAAAAACCCCTAAAATTATAAAACTTTTAAATATTCATTACCAATTTTATAATAAAAAATACGATTCATGTAGGATACTATACAAAATTTTATAATATTTTCATTTATTTGTTGTCACTGATTGTATATATATATATATTTTTTTTTCTTTTTTCTTTTTAATTTCTAATTTGTGTACGTTGCAATCTGTTCAATTTAGAACAATAAGCAACCCCATGACCCAATGAGATGAGGATGATGTGTATGACGTGTAAATGAGATGTAGTCTTGTACAGACCCAGGCCGACCATTAGTGAGAGAGTATGGTTAATTAAACCACAACCATCAAAGTACACCGGTAACCACAGTCTAGTATTCAGATCCGTATAAAAGTAACTACCTTTACTAGGATTTGAACCAGGAACCTTCGTCTCCGAAAATCAGCTGTTAAACTGCTGATTTTGGTGACGACTTTACCTCTAGACCAACCCGGTGGGTTTGTATATTATTGAAATCATTTATGTTACTTGTTTTTGTTATGTAATGGGGTCGCTAAAAAAAGTGTTAATAGGCCCATAAATTCTCTTTAAATAACTGATTTTATTAATACATTTTTATTAAAAAGAAAACAAAAATGAAGAAATACATAAATAACTTTGTTTTTGGTAAAGTAAAGCTGTATTTTCTTAATAGATTGTACAGTTTAAATTACCGAACGATATAATATTGAAGGGAATTTCAAAATTTAAATACATAATTTACAAAATTAACAGCAACAATTTAGAGATAATAAACTTAAAAGAGATTTTCAAAATTGCTTCTGAAATACAAAAGAAGATTAAATAGACACTTGATAAAAGTACAATAATAATTAACAGGTAGAAAATACAGTACAAAATAATAAAGACAGATTGGGAGACTAATCATTGGAGAAAGAGAAAGTAGAATCTTCTCCTCCTACAATGAAAAAGGGACAGATTCACCAGGTCTTTAATTAACTCGTACAGAAAATCGTAGGCCTTTTAAATGGGTACCTGACTACGGAAATTTACTGAAAGGTTTTAATACCGAGTAAAAGTAAATGAAAAGCTAATGAAAGGGAAAACCAATCTGGAAAATGTTTAAAACTTCTCTCTCTTTCTTACTCTTAGGTTGAAAAGAGAGCAAGGGTAAGTGTACGGGATGTTTTGAAGATCAAATAGGAAAGAGACAGAAATTTTAACAATAATTATCTTATCTAAAGAGCACCCAAACAGAAATTTCATTGCTGTATCTCTTTTTCATTCAGGTTAATTTTACCTTAAATTTCTCGGTTTACAGATTTTAAATTTGAACCGTTTTACCTTCGATGTTGACTTATTTTAAAGTATGATCTATATTATAAGTGTTTTAAATTACCAAATCACACGAATACTTTTAGTTAAATTAATCTTTCACATTCGTCAAATTTCTTTTTATTTATCTTTTTAACAAATAGCGTTATCAGTGCTTGAAGATTAAAAATTATGCAGATTAAGTTAGTAAAATAAATGTTTACGAAGAAGTAAGCTACATACAATATATTAAAGAGCATTTCTTGATAGATCTCTTGTGGATATTGTCATTATTTAGTTAAGGGAAGATGGAAAGCAAAAACAAAAGGGTTTTTTAGATTTTTAAATTTTAGCGCCATTCTTTTAGTTCATGACTTTCTGAATCCATTAACATTATGATTTTCCTTTGTATTAAAAATTTATTTTTGAAAAATAGCTTGCATTTTAATTTCTTGGTACTTCTTTAGTATGATGTAATAATGCTAATAGTTGTAGTTTTTTGCTGTGTACCAAACATTCTGTTTATTTATACACAAGAAACATTTTCTCAAAAACTACCGAATCAATCCACTTCAAATTTCTACACATGGTTTACCTTACCAGTCCAACCATGAGTTTTTTGAGTTACTTACAAAAATTTAAAAAAAATATGAAACATTGCCTCAAATTACAGGTTTCGAATAGTTAGAAACTAAAAACTGTTTCTTGGTAAAAATAAATTATTTTCCCTGTAAAAACTCATAGTTTTGTGAGAAGGTACTGTGGAAACTGTGTTAAAATTTAAAGTAAAATGGTTTTGCAGTTTTTGAGAAAATGTTCCTGACGTTAAAATGGTGGAAGATAGGGATTCCGTCTTGCCTTAAGCAGATTTGTTTACGCGCAAAAATGATGTTTTGTTTTACTAGAATCTTTTGATCGCTTTGGAATAATAAGGTTTTTTACACTCTGTTATTAGAAAAATAATAAGCAAATTTGAAGTTACGGTGTAGAATTATTCACTTGTACAGACTTGTTGGTTTTGGTGTCAGTCTGCACCGCCACAGCGTAGAGAATATTATAGTCTAATCCTAATGTATATGATAATCATGGCCATATGTTTAGTGTAAGACGTGTTTACTCTTATTCAAAACTTTCCATCCATTTTATCCATTATCCTTGTTCAATACAAAACACTTTATAGAATGCACAATTTCTTACAATGAACAATTTATTTTCTTAGACATTTTTATAATATCACTGTACAATGTTGCAGTACGAGGTGTGTCTAAAAGATTCGGTGAATAGTCTAATATATCGGGATTCAACACTTGAAACAAAGTCACTCCCATACGTAGGCATGCATGGACTTGTCTGGGTCTGTCCTCTGTCCGGAATTGCTTGAGGCTCCTTGTATCGTACCGCTGCATTCGTTTCAACAGAGTGTTCCGAGAAGTGTGCTTCGGAAAGCCAACGACACAACATTAAGCTCTTCTTCAAATTGGGTAAAACGGCGACGAAAACCCATCAAATATTGGTCCAAGTTTACGGGCAGAATGCTGTTTTTAGAATATGTGTGTACGATTGGTTTGCACGCTTTCGCGCTGACAAGGAATCGGTGGAGGATGAACCGCGTTCGGGCCAACCACAAGTAGGAACGGCTTTTTGTATCTGCGGCGGCAAGGAAAACTCACGATGGGGAAGTATAATTGGACTTTATTGAGGCGTCCTCGTCCAGTCCCAATGAGGCCTCCACGGCCTAACAACCTAAAACCGCCGCCTGGCCATTTGATCCGACATCTGGAAAAATCCTCCACCTCCCTCGGGTCGTGGAAGAGAATTGTATTCTCATTTCCCCTCTCGCTGTCACAAGCAGGACACCTGGAAACATTGAACGCGTGTGGTTGTGTCACTAGCAAAAAATCGATTATAGAAGAAGTGGGTATTAAGTAAGACATAGTGGGAGCTATCATTCATGAATATTTGGGTAAGCGCAAGATTTTTTCACGATTTGTGCCGCGTGTCCTGACAGACGAGCCAAAAGCAAAACGTTTTGACACCAGTGGCGATTTCATCGACATCTGTGACTCAGGGTGGTGTGACTGATTTAGAACACCCACACTACTCTCCAGATCTTGCTTCTTCAAACTTTTTTGTTCCCTCGTCGTAAGAGAACCTTGAAGGGATCACTGTTTGCGTACGTCAAGGAGGTTGAAGAACGTGTGACAGCAATAAGATTCCAAAACAAGAATTTTCAGATAGTAAACAGAAGCTATAAGAACTTTGTCATAAGTTTGTTGTGTCTGGTGACGACTTCTTCGAAGGTGAATAAAGGTATTTCCATTGTGCATTCTGCTTTTGTGTTTTTATTACACGATTTTTAAATACACCTCCGCGACCGCGGTTATTCTAAAAGTGTTAATTTTAACAATACTGTGTATTTTAACGTACCGCTTTAAAAATGTTAGATTGAATATTGAAAATAATGACTATTAATTTTAATGTTTCGTTATTTTTAATTGTTCTTTACTCCACAAAACTACTCATTGTGTTAGTGCGCGCTCTATGAATTTTAATGGCACTAATCTTTACCTAATAAACATTTTATCCTCTATTCTCATACACATTCAATACTTTCACTCAATTCCCTCTTTTAAATAATCTCTTTGTTATAAGCCTCTACGTATCATACACAAAACAATATTGAAACATATATTTTTTAATTAAATTCGACAATGTTGCAAATTGTCGAATGTTGAAAATATAGATTACTTTACCAATGTTTTTTTTGTACGGAATTAAAGTGTCTACCGCAAACACAACATGTGTTACACACTTGTGTACCGGTTATTTGAAAAGACAATGGAAACCGTACAGTTTTTTAACTGTAGGAAAATACAATCACAACTTTTTTAATTAAAAATATTTTTAATGCTTCGTGTTTTTAACGAATTAACTTTTCGATACAGTTTTTGAAAACAGTTTGTAGTTAATAGTAGTTTTATTTAAAAGTTAAATGTTTGTTGTTTTGTCACTCTTTTATTTAGAATAATGGAATTAAAATATGTTCGTAATGTTTTCTGTTCTTAATTTTTTAGTAGCTTTTGTACGTAGTTAATTCATTAATAATATGAAACCGAATAAAAACTACTTTTATAGTCTGTACGAGTATTTTTATCAAAAATTCTAATTTTATTTGATTATTTTTTATTTCTTACAGTGTTCTATGTGGTGCATTTATCTGTGTATATTGACCCTAAATTTACTCTTATTCATGAGAATTAGAATTTTCCAATTGCTACTACTCATATTAAGTTTTCCCAGATACAACACTAGAGCTACTCTTACTTTTTTAAATATATACAACACTGAATAAATTCTAGGAAATTAATAAATTTCATAAGAAACTGATAGAATATACGTAAGAAACCAAATGGTGTCTTGGCGGGAAAAATGAGAAAAAACTGAAAAAATCTTGAAAATACTTTTCAGATTTGTGAGAACATCAAGGAAGAGTTAAGAGCAACTGAAAAGTAATATAAAGAGAGAAGGGAGAAATAGGCAGAAATTTTAGCTAATATTAAAAATGTGTGTGGTTACCAAAACCGATTTAATGTATTTTAGAAGTATTACAAAAAAAGGTATTACTATGTAAATTGTCTTTTTCTTAAAAGAGTTCAGTACTACCTCAGATTGACTGGATTTCCAGCTCAATTTTATCGGATTTTTATATTTTCATACAGTATTCGAAGAACACTGCAATCTAAATACAGTACATTATAGACTGTATAACCCGTACGGTATTGTACATTTATCAAAGTTAAAATAATGAAAGTGTACAGTTTAAGTATGTACTGTACACGAAATTGATGAAATACAATTTATGAATCAAGATCGCGTCGTGAAAACCGGCTTTGAAGAAAAACTGAACACTTGTAAATAATTTGTATTGACATAAACCTATTTTAGTGCGTTTCTGACCAAAGAAGTAAAAATAAACTAAGTTTTTCCCATTGCGTATTTTTGTTTTTATAGATTTCGTATTGTTTCCGGTTTAACCGGATTTTAAATTTTCTCAATAGTCCGCACAAACGAGGTTCTGTATTCAGTTTTTGAGGGTGTTAGAAATATTTTCCGTACTATAGAATAAAAGTTTTTATGAACTAATGGGCATGAATTGTATTCAGTAAAAATTCTGATAGACGAATAAATTATGTTATCGGAAGTATTTCATGATGACGGTTTTGTGGTCATTGGTAGAAGGTAACTCGGATGTTGAAAAGCTCGCCATATTTAAGGAACTCTATTAATTTCTGCCTTCCCCTCCACTCAAAATTCATACCATTTGTATGCGAGCTTCATGCATTCCACTCCATATTCTCTCTCCAAGTTAATATCAATAAATAAATTACTTTGGGGTGAATTTTGACCTTTCTACCCTTCATAGTACGTTTCGGACATCCCCATATTCTCCTCAATTTATAGCCGTACCTACCACGAAAATCTAATTCTATTCTTACCTGGCTAATAATGTCCATTGTGAACACCGTTTCTCCCGGTTTGGACATGTCGCCTACGTGCGGTTCTATAATGATTCAGTAACCCCTGTTAGAACTTCGATTAAGAAACTTTCCGAATTAAACTAAACTTTATGGCCTGTGGCCAATTCAAAACATAACTCTATGTATATATTTTGCTCGTCTACGTGACTTCGTGTTGTAAATAGTCCTGTTACGGATTCAGTGTTATTTGTAACCAAAATGATATTTTGAACTTATCCATTCAATTTTGTATTACATTTTCGTCTGGGTGCTACAGACTGGTCTTTAAGTATGAATAAGAAGTATCATGAATAAATATGGTTAGAAAGTCATTTAAATCCACTTCCTCCAAGAAAATATTCAAAATTAGTTTTTAAAAAGTAGAGATATATTTTAGATCTAGCAGATTGATAAAAATGCCTTATACCTTGGACAATTCGAATTGGCACAAGCAGCTTCGGTGTTTATCTACTCCACTCTTCGCCCCTCGCTATGCAACAACGGTACAGTCACTAAAGTATACAATCGCTACTGAAATGTGCGACTCACGCATGGTCACTACGCTTTGTTTTCACTGTTATTATTAGTAATCTGTCAGACATAATCATGTGACTAATTTGTTTTCATTTATGATTTTCTGTTCGTTATATATTCAGACCAATTTGTTTAGTTAGTTGCGTGCTTCTGTAGAGTATAGTTTAGTGAGTTTTTGCAGTTTAGTTCTTGTAATTTATTGGCTAACTTAAATTTTTACTGGGAGAAATTAAATATGCATATTTTAAAATGAAATAATTATTTGTATGTTTGTACATTGGAGTAAGGTTGTAGGCATTTGCGTACATTTAAATTTGTAGACCTTTTTAAAAGAATGGACATACTTTATGCGGAACTGTGTATACAGGTAGATCCAGAGTTGTGCCAGTTCAAATTGTCCACAGTGTACAAACTATACATTCACATAATTAAAATATAATTTTATGCCTCGTTTACTAAATCTTTTATCCATAACAAGATAAGATAAGCGCCATGTCTACTGGAATTCTTGGAGGGGCTGTGCTTTCGTTGTAAAAATTGTTTTTATTTTTATTTTTAAGATTACGGCCTTAATATGCATTGTAGAGCAAAAGTGTAAAATGTAATCAAAGTTATAGATCATTTAAAACCCTACAATTTTTATTTCAAACGTGTTTTTGTACAACGCTTACTTTAGCGTCAATTAGTGATTTTTCTGTGTTTTGCTTATAAAAATCGGTAAAATAAAAGATATTTTAATATTGCCTTAGTTTTGTCGCATTTTGCGACAAAAATATAATTAAAGTTATTGAGAATTAAAAAATTCTCCAGTTTTAATTTCAAGCATTTTCTTCGATAGAGCCTAGTTTAACGTCAATTAGTGATTTTAAGTTTTACAAATCGTATTTAAGTTTTTATTAATCGTATTTTTAAGTTTTACAAATGTTGATTTTGATTTTGTGTCATTCACTCATGATTAAAATTAGGTTATGTTTTTCATTTTACATCGTTTACGAAGATTAAAGATAGGTTATGTGGTTATTATTTACTTTGGCAAGAGAAAGTCGTGTAAATGTTTCACACCAGAGTTTTTTATTTTATAGTTTTATTGAATTTTGGTTTTAAAACATTGAGCATGTGACTGGTGATGCAAATTTTGATAAGTTATTGGATCTATATCATGGTCTTATATAATTTTTATTTATTTAGATAGATATATGTTAATGCGTCTACTAATATTATAAAAGTCTAGACTGAACTTTATTTTTTTATCCAGACTACTGTAATTACAATGCGTTATAGGTTTAAAAAGACAAAATGGGTTTTGATTTTCTTCCAATAACTTTAAATTTTATTATTTAATTTAAGACTGCTTAAATTTACTCCCAAGACTGCTTATATTTGTAGAAGACCAAGGTATAATCCCTAATCATCAATTTGGGTTCCGTCGACGGCACAGCACAATTCATCAACTACACAGAATCGTTGATCAAATTGCCTCTGGCTTTGAACAAAAAAAATATGTAAGTGCCGTCTTCTTTGATGTTTGCGCAGCGTTTGATAAAGTTTGGCATCAAGGTCTGCGATATAAATTAAGAAAATTCTTGCCAGATGCCTATTTCTTAATCATCAGCTCCTTTTTAACGGACAGATTTTTTCAAGTAAAACATAACACGGCTCTGTCTGACTACAAACAAATCGTCGCTGGTGTTCCACAAGGATCAATCTTGTCGCCACTGCTTTACAGCATCTATACATCAGATCTACCTGCATCTGCTAACACCACCTTAGCGACTTATGCTGACGATACAGTCATCCTTTCTTCTGATGTAAAGCCAGAAGCAGCAAGTAATAATTTACAAAGTCACATTAACTTTTTAAATTATTGGTTAAAAATCTGGAGGATCCAATTCAATGCTTCAAAATCAGTGCATGTCACCTTTTCTCTCCGGAAAGGCGAATGTCCTCAACTATTCCTCGACAATAAACCGATACCACAACGACAAAAAGTTAAATACCTTGGACTTCACTTTGACAAGAGACTCACCTGGGCGACTCATATAAAAACCAAAAGACTGACTTTGAACTCCAAATTGAAAGAACTATTTCGACTTCTTGGACGCCGCTCTTCACTGACTCTAAAATCTAAACTATTACTATACAAAGTTTATCTCAAACCAATATGGACCTATGGACTACAAATTTATGGCACAGCTAAACCGAGCAATCTACAAAAATTACAAGCCTTTCAGTCAAAATGCCTACGTTTAATCACCTGCGCACCTTTTTATGTCAACAACAAAATTCTACATGACGACCTTAATATTCCGTTCATAAGTGAAGTAGTTAAGTCCAGCTACAGTGTTTTTCACAGAAAATTGCATGATCACCCCAACGAATTAATCACCAAACTATCGGATGCATCACTACCAGGAAATCCGCAGCGCAGGTTGAAACGTCAATGGGCCAGAGATCTTCTATAAAGTGATTTATTTTATTTTTCTTTCTTCTTTTTTTTCTTATGTTGTTATTTATCATTCATGTATCATGAACTTTATTTCATAGAACATATACCAATGGGTATCACTGTTCTTTTTCATTTATTTATTTTTATTTATTTTTTTTTATTTTTTTTTTCCTTGTCATCCTTTGTTTACTGTCATCTAATTTGCTCGTTGTATCGTAGTATATAGTTGCAAATAAAGTTATTAAAGTTAAAAAAAAAAAAAAAAAAAAAAAAAAAAAAAAATTTAAGACTGCAAGGAGTGGTTTTCAGCAGCCGACAAGACATCTTTATCTAAGCTTACGAGTTATAGTACTTTACTACGCAATGTACTCTTAAGTCTAGACTCAGTGGACGAATGTATTCTGAATTAAATTTCATTTCCTTGCCAAAAACCAATTGCGTGTTTTATTTTTTAAGATTCTATTATTTAAATTTTTTCCCAACAGAATTGACAAATTCACATTAAGTTAGAATTAATTATTGAAATTTCATTTTGAAATTTTTGATAATATCGCAGTTTATATTTTATATTTATTATGATTTATTCTTAAGCGTAATAAGTAATTTGATTCCAACTTATTTTGCTATTTACAATACTACAGAGATGCTCAGCATAACTTCTGTAATTAATTAAAATTAACGTATTATGTTATATAGACGATATTTTTCACTTAAATTTAATACAAATTTTAATCGTGCACTAATACTGCTCTGCTTTCAATCTACCATTGACACTAAACTAGGTCAAAAATGGTTTCTTCCTTTTCAGCCTTCCCACCAGATCATCGTTGTCAAGCAGCTGATTTGCTTCAGTGTTGTCATTGCGGTGAACTCGTTCCTCTTGCATCTTTACGAACCTTTGGATTTCATTATAGATAAAATCCATTCTTAGGTCTCTGTTGAGGCCGTTGTTTCTTATGAACCAGAGTGCGTCGACGATTTTCTGTTATCTAACCGGGTACAACCCTTGACTCCCCGCAAAAATTTAATTACACCAGCCCGGATACGAGATTCATTCCTCTGTAATGACACCCATGTTTCACTCCCATATGTTATGAGTGGTACAGCCATTGCTCTATCAAATTTAATTTGGGTGTCCTGTCTCGTTTTCTTTCCTTGTCCTGCGAATAGAACCGCATACAGCGCTGAATTTTGCCAGCTTTTCACTTACTTAACCATCTTGGAGAGCCTTGTCGTACGCCTTTATTTATTTCCATTTTCCCTGTTTTCTTGTCATTACCGAAAAATATAACTATATCTGTTTTTATGTACGTACTCGCAATAGCAGCAGCAAGGTGTTTTGGATAGCTCTTTTCCAGCAATATGTTCTAAAGACGTCTCTTATTCATAGGTCTCTTAGTTCATATTTATCACCTCTGTGTAAATTACCAAGGTAAGGTACCAGTACGAGGTAAATTACCAGTCTTTCTTCCGTTGATTCTGCTCATCATCTCACGTTCTTCACTCGTACGGTTAAAAACATAAACGTTGATAACCGTGACCGGTCCTCGAAATCTAAAGCTTTTTTCTGAATACCCACATCTTAAAAGCTTCTCAACACTCATCGACTTCGTACTCAAATTCCATATTTTCGCCCCATAGAGCAAAGTGAACAATGGTGGCCTCACCATTAGTTTATACATTTTTTTCCTCATATAGGGCCAATTTTAGATCATGTGAAGAGACGTTTCTGGAAACATTTTTGCAACCCATTCTCAGGATTCGCTCACTGTAGCCTTTCCTCGTTTCTTCTGTCCACCCGGTGTTCTGTTTCTACTCTTTATGGAAGCCTTTAAAGTCCGTAATTAGTTGTCTGATTTTGGTTCGGGTCGTTAAGTTTTCTCAGTTTATTCCTGTTTTCTCAATATCTTTTCCGACGTCTTTAAACCATTTATCCGACACTATAGTTCTGTTGTTTATTATCTTAATAATTTTTTTTTTCAACCGGTTGGCATCCATTCTATACAGGTGTCCGTAAAATCTTAGTCTTCTTTTTCTAATCGTTCATTTTCATTGTACTTCTCGACCGATTAGTTTATACATATTTATACAACAGAGGAATAAAAAAATCTATTTGAGAATTCATAACAAGAAAGTTGTGTACCTTTTTGACTCATCTAATTAATGAACGTTCTTTTTGACTGAATCGTAAAACTTAACTTTACGCTAAATGGTTAGTATAATGGAGGAAATACATATAACAATATAAATTTTACTTCCAATTCACTCAAAATCTAACCATTGTACTAACAGTTCTGTATACGACCTCTAATAACAGATAAGATATGTTATTATAATGCATTTCACGTAAGAAATTTCCTTCAATCAGATACTGTATTAGCTTTTCCGGTTTTTTATTCGTACCTTATGTCGTACAGGGGTACCAACTCAATAACGAACATTTTCCCTAAGTTTAAAGAACATCTGTTCACGACAACTTCATATTAACTTCTGTGATGGTTATTATATTGCTAAAGGGAGTCAAACGTATTATGTTGCTTCCATAAAGAGATTTAATATTTTTCTCTTTTTATTTGAAATATATTTCCAAATTAGTTTCTTTTTAAGATTTTATCACATAAGCTGTCATTTATTCTTCTGATTTTTATAAGTCTTCGTTGGCGTGTTATTATTGAACTTCGTGCTTCCTAGAAACTTACTATATATAGAACTGATCGGTTAAGTATTGTAAAAGCTTGAACTTCATTGTTAAACTCCAGGTATATTCTTCGCTTTGTGAGTATTCTGACATTAGTCTTAGTGTTTTGATATAAATCTTTGGAGGATTTTAGTATTTCATTTGCTTCCTGTTTCCCAAAACTATATGCCGTAAGTGTATGTTGCTTTTTTTAGTGCTTGTTTAGCCACATTGGACCACTTAAGTCAATTTGGAAGCTTTCAGTCTCTTTTTGGCGTGATATTCTCTCATGTTCTGAGCACGCTTCTGTTTGGCTGCTTCTGAAAATTCCCTCTTCTTATACTCTCTTTTCTGTGTCGTAAGCCGATGGTTGTGGTCCTTGATGACCTGTTTGTATTTGGGTGATTTTTCCGTTAGATCTTCGTGAGTTAGTCCAACTTCTTGTAAATCCCTTTTGATTTCTTTGTGCCACATGTATGCGTTACCAGCGTCCGTTTTTCTTCTCATTGCGTGGTCAATTATTCTGCGTAGAAGTCTGATGTTTGGTGTTCTTAGTATATGTCCAAAGTATGACAACCGTTTCTTGCGCATGGCCACTGTTATTGGTTCTATGTCTCTGTAGACTTGATCGTTCGGCAAAAGTTTGTAGTGATTGTTTACCTTGTGCTTCTTGTTTATGCCAGTTCTGAGTATCCTGCGTTCTACTTTTCTGCAGGTTTCCTTGATTCTTCCCCCGTCTATCCACGCTAGGGTTTCGCTGCCGTATAAGATTTTGGTTTAATCAAAATCGGTCAACCGGAAGTAGTAGTTTATTCGTGTATTACGATTTTTTTTAAAATCGCCTCATTTACTACATTTTTTATGCTGTAAAAGATACGGTAGACGCTATGTCTGCTGAAATTCTTGGGGAGGTTTTCTCGTAAAAAAAATTGTTTTTTTAAAGATTACGACTTTAATATGCATTTAGCGCAAAAATGTGTATCGTACAAGTTGTAGAGAATTTAAAATTCTACAACTTTTTTTGTTTCAAACATTGTTTTGTATAACGCTTAGCTTAGCAGTAGTGATTTTATGTTTTTTTTTCAGATTTCAGCCTTAGTATGCATTTTACGACAAAAGTGTATAATCAAATTTATAGGAAATTAAAAGATCTAAAACTGTTATTTAGAGCATTTTTTCTACAGAGCCTAGTTTAGCGTGAAAGAATGATTTTTAAGCCAAACTGAGGTTGACTTTCATGTTGCATCATTCACTCATGATTAAGTTTATTGAGATTAGTTTTTTTGCTTTTTTCTAATGTTTTATTACTAATGTTAGGTTATATTGTTTATTATTTGCATTGGCAAGAGAAAGTCTTATGAGTGTTTCACACCAGATTTTATAGTTGGTTTTGTTCGTGTATCTTTCATTGTTAGTCTTTTATCTAGTTAGAAAACATACTGACTTCCGTAGTTATCAAAGAAAGTAATGTTTCTGCAATGAAGAACATAAAAAATTCAAATATTTTTTTTAGTCAGGATCTTATTGTAGGTCATTAATTTTTTATGTAAAAGATCTGTTTCAGGTACACTGTAAAGAAAGTTGTGAATAATTTAGTTACCTACTTAAAGAAACATAACATGTATGAGCTATCTACTTTATTTAAATTGATCTGTTTGTGTACAACGTATGACTGGGTCTTTAACAGAACCTAAAGCAAGCATTTAACTATAAAGAGAATAAATAAGTACGTAGAGAAAGCGTGCCCAAAGAATATTGAGAGGGAAGACCTATGTAAGATGTTTTTCAAGAGGGTTAGTTAGTTTTGAATCTTGGCTCAATAGATTACATACTATAGTACCACGGCGAGGGTAAACAAATTGAATTGGAGTGGGGGTTGTTATTGGAGGGGTAACTTCTTTCAGTTTATTATGAATGCCCGTATGAATAATCTAGTGTTTTCTTCTCCTTCCGGCGTATTTTCTTTCTTTCACACATCTCTTGTTTTGTAATCTTCAAGCGGGTTAATCAGTGTAAAGCCAAGAAGGTGTGTAGGTTTTTGAAAAGTCATCATGAGGTTATCTGCCCTGAGGGATGTTCTTTGCTCTTTATCCCTTAAAACTTGAGCTAATGAGTAATTACTGAGGATAAGTCGTTTTCGTTAAAAAAGGATCAATTCAATGTTGGGTTATCAACAGCGAATCCGCCCCCGTAATCATTTTATCTCTCGATACTTTAATCCCTTCATATTCAAATCGAGTTATCTAGTATTGTTCAACATTGTATCATTAAAATTTACTAATTGCTAATTATAAAGCAAAAGGTAAATAAATAAATTATTAATTACAAGTTAAATGAAGTTTTATTTTTCTCTTTACGGCTAGATCATCCAGTCTGATCCGGTATCAAAATATTTTATTTGTTGTTTGAGTCATCAGCCGAAAGGCTGGTTTGAACTTTTGAGGTTTTACTTACTAAAACAAGGAGTTATGTGGTTTACCATTGCCTTCCTTATTGAGTAAAACAGTATGGTTATCAGCATGCCAGGCCCTCTGAAAAGCAACTACTTTCCACTCTGCAAATGACTCTTTCCCTTTATTCACCACAGGGTCTGGCTGTGAAAGGAAATAACTCTGACTAGTGTCTTTTACACCTCTACTTCTGTTCTTAAATGCTTCAGTTATATAATTGGATGCCCATATTATGAATGCCCGTATCAATAATCTAAGGTTTTCTTCGCCAAAATATCTTCTTAAACATTTTGTTTCGTTAAAAAGTAATTTAAAAAAATTACGCCCTAGTTTGTAAACTTCCCAAACTCCTTCTTCCTTTAGACCTGTAATCCATAACCTGTCTTCTTCTTCTTCTTACTATCTAGGATTAGTCATAAGCCTGTTCCGAACTCACAAACACTAGATAACCATTCCGTACATCTCGACTACTGCTATCTTCTTCGAGGTCTTCCCACCTCCTTTCTTCCAACTGAAACATATTCCGTAACTTTGAAGGTTATTTTCGCCTCTGACATCCGTTCCAAATGTTTTCTCCATTGATTGCGGCACTCCTCCACTTTTCCATTCAGACCAAATACACCAAACTCAGATCTAATTTCCTCATTATGTTTTAGATCCAGCCTCGAGCAGCCCTTCACCCTTCTTAAAAATCTCATTTCAGCTGTTTGGATCCTACCATAACCCAACTCCCTTAATTCTTTGAATATGCTCCATGTATTTGTTACGATAATCACTGATTCTCTCATTTAAAGTTATTGTCTGCAACTCTTTCCTTACATCGTAATTTTTAATCCTGTCTTTCCTTGTACAACTCCTGACTCTTAAGTAAATTTATTGTTTAATGAAATCAGTACAAGATACAACACGATCTATATAAATTATTTTTTATAATTTTTTAACTTTATTAATTTTTTAAACAGCAGATCCTTTCTCCATTTTTATTGTAATCGCCTTTGAACCTTTTATTTGGTAAATGATGATAAGAAATTTTCTGTACCAGTTGGTTGGGATGAGCGAAAAGTGTGTTCTGGAAGTTTTGATAAAGTTGAATGAAAACTTCCATTACTAGAGGAATGTTGAGGTCGTTATGTAAAGTAGCGTTAGAAAAGTAAGAGGGTGCGTTGACTAATGTTTGTAACATCTTCGATTGTAACCTCTGAATGACTGAGCTATCACAGACGGTTTAGCACATCTATAAATTTGACCGGCGTAAATCCAAATGGGCTTAAAAAGGGGTAGTTTTTGCTTAATTGTAAGTTCATATTTTGAAGTATATACTTTAAGACGTTCATATGCATACGTCCACTTGTAAGTACAAGATGGAAATACTTATTTGTAAATTCAATTGGAAGTAGATTGACATGGTGCAAGCGATCTGCCTTAGGGTAGGATGACAAAACATGAAAAATTTATCAATATTTTTTAAAACCTCTTATGTTTAACTGTTTTTTTTTTTGGCTTTTTATTTAAGAGAGATTGAAATTGCTTTTTAATTTACTTTTTTTAGTGTATTGCGTGTATTTTCCATTTTGCATTGAGGATTCGTTCGGACTCTTTCATATTTTTATTACTATTTTATTTTTTGAATTGGTTTAACGACTAGGGAATGGTTTGTACTGGTTTTGTATGTTCACTTATATAAAAACACGTTTTGCACGTAGAAGACTTGTAAAAAAATATTCACGTCAGCCTGACGTGTCTTGTCAGATGTTTAAGAGAAAATACCATACGTGTGTGTGTAAGAGTACATGAGTGTTTTTTAAGAGTGATTGAGAATGTGTGAAATGGGAAGAGAGAGATAAAGTTCCCTTTAAATGTATGAGATGAGGTGCAAAAATTGTTTAAGGGGAAAACGTGTTTTTCTATTTCCTTTTACGAAAAGGTCGTTTTTTATTTACCCACATGCATAATAAACGGGAACGATGAGTGCGTTATTTGTAAGTATAAAGGATAAAGCCTGGAGTAAGCCAATAAGTTTGCATGCTTTTTAAATGCATTCACTTGAACGAAATATCTACTAGCAGTGAAAAATAAAATTGAATTTCCTTTTTTATGGCAATATTTATTTTTTTAATTTGTTTTCATGCCTATACATATGTTTAAGGATTTTTCTGTTGTTATTATAAGTATAACTTTCAGTAAAACAAAATCGTGAAGAATTTGAAATGAAAATATTGTGTTATTTACGTGTAAATTATTTGAATTCTCAAATATAATGATAACAATGTAAAGTATACAACTTTAATGAAAGCACCAAATTACTTTTTGACAGATTATTTTGCATATCGAACTGCAAAATGCATATCGAACAAGTGAACTGGAAGTGTTATTGTTAATGGACATTAACTTCTGTTTTCAAAATTACCGTAGTATTTTTGTCGCTTATCAACTAACCAACTTGTGGTTATGTATTGTGTAGTTCTAAGTATAAAATAAAAGTGAAAAATTTATTTGTGTTCGTACGTGTCAATTGTTTGATCGATTTTTTTATATTGAAAGATTTAAAATTATAAGTAGGTACAAATTATTCGAAGGGTGCAAAATATTCGTGTTAAAATATCGTATGAAAAAACTAAATATAAGAGTAATAAGAAATAAACTCCAAAGTACTTATTAGAAAATGAAATTTTAGATTGGAAAATGAAATGGGTAGATACCTTTTTAATTCAAGAGAATGTAAATGAAGACGAAGAAATGAAAAGTAAAATATGAAAAAAATAAAATGAGAGAGAATATCAAAGAACATAAAATTATTTACTATGAAAAAATCTATATCGTTAGTCTGTAAATTAAAACACTACAATACAGTAACATCTGAAAAATTATTCGGATCAGAAATTATTTTTCATTAGAAGGAGAGTTCTATATCGACAATAAAAATGAAAAGTCATAAGGAAAACATATTGTCCGAAGAAAAATTAAAATGGGAAATATAGGTTAAGAAGTAAAAAAATATGAGGTGGAATTATGAAAAATGTAATAGATGCAATGAGAAACGAAAAGTACATTTTTTGTTCATATTTATAGAATGGAATAGAAATGATCTATCAATTGATAGTTCATAGAAACTGAAAAAACTATAAAAGAGATAAATGTGTTGGATAGTATAGACAGCAGTAAATTTCTTCTTCTTCTTCTTCTTCTTCTTCTTCTTCTTCTTCTTCCAACCAAGGGTTAGGCCGCAGCCTGTTCCGAACTCACAATCTATTTTCATCTATCTCCATCTTCTCCTAGGTCTACCGACATCCCTTTCACCTTCTGGAGCATACCAGTGTGCCTGCTTAGGTATCCTATGATTTGACATCCTTGCCATGTTCTGTCTCCAACTTTGGCGATAATCCTTTATCTTCTCGTTCAAGTTGTAAATACCCAATTCTGACCTGATTTTCTTATTCTTTATTCTGTTCAAGCGTATATATAGTTCTTCGAAGAAATCTCATCTCTGCCGTCTGGATTCTCAGCTTTTGGGGTTTTGTAACAGAAGTAAATTTAGAAAAATAATTTAAGAATTTGTAGGGTTACAGAGAAAGAGATTGTGATATATGACAACATTAAATGGTCAGAAGAAATTAAGAAAGAATTCGTTTAAAAAGACTTGGGTAACAGGAAAAATAACGATGAAAATAAGAAAACATCTAGTATGAGGACAAATTAATTTGACGTAGTCTTACCCACCGGGTTGGTCTAGTGGTAAATTCTTCGCTGCGAGTCAGCTATTTAACGGTTATCAGCTGATTTTCGGAGACGAAGGTTCTGTGTTTCAAGTCTCAGTAAAGATAGTTACTTGTAAATAGGCCTACTGATTTAAATACTGGATAGGTTGTTATTGGTACTTTGATGGTAAGGGGTTTAATTAACCATACTCTCTCAGGAAAGGTCGGCCTGAGTCTATACAAGAGTACATATCATTTATACACTTCATACACATCATCCTCATCTCATTAAGATTCAATTATATATAAAAACGTGTTTAGCAGTTTAGCAACCTTCTGGTTTTAAACTTCAATCAAAAGTAACATTTAATAAAAATTTTGTTTTGGTAACAGTAGAAACAAATTTTAAAATTTCTCCATTTGTCTCATGTTTATTTATATATACTTGATGAAATAAAAATGAAACAATATTGGTGGTTCTAGGTGATTTTATGGATTAAATGACATTTTTGAAGTTATATCTCAAATATGATTGTATTGTTACTATGGGGTTGCTTATTGTTCTTAATTTAACAGATTGCAACATACACACCTTAGGAGAAATAAGTAGTCGTATGTAGACTCAAAATGTAGAAAAAGAAGTTCTGGGATAGATTTCCTTATAGATTTGAGTAAAGATCACTTTTTAAAATGAAAAACTGTTTAAAGATGAAAATAGATCGGTAAAATTTTCTGACTGAAGTAAACATGTTTTTAATTTAGTCAACGTTTTGCTATTTTGAAAAACTCTCAGAAGTTGGATGAGAAAAGATACATTTCAAAGTTTTAACTTAATTTCGCGTAGGATTAGTTTTCGCTTTTGGAAAATTATTTATGGTACAGATATTTGATTGTAGTTGAAAATTTGTAACTTTTCATGATTTGTTTACTTTTTCACTATTATGGAGGTGCGAGAAAGAAAGAGATTAAATTTAAAATAAGTACGTGCATTATTTATTAAAAGTTCTGTTATTTGAAAGGAAAATTATTATAAAATCCATTTTCAGAGTATTCTTTTGTATTTTTCCTTTTGAACGCTGTTGGAAATATTCGTGACGTTGTTTTGTGTGTTTCCGTATTTGCTGGATTGATCTGAAAGGAGCATCCCGGCTAGCAGTAGCGCCGTCTGGCGATGGCTTTTCTATCTGCCCGTCCGGTTTCATAGGCGCCACTTTTTAACAATAACTTATAGGCAGGCTTACAATAAAGTTAGCCTTTCCAATCGTTAATATTATATTTCAGTGCGTTTTTGTATCTCATTCAAATAACTGAAATGTATTTTCAATATGATTTTAGAGACCCTTTATTTGTAATTGTTGATAAATATGACTGGATTCGGTAAATATCTTTCAAAAATTTTAAACTGGTAAAACATCGGTAATATAATTTTTTTCATTAATTTTTTTACTTTCTCTTGCCTATATGAATATACAGGAAGTAAAATATTATCGAGTTTTCACCGGATATACACGTTTTCAGACCCCGTGAACCCTAACAAAATTTTTATAGTGATTGGTCTGTGTGTGTGTGTGTGTGTGTGTGTGTGTGTGTGTGTGTGTGTGCGCGCGCGCGTGCGTGTGTGAAGGGGGTTGTGTGTGAATAAAATATCTCGAGAACGGAACATTGTACGAAGTTTTAACTTGAAACGTAAGTTAGGTACTACTAAAGGACCCGACACGAACATTTTCATCAAAATCGGTCAACCGGAAGTAGTAGTTTATTCGTGTCATTTTTTACTGTTTTGCTATTTTTTTCAAAAACGGCTCCTTCGTTTTTTTTTAAAAATCGTCTCATTTACTACAATTTTTATGCTCTATAAGATAGGGTAGGCGCCATGTCGGCTTGAATTCTTAAGAAGACTGTTCTATCGTTGAAGAAAATGGTTTTTTTTAAGATTGCAGCCTTAACATGCATTTTAGCGCAAAAGTGTAGCCTATATAATAAAAGTTGTAGACAATTTAAAAATCTACAACTTTTATTTCAACATTTTTTTGTTTAACGCATTTTTGTTTAAATTTTGTAAATATTTTTATATATTTTTTTTGTTTAGTGGTAATTAGTAATTTACTGGTTTTTTCCATGAAAATATGTAAAAAAATGTTTTTGTTTTTAAGATTTTAGCCTTAGTGTACATCTTACGACAAAAGTGTAGGCTATAATCAAATTTATAGGGAATCAAAAGATCTACAACTTTTAATGTGAGCATTTTTTTTACAGACCCAGAGTTATCAGCACTCTGATAACTCTGATGGGTTATCAGCATGCTGATAAACGTACTTTTTCATTCTGTGAGGCAGGCAATGGTAAACCACCTCACTCCTCGTTTTACTTAGTAAAACCTCTACAGGTTCAAACCAGCCTTTCGGCTGATGACCTAAATAACAAGAAATAAATTTTATAACTTTTTAAGAATAAATATTGATGGTGATTACGACCACAAGCGTAGCTCTAATTTAAAAGTCAACTTTAGTTGTTAGGTTAATTTTTTAATGTATTTATTGCAAATAAAACTTTAGAAATTATTGTTGGGTGTTAAAAAATTTAAAGAAACAAACATTTTATCGGCAATAGTTTTTGCTGTTAATTTTTAGTTTTGTCTATACGGTAAGTCTAAAATTTTGATGACGTTCAAATCAGTCCTGGTATTTTTGTTTCGTGTTTGTATTTCGTTTAGAACAGTTTCCTCTGACCATCTACTATATTAGTTTGCCCATCAGTGGATTAAGTACACTGCCTTGGGGTACTCAAGGCCTGGAATTAACCGTAATCCAACTTTAACTATAATGATTTTCACGAATTTCAAGAAAAAGGTTTTAATTGGATTGATATTTTTTACAATTTTCAACTAAATTATTGATTTTTTAATTTGATAAGAAAAAATCTGGTGTGAAACACTCACACAACTTTCTCTTGCCAATGCAAATAATTAATAATAAACCTAACATTATTAATAAAATATTAGAAATAAACAAAAACTAACCTCAAAAACATAACCTTATTTTAATCATGAGTGAATGACGCAAAATGACAATCGAACTCAGTTTGGCTTAAAAATACGGAAAATCACGCTTTCACGCTGAACTAGGCTCTGTAGAGACAAATGCTTTAAACAAAAGTTATAGATCTTTTAATTTTCTATAAATTTAATTATATACACTTTTGTCGTAAAATGCATACTAAGACCGAAATGTTAAAAAAATCGATTTTTCTCACGTTTTCGTGAGAAAAAAAACAGAAAATCGCAAATTACCGCTAAACTAAGCGTTATACAAAAAAATGTTTTAATTAAAAGTTGTAGAATTTTACATTCTCTACAACTTTTATTATATAACGTTTTGCGCTAAAATGCATATTAAAGCCGCAATCTTAAGAAGAAAATGTTTTTGCGTAAAAACAGCCTCAAGCAGAATTTCAGCAAACATGGCGCCTACCCTATATTGTAGAGCATAAAAAATGTAGTAAACCAGTTGATTTTAAAAAAAATCGTAGGACTAGTTTTTGAGAAAATCGCAAAAAAGTGAAAAATTATACGAATAAACTACTACTTCCGGTTGACCGATTTTGATGAAAATGTTCGTGTCGGGTCCGGTAGTGATATGTAACTTAAGTTTCAAGTTTCAAGTTCGTACGATGTTCCGTTCTTGAGATATTCTGTTCACATACACACACACACACACACACACACACACAGACCAATCGCTAAAAACAAGTTTTTTGGGTTCAGGGGGTCTGAAAACGTATAGATCCGGTGAAAACTCGATTTCGAAAAATCGACATGAAAACAATACTTTCCTTCCTATATATTCATATAGGCAAGAGAAAGTAAAAATGAACATTATTATTTTTGGAATTTGTAATCTTATGATATATTGTGTTGTAGTAGAGTAAATTTCAAAATTATTTAACTAACCTTAACGAACCTTAGACAATTCGTTACCTCCTTAACTTCTCACTAACAGTTGCAGTAATCATTACTGGCATTATTCTCCATTTCTACCCCGTCTTCCATTAGAGCTAGCTGAATAATGAGGCTATCAGATACATACATAATCTTTCTCTTTTCACCCTTAGTGCAACCTTATTTTCTCTCCTTTTCACTCAACTTCTCCCTGACTTATTTCAACCCCCTTCTAACCTCCAACCGTTCTACGACGTAATTCTAATTACTAAGCTGCCGTATTAATTAATGTTGCCGAAGTTTCAACTTCAGTGTCAGGAAACATTTAAAATTACTTTACTGACTTTGCGTTCTCTTTCTCTCCGTCACACCTTTTCTCTACATCTCTCTTTTTCGCTCACGACAAAATCTCTCAACTTTTATTTCGGACCGCAAACATATTCAAGTTACTTTACGCTTTGTCTTCCTATATTGAAACTAAAAGTAGGATTTTTAATTAAAAATGAAATTCCACTTATTAGCTCTCAAATTTCGTTTCGTCAAACAGAGAACATTAATTAAGCGCTTGATATTTATAGAGTTCAATGAAATCAATTTGTTTTTCGGGTTTCTTTTTAATCAATTCAATACAGGTATCCCCTATAAGGCCTCTTTTTATTAAGCTGGCCAGATTTAATTTTATGTTTATCTTTTGAAATTAATCCAAAATTGGCGTAAGAAGTTTTCTTAACTTTAATAACTTACACAAACTGTTCAATGAAAGCGGTCTTTAAATTTTTGATTGTGTTTAGATTTCATTAAATTATTTAAGTCGTTGAAATTATAATACATTTTTTATGTGTTGTTTAGTTCATCAGCTGAAAGGCTAATTTGAACCTCTAGATGCGTTACTAAGTAAAACGAGGAGTGAGTTGGTTTATTTTATCTTCCTCTATGAGTGGAAAAGTATGCTTATCAACATGTCAGGTCCTCTGAAAAGCATCTACGTTCCACCCTGTCTATCTGTATTATTAACCCGTAAAATCTTCAGATCTTTAAGGAAATGTTATTTTTATAAAGTTACGACTAACACAATGAATAGTTTCATGTATACTTGGCCTTTAAGTTCTCCGTCCTCAAATTCGCATTACTTGTTGTTTTGAATGGTTCTCGTAAATCGAGAAGTCTTCTATGTTTGTTACAGAACAACTGATTCTACCCTTGTAAATGTTAACTGAATCTTTTGGGAGGGTTGGTGTTTACAATAACATTGTTAATCTGTATATATGTATGATATATAAATAACATTTTGTTTAACATGTGCAAACAATAGGGGATGAACGCCTACTCCAGATTAGAGGGTGTATTGGTTTGTCATGTCACATAAGTGACGTGCATTGGACACGTGACACATACATTCACTCTTGTTCAACTTGTAAGTTCACATTAATCATTTATTATAATGTAAGGGAGTTTTTGGGACTACGCCCCTAAAACCTACCATTTACTTTAAGAGGAACAGTTAACAAAAAATAGTTACTTTGTTTTATTCTTACAGAAAATCGGTCTACACTGTTATATCCTACATAACTTTCAAAGCTAAGTCCACAATAAATAATGTAAATCAGTTAATGAATAATTTAGATGCGAAAACTAAAGAACTTTTTTTGCTTGTTCATCTATCTAGCCTACACAAAAGTCCCCGATGATTCATTTATCACTAATTACTTTACTTTCTGATCGCCTAGAGAGCTGACGTTCGTCCCATTTGTCCGGACGCGGTTAATTTCTTTAGGACTACCAATTGTGCGACGTCTAAAGTGAAAATGGATCAGAGGTCTCTTGGTTTGAATAACGGACAACACCCCTAGTTCTAAACGGAGAATGTACCACTGGTTACCTTTTCTCCTGAAAGTAAAATTCCCTACCGCTCGTTAAAATGAATATCATATACGGAAATTGTGCAGCTTATTGTACAGTAACGTAATAAGTTTTTTTTTGACTTTATTAGGAAAATTTACACTTTACATAAAAACAACGAGTGAATGAGACGATTATGGAATGAAATAAATGCGATTTAAGACTTATAGGAAATTACCGCTCAACTGTGGGGTCAAGCTGTAAATTTTCTGTGAACGATTTACATAATTGTGTACTATCGGAAATTACTTATAATAAAATTATATCCCTACTTCATCGCCGGCGTAGAAGTCGGCGGGGCTTTCCGTAAGGTATGGTAGATATAGGTTACGTACAAATTCGTTGCTATGATGAGATAATTTCTTACGGGATTTTGTGTAAATTTTAGGAAATAAGTCTTTTACATTTTACGAAATACAAATTAAAGACTAGTAGGTGTATAATTCATTTTAAATGTTTATTTAATGCCTATTTCTACGATGCTAGTTTATTAGTTGCAAGTAAATTGGTACTAGCTGCTAATTTCATTAAAGCGCTAGTGACTGAACATGTTTGATTTTACTAGCGCTAGTAGGGGCGAAAAAATCACGTGATTGACTAGCGCTAGTAAACTAACTCGGTGTGAACGTTCGGAAACGTTGCTAGTTGCTAGTAAGCTGTACTTTGTACAGTAATAAACAACTCAACTCACATAATGGTTTCAGAGCACTGATAATAATTAACTAGCTTCGTGGAAACCGTCACTGACGCGCTAGTAGGTCCTGCTAGTACTAGAAGCTAGTAAACTAGTGAAGTGGGAATATGCCTTTAATGTAATGGTTGTAATTTTTGTAAGTACAATAATCAAGATTTCATATCGGGAGTTAATTAGCCAGAGGCAGTGAGAAAGCGATGTCAATTTAGATTTATTACAATTTCATTGGGTGCAGATGTATATCCAGTTGACTTATCGATTTTAGTTTTAATACCCCTCCCAAACTCTCTCCTTCAAAATATCTTTTTGTTATTTGATACAAATAAAAACTGACTGCAAAAAATAACGAGAGAATGTTGTCGGGATTGTATCACTAACGTTTCCCCTTTATAAATCTAGCAAAATATTTTTAGTTTTTTTTTGTTTTATTTTTTGATCGCTTTAAGCTACAAAACAACGATAAACGTGTATGATTGCGTTGGATGGTGGTTTTTTAGATTGATTACGTTGGTAACACTGGTCAGTATAGAGGTCTCGTTTATCATAAATTGTATCACATGGGATAAAACCACGGAACACGTGGGACTTTCAAAAGTTGTTCCGTACCATTTGACATCTCCCCTTTCTAACATTATCTTTCACATACTCTCCTTTATCAAAAGTTTTAGTTGGAAATAATTGAGACCAGACTACCTGAGTATTGTTATAATAACATTTTACACTTCATTAAAATTATTATAAGGAGATAAAGTTGTAGAAATGTTTTTGGCGTGTTTGGAAAAGTTATTTGATAATAATCTACTGTAATAATCTTGGTGCAGTCTTTTAATAAAGTACAAATGAGTTTTAATAGCTGGTTATTTTTTTACCCATTTAATAAATTCAGTTAACACAAAATCATTTGAAAACTTGTACTAAAAGTTCATTATGCTTACATCCTAATTAATTATCTAATTTTTACTTTCTCTTGCGCTACGTGAATGTAGGAAAGGAAAGTATAGTTTTCATGTCGATTTTTCGAAATCGAGTTTTCACCGGGTTTACACGTTTTCCTGCCCCCTGAACAGAACAAAAACATGTTTTAGCGATTAGTGTGTGTGTGTGTGTGTACGTGTACGTGTGTACGTGTGAAAAAATTTCTCAACAACGGAATTGTGTACGAAGTTGAAACTTAAAACTTACATTAGGTACCAATAGAAGGAAGTATCAACACGAATATTTTCATCCATATCGGTCAACCGGAAGCTGTAGTTTATTCATGCTATTTTTCATTTTTTTGCGATTTTGTCAAAATCGTTACTTTTATTTTCTTAAAATTAGCCTCGGTTATTACATTGTATATTCTCCACATCTACAAGATAATCGAAATGTCTGCTGAAGCTCTTGGGTCAGCTTTGCAGTCGTGGGAATTTTTTTTTCAATATTACGGCTTTAATATGCATTCTAGGGCAAAAATAAAATTTTTATAACATTTAAAAACCTACAACCTTTATTTCAAACATTTATTTACAACGTTAGTTTAGTTTAGCAATTATTAGTGATTTTCTGTATTTTTGTCATCAAAATCGGTAAAAATGGTATTATTTAATATTGCAGCCTTAGTATGAATTTTAGGACAAAAATGTATATAATTAAAGTTATAGGAAATAAAAAATCAACAATTTTTTCCAGCATTTTTTGTACAGAGCTTAAGTTAAGATCAATGAGTGATTTCCCATATTTTAAAGTCGAACAGAGGTTGATTTTCATTGCATCATTCACTCATGATTAAAATTAAGTCATGTTTTTTATTTTACATTGTTTACAAATGTTTCGTTATATTGTTTATTATTTTTATTGGCTAGAGAAAATCATTTGAGTATTTTTCACCAGTTTTTTTACACATTTATATTCAGCTAACCCAAGAAAATTTGAAAACTTTTGCTGAAAAGTTCATATGTTTGCATTGTAATTAATATTATCTAATTTGGTATTTTAATTATTTTTTCAATAGAAATATTCTTGGAATACTTGCAACACAATATTTATTTTAAGTCGTTTCACAACAAGTCGAGTGCACTATACCATTGATCGGTTAGCTAGAGATAAGAGGATGCTAAAGACCTCAGTGTTAGCATGATCTGTAGCTGTCAAATGTGCCGTAATTTCAGCTATTTTTTTTAAAAAAAGCTCATTTGGCCAATATTTTTCGATGTTACATTACTGTGTCCATTTGAATCTCTCCATTGTTGTTACAAAATCATTTCATCCATTTCATTTCATTACAAAAAATATTTCATCCTTCACCGTCTGCATTAGCAGTAATTGCAGAACAGTCGGATGTTAAAACCAAAAAAAGAAAAAATTCATTGTTGTTTAAATCTCTCCATTATGGCCCATCTATTTCCATTAAGCCATTTTTCGTACAGTACCTACCTATGTACTTGTATCAAATTGTATCGAAGGCAGGAAAATTGTGTTCCGAACCATAAATTTTGAGTTTTTTCTGAGTATTTATGTTTCATAAGAATAATGTTGCCACAAATTAAATGTCGTTTGCTAGTTTCTACTTTGTGAATTTTTGTAGCAGTTTGTCTACAAACACCCGGAGATTGGTATAATAACATAGACTACAGAAAAAGTTTCTTGCTCAGCAATATTTTTTTTTCCTTTCAGTTGCTATTATTTCTATATAAGAAATTTAAGTATCATACAGTTTTAACAGTACCATTCAACACTTTTATCAAGAACTGTACAATTGTTTTCCAAACCAGGATTATTTTGAAAAATGCTTCAAAAATGTAACCTATTTTAAATTAATTTTTTTAGTAATCTCGCGAAACAATTTTATATTATATAAAATGTGTTAATGTCAGATTGTATTTGACGTATTCCAGAATCACATAAAAGAATTATCTGTTGTTATTAAAATAAATTAAAGTAAGAGCTTTATGAAATTAATTTTAAACAGTTATCCACGTTTTGACTTTTCCATTAAAATATGAAAAATTGAAACGGTTATTTCTGTATTTTACATGAAAGAATCATACTGTAATTTCATGTAAAAAATTCCATCAGCTAGTTAAACTTCAATAAAAGTAAGTAGCAAGTAAAGATTTTTGGAAAGAAAAGTTTACTTCCGCAGTGGGAATATACCCATTACGTTAGTCCGTTTAAATAATAAATAAGCAAAAAAAAAACAAAGAAAATAGCAGAGTTTTCTCATTTTAACGATAGGTAAACAAAATAAAGCACACATATACACATTTTACTGAGCCTAAGTAAAGTCAAGAAAGGAAGAAGAAAAAATAAACGAACTAAAATAAAACATTAACACGGCATTCATATCTAAGAAGGATTCAAGATAAACACAAATAAAAAAAACAAAGAAAAACACAAAATTCTTAATGGTTATTTTCAAACAAAAACAAAGAATACTAAGTTGTACAAACAAAGAGATTAAAATGTGTCTAAAAGAACTTTGAGAAAACAAGACGTTCCTTGTATTGGATAGAAAGAAAAATAATACTGTAAGGGAACCGATCCAACCTATCAAAGTTATCTTCGAAAAAGAATTTTTATCAGATTAGTACAACGTATATTTTATACCTGAGTAAATAAGGAGGTGTTGTTAATAGTAATCAAATTAATTTTGTAACACGTAAGCCTAGGTTCGTTCGGGATATGGGTTTAATAAATAATAAACAGAAAAATCCCTTTCATTAGACGATGGGTCTCATAGCTGGTGGCAATTTTTAAAAAGGCTTACCTTTGACTTCTGGCAAAAACTATTAGTGGCTTCTATTTCTACTCATTAAAAGGAATCGAAAGGCACTTTTTTCCCCAAATTCCTACTTCGATTTCGTGACTTCCGGTTTTATGCTACTTCCGGTATAAACCGGAACTTTAACCCCAATTTAGGCCCACTAACATGTTGTATAGATACGAATCCGAAAACCGTTAGTTGCTATCTCTTTTAGTTCCTGGCTTTGATTTCTTGACTTCCGGTTTTGTGTCATTTTCGGACGAAACCGGAACTTCAAACTTAATCTAGGCCCACTAACTTTTTGTGGAGGTTACGAATCGGAAAACCGTTAGTTGTTATCTCTTAAAGTTTCTGACTTTGATTTCTTAACTTCTGGTTTTGGGCTACTTCCGGTCGAAACCGGAACTTCAAACCCAATTTAAGCACAGTAACTTTTTGTGTATTTTCAAAAACCGTTTGTTGCTATATCTTATAGTTCTAACATCTGTGTGTAACGGACGGACGAACGAAAGAAAATTCAGATGAAAATTTAAAAAATTGTGACTAATAACTTTAACTTATAATAATTAATTATTTATTTACCACAAATAATAATTACAATTAATGATTTACCTGTGCCTACTAACAAACACATTTAGATTACATAAAATAAGTACTTTTACTTTAGGATAATATCAATGTTACTTACATTCTGGTAGTTTTAATTTAATCTGGTAGTATGAAACTGAAGAAAAATCTCAGGAGAATTATATTAAAAAGTAAGATTTTTATCTAAGTGGTTTTTATTATTTAAACAGTCTTTTTAAGTTCAAAAACTTGTATTGTTGGTAAACTTACCAAATTTAAACGAATTATTGTGCTCTAGAAGTTATACGAAAACTCGTTGCGCCAATATTTCTCTTTAATTTGACATCTGAATCAAAACAAGATCGTGAACCATGTTTTTGGCACTTTTTGATATGTGTACTTCGCTCTTAACGTTTTTTATCAGATGGATTAGTGATAAACGATATAGAGTAAATACGGAGGGAGGATTGCCATTATGAATCATGATTGAAAGGCAATCTCACAAATAGGTTACAAATATCGCCTACATTTTTGTTATCATAGTTTTTGATATAGTACAAAACGTTCATGTGACTTTGTGTGGGTTCGATACAATGTTGTATGAAGAATTTTGTCGCCGGTGCCAATTCCCTCCCTGATTTAATGTGACGCGCGCGCACACAAACTCAAAATCACATCCCTATATATAAAATGTTATCGAACATAACAGTCTGATTAGCACCCTTTATGATTAATAGCGAAACACCCCCTAGATACATGTATGTCTGTCTGTCTCTCCGTCTCCAGTTTGTTACAACCATACCAACTATCCCCTCTCTGCTTTTCGTTTCCAAAGTAAAATGAAACAGGGGTCGATAGACAATAAAATAGCAATTCAAATCTTTTCCCCTAAGTATCGATGGGCTACTAAAAAACATTTCCACTGAAATTAAACAAAGTTTTTACTCTTAGTTTATAGTCGAGTTGTAAAAGATGATTCGAAGGACTAACAAAAAGGAAATTTTTTTTGACTAACTTTTTATTTACTACTGTACAATTTTCCTAATGCACAACTAGTAAATAAAATGATAAATGGTTAGAAGCAATGGTGTGAATTTAACATGAATGTGAATCGGTCCTGTGATTGATTAAATAAGAACATAAGTGTATGTTTTATTAATGTGACTGTTTTTATTGTGGATAATATAAAGGAATTTATTTGATAGTAAGAATTTATTAAAATAGTGAACAGTTAAGCATGTAATCGTTCGGGATCTCTGTATAAATTAATTAGGACTTTCTTTAAATTTATTACAATTATTTATTTTCAGAGTTAATTATTAAACTTAACCTTCTAACAAATAAAATTAGATTAAATAACTTAAATTAATTACAAAACTTAAAGCTTAAACTAATTTAACAACAAATATTTAATAGCTAATATTAATAATAGCCTCTTGCCTACAAACAATTACAGTACGAAGACCTGTTTCTAATTTATTTTTTACCATGTAATCAAAAACTTAATAGCTCTCAATTCATTAATAATCGTGTCGCAACTTAAATTGAAATCTACTATAAAGGTCTACCGCCTTTAAAATCCTGTGGTGGTGGTTGTCGTTTCTAGAAAGCCTTACATAATGAGACACGTTGGGATACCCATCTGCGCTTTACCAGAAAAAGCCAAAATATAGTAGACATGATGGAAGCTAAGGGAAATGAAAGAATATGCTCCGGCTTTTTTCTTGACGACCCAAGGAAAATATAACTACTGTGCTGACTCAATAACAGTAACATTGCGTTAATTCTTATAAATCTATAAGTTTAAAACCATATATTTAAAATTTTCTAAAACTCTAGAATGCTAAAACTAATATTTAAACTGATAACAGCAATGTCATTTCAGCCAAATCTATATGTAGAAATAATTAACTCTTGAGGATGAACTGTTTCATCATTGTTTGTGTAACTGATAACTAGAGTTTTATTTCTTGTATTTTGATAACCTGTCGGCCAGACATGATAAAACTAAATTCAGCAAAATAACTAACAAATTAAGTGTTTGTCAATAATGTAATGGCGCCAGGAAATTCGGTAGAGGATTCGACCGAAAAACTACAGCGAGCTGTAACTGCAGTTAGTATGTGAACCAAGAAATGGAAGATCAGACTTAATGAAAATAAGTCAGTGCATATAAATTTTACCAACAAAAGAAGACGGCCCATTCCTATTACTATAAATGGCAATTTAGTACCTTTTCCCAACACAGGAAAGTATCTTGGGATGACCCTAGACGCGAAGCTGAGGTGGAAGAAACATGTTAAGAAGAAGAAGGACGAACTGTAAATCAAATATAGAAAGATATATTGGCTGCTCGGTAGGACCACTGAACTGTCAATCTTCAATAAATTGCTTCTTTACAAGCAAGTACTAAAACCGGTATGGATATATGGCCAGCAGATTTATGGCTGCACCAAAACAAGCAACTTAAACGTTATCCAAAGGTTCCAAAACAGAGTGCTCAGAATATTGTAAATGCTCCGTGGTATGCCCGCAACAGCGACATCCATCGTGACTTAACAAGTGAACACAATAGCAGGAGAAGTGTGTAAGTGTGCCAAAAAACATGAAGATGGTTTTCATGATCACGTCAAAGTTGAAGCAATTCAACTGTTCGATAATAGTATAATAGTTAGGCAACTGAAAAGGATTAAGCCCGTAGATTTAGTGTGTTAAAACTATTAAAAATACTGTTAAACTGTAAATTACATTTAAGTCATGTAAGTTTCTAAAACTAATGGTTCGCTATAAATATTACCTTAAGTTACTTTTAAGGTATATTTATTTATATTTACATAAGTTAATAAATTAATGTTTAAATTAACAATAGGATTAAGATAAAGATTTAAGAAATTAATATGTTTATAGAACACTTTAAAAAACAATATCGCTAAAGAAAAACTGTACGTTAGTTTTAAGTAACTAGTTGCAGTAGATTTAAAATGAAAAAAAATAATGTAATGTTCGCGGTATTAAACAAAAACTTATTATTTGATTTTGAATCTTAAAATTAACATAATTTGAATTGATTCTATATTAACATAAATTTGTTGTTAACGCCTTCCTGTCGAATGGATATATTAAGCAAATTTATAAATTTGTACACGGTTTAAAGCATTTGAGATACAATTTGATGGTAATGATTAATTATATGATAAAGTAATTAGGCTAAATTATTGAATAACAATGAAAAAATCTATTAATTTTCTTATATATTTGCAAAATGACGTTCAGCACATTTTCTCAAATTGGCTAACCACAAAAAAAAGAAAAGCATTTTTCATGTTGGGGGAAAATATATAAAATAAATGGTTTCTAGGTGGGGGAATTCCATGAGTTACGACATATACAGTAGGTGTACTACCGTATAGTAAGTAGCTGTGACGTTTTTACCACATCTCCCCTTTTCCTCCCGTTCCCCCTCTATCATATTCATCTTCTCCCCTTTATCGTTGACTGCTTCTCCGCTTACGATATCCACTGCCATCATTATTTCAATTCATTTTTTCATCCCGCCGTCTGTAGACTACAAATTTTGTAACTTCAGTTCGGGGGAATCGAAACTGTAATGTCCAGTAAGATATTAAATGTTTGGTGCCGGATATACTAGAAGGGTCTGTCCATTCGGAAATTTAACTTTTTCTAAGTGTCTAAGGTCGGTTTCCGTTAGATTCCCCTCCGTCAACTTAGACTCTGACGTATGGTTGTAATCAGAAACTGAGGCTGTAGCAACCGCCAAATCCTATGGCTAGGAACAGTTGCTTTTAACACCCTATTAATCTCTTTAAGTTCCTAACCTTACCTTTTTTTATCGTCATTGAGGGGAACTTTACTGTATAAAAGAAACGGGTAAAATATATCTTTACAAAAAGAATTCTTCTGAATTAATCACTGTAAAAAATTATAATGTTCTACCATTTATCAGTGAAACAGCATCTTTTTATTTATTTTTTTATTAAAATTTCTTTTTTCAAATTATTATTCCTAATGAACGTTTTTTGTGCTTAAGGATCTCCCAAATGATAAGAACAGTTACTAATTTCGTAATATTTTAGTTTTAATGATTTTTTTGTATTTTTCGATGATTAGATAACATCATTAACTAAATGACAATGTTAGCAAATTGATTCAACCAACAATTGTAAAGTGTTAATTTCCGGTATTCAGCGTTCAGTATGGACATATGTATGTTGTGTTATCTGTTAATCATGAAGGCAAATTCCTGGAAGTTAATATTGATTTCTATGTAGTACAAATGATTCTAATTGGTTGCTGGATTTGTGTTATTAAAAAACAATTGACAGTTTTTTTTTATTAAATTTGAAGCCCAATCAACATATTTGTTATTAGCGCTACATTGGGATAAGGAACGGTGGGTTTGAACTTTTAATAATTTTCCAGACCTTCGAACCCGGTAAAAGTTGTAGATTTTTAAATTATCTACAACTTTTATTATTTACTCTTTTGCACTAAAACGCATATTAGGGCCGCAATCATAAAAAACCATTTTTTCTACGAGAGAATAGCCCCCCAAGAATTTCAGCAGACTTGGCGCCTACCCTATCATATAAAGCATAAAAAATTTAGTAAATAAGTGATTTTAAAAAATCGTATGAGACGTTTTTGAGAAAATCGCACAACATACACACAACAGCCAATAGCTAAAAACATGTTTTTTTGGGTTCAGGGATCTGAAAACTTGTAGATCCGTTGAAAACTCGATTTCGAAAAATCGACATGAAAACAATATACTGTGGACAATTCGAACTGGCACAACTCTTGCTTTACGTGTACACACAGTTCCGCATAAAGTATATCCATAACCTACTCTATCAACAAGGTCTACAAATTTCAATGTACGTTAATGCCTGCAACCTTATTTTATTGTAAAAACATAGAAATAATTATTTAATTTTAAAATATGTATTTAATTTTTTGTAAATATTTAAATTATAAATTACAAGATATAAACTGCAAAAACTCACTTAACTCTACAGACGCACGCAACTAACTAAACAAATTGGTGTGAATATTTTTAATGAACAGAAAATCATACATGAAAACAGATTAGTCACGTCATTATGTCTGACAGATTGTTAATAACAACAGTGAAAACAAAGCGTAGTGACCGTGCGTGAGTCGCGCATTACAGTAGCGATTGTATACTTTTGTGATTGTACCGTCGTTGTATGGCGAGGGTGGAAGAGTGGGGTAGATAAACACCGAAGCTGCTTGTGCCAATTCGAATTGTCCAAGGTATACCATTTTCCTTCCTATATATTCATATAGGCAAGAGAAAGTAAAAATATAAATAAAAAAAAATCTGGTGTGAAACACTCACACAACTTTCTCTTGCCAGTGCAAATAATAAACAATAACCCTAACATTATTAATAAAACATCATCAATAAACAAAAAACTAACTTTACTAACATACACTAATTTTAATAATAAGTGAAAGACGCAAAATGAAAATCAACCTCAGTTTAGCTTAAAAATACGTAAAATCACTCTTTCACGCTAAACTAGGATCTGTAGAGAAAAATGCTCTAAATAAAAGTTGTAGATCGTCTAATTTTCTATAAATTTGATTATATACACTTTTGTCATAAAATGCATACTAAGGCCGAAATCTTAAAAATATCGGCATTTCACACGTTTTCGTGAGAAAAAACAGAAAATCGCTAATTACCGCTAAACTAAGCGTTATACAAAAAAATGTTTGAAATAAAAGTTGTAGAATTTTAAATTCTCTACATTTTTTATTATATAAATTTTTGCGCTATAATACGCATTAAAGGCGTAATCTTAAAAAAACACTTTTTTTACGTGAAAACAGCCTCACCAAGAATTTCAGCAAACATGACGCCTATCATGTAGAGAAGAAAAAATTGAGTAAAGCAGGCGATTTTTAAAAAAATCGTAGGACCAGTTTTTGAGAAAATTGCAAAAAAGTGAAAAATTATACGAATAAACTACTACTTCCGGTTGACCGATTTTTATGAAAATGTTCGTGTCGGGTCCGGTAGTAGTATGTAACTTAAGTTTTAAGTTTCAAGTTCGTACCATGTTCCGTTCTTGAGATATTTTGTATACACACACAGACACACAGACCAATCGCTAAAAACATGTTTTTTGGGTTCAGGGGGTCTGAAAACGTGTAGATCCGGTGAAAAATCGACATGAAAACAATACTTTCCTTCCTATATATTCATATAGGCAAGAGTAAGTAATACTACGTGGACAAAATATGTCTATGTTACTTTTAACATACACAATACCTCTCATTACAAAAAGCTCAGAATGTAATTTGGAAATCGCTTAATTTATTTTTCAAAAGAAAAAGTATTGAAAAAAAGAAAAATCTTACAAGAATAGATTCAGGGTTCAGTAGATTACATCGTATTTTCTAAATGAGTTAACGTAGGCGTTACTTTATCTATATTTACATTCTCGTTACCTGGCAGACGAATCTTGACAAAAAAAGTTATCACTTGAATTTGTTTATGTGTAAGTAAGAAAAAGGGAAATGAATAGTTTGTGTATGAACACGAAGTAACACACAAAAGAAAATTTATGAAAAAAACGAAAAACGGAAAAAGATACAGCGTATACAAGAATGAAGAGTTTTACGATTGTAAAATTCTGTCTGCTGATGTGAATCCAATGTTGAGACAGGTGCTATGTTTTTCTTCTGCTATTCTTTTTTTGCTTTGTTCTTTTCTCTCTTTTTTATAGTTCTTTTTCTTTTTACTTGTATTTCCTTTGTTACTGTATGTATCGATGTACCATTAGAATATGCATTTACATTTTCCGACCCTTGTTATCTACGTTTCAGTGCACATATGTTCGTACGTATGTTTCCAAAATGACAAAACGTTTTGTGCGTTTGTTAGTTTGCGCATTAAGAAAATAACAAAAGAAAGGAAAATCAACAACGTAATATAATACCTCTTTGTACTCTAAGATAGGCAATTCAATTAAAATCTTCGTGTGTCTGTAAGATTTAAATTTCGTGTCTTGATATTGATATAGGTAATTATCGCGACGCTTTATACATCTTGCCTCAACTCCTTTTGTTATTAACTATTCTGAAAATATCTGTTAGTTGTTTTTTTGTCTATTGTCTACGTACAGGTTTGTTGTTTTTTTTTTAATGGGATGTATTACATCCTTTTTCTATTTAGATTACCCTTTTCCCTCATTCATAATACAGCGTATTCACTGTCTATGATACGTCATGAAAATAACACATTAAAATAATTATATTTCGAAAATAGTTATTTCTCCTTCTTTTTCTTGTCGTCCTCTTCTTCTAGTACCTCTTCTTATGGCTATAGTGGATCATTTAAGTCAATTTTACTAAATGTCTTAAAAATACAGTGGATAATTTTATTATGAACAAATTGTGTTGTTTAGGTCAACAAACAGTCTAAAGGCTGGTTTGAATCTCTAGAGGTTTTACTAAGTAAAAACGAGGGGTTTACTATTGCCTTCCTCACTGAGTTGAAAGAGTATACTTATCACCATGCCAGGCCCTCCGAAAAGCATCCACTTTCCACCCTGCAAATTTACTTGATTTACTTGATTCACCACAGGGTCTGGCTGTATAGTGAAATTCATTTCTCTCAGAGGAGATAACTCTGACTAGTGTCTTTTACACCTCTACCTCTTCTGTTCTTAAATATTTCGGTCGTATAATTGGCTGACTATGTGATAAGAAACAGAACTATTTTTTGTAGCCCTGGAACCAACAGATCGAGTGCAATCAATTTAACACTCCACCTGCCTGTTATGGGCAAATGAACAAATTAATACACTTAAATCAAATGTGAATTAATTGCCTTTAAAGTACTTTCCTTGGCTGGCGGTGCACTTATCCCAACGTTGATTTCATGACCGGAAGAATTTTTGAAGGTTTCTTTCGGAAGGGCCTTCAGCTGCGTTGTCGTGGCCCTCTCATTGTCGGGAAAGATATACAAACTTTTTCCTTTCAGCGCGGTTTTTATGTTTGTTTTCGTTTGTTTTTGAGGAGCAAGGACGCTCTGATTGTTGCTCGTCTTCAACAGACTCATTTCCGCTTTTAAATCGCTCATGCCATTTGTAAACAGTCTTCAGAGTCATCACATTATTACCATTGACTGTTTTTAATATTTCATAAACTTTTTTGCATCTTACAACAAGTCATTAATGCCTACGCATTGTTCGAAATCCATGATGCGACATACACATTAAACACGACTTCACGCTTTCGGTTTTGGAAGCTGATTGACAAGCTTGTTCAAACTTGACACTACTATCTCAAAGAATCAGGTTGTTGGACATATTACTTAAAATGGATCTAGTGTCAGCAGTTTGTTCGTAATAAAATTATTCCCTGTATTTTTAATCGAATCTCGTTTAGGTAGGGTTCTTCAGTTTCCTGTTGGTCCAGTATTTCATCATTCTCTTAGATTTTAACTTTCCTTCTTCGTCTGAAATCTTCCTCCCTGTTGTCTGTTTTTTTATCTTTGTTTGTGCTTGAGTCCCTTAATTACATCTGTCAAATTATTGTAACTTGTAGTTCCTCCGTATCTACTTTGATTCTTTAATCCATTTAATGTTGCTTTTTCTGATATCCTAATTAGATGTTTGAAGAATGAGATCTGTTTCCATCCAATCGTGCTTGTTACTTCTTGTGTTTCTTCTGTAGGCGGTTTCGTTGGAAGCTAATGTCCAATGTCCTCTTCTTGGTACTATTTATTTGTACAAGTTAAGCCGTTTCTTCATTCTAGTAACTGTTATCCCTTCTGCTGCAGTGTTAGTTGTTTCGAAGATGGTTTTACTTTCGTTGTGTTATTACTAGTTGGGTACCTGAATTGTATGGATTAAATCTTTTGACTATCGCGAGATTTTTTTTTTATTCTGTCTTCTGGTATTCTGTGTATTCAGTGTTCTGGTTAGATTGTTAACTCTATTGTCCCATTTCTTTAAGGATATATGTTATGAATTACACATTGTTTTATTAGTACACTTAGTAACTTTTTAATTTTAAAATTATTAATTTATGTGAAAATTAATCAATTTACCTTTCTTTCTTTGTTGCAGGTGAGTTAAATTGGAGAAAAAATTTAATTAAAACTTATAATGTATACTCGGTGAGTTAATTTTGTGTCTATTTAAATATAATGCCTAATTATTGATAAGTATTTTTTTTATAGTCTAAACGACGAAATGTTTAGATTTCCTTAATTAAGTAATCATTTGCTTTTCAATTACCTTCTGAATAATTCATTAAAAATACTCTTTAAATAGAACGTTGATAAGACCACAAAGAAAATGTTTGACCTTTTTTATATAACTCTTTGAAGGTTTTTGATAAATTTGTATCAAAAGTTCATCTAATTTTAGTTAGACATTCTGCTGTCTAGTGGTTTTTTCAATAACTTAAAAAAGTTAAGCTTGTCCGATTTGAATGAAACTTATTCTGAAAATAAAGTTCGTTTAGTTTAAGATAAGGTAGGATTTTCCCATTTTTTTTCTCGTGATACTTTAATAATTTTTACAGTTACACAGGAAATATTGTGAGTAAATCTATTGATAAAATTAGTCAGTTTCGTATGTAAACTGTTATTAATTTGTTAATTGGGTAATTTAAAAAAGTAAAACTTCCATCGAGAGGTAACGCGGCACATTTTTAAAAAAAATTGCTAAATATTGTAACACTTAAGCCTAGGTTCGTTCGGGATACTGGTGTAATAAATAACAAAGACACTTTTCTAAACTTCTTCTTCTTAACAAGAATTAGGCCGCAGCCTGTTCCGAACTCGCACACTATATCATCTATCTCCATCTTTTCCTGGGTCTACCGACATTCCTTTTACCTTCTGGAGCATTCTAGTGCACCTGCTTAGGTATCTTGTAATCTGACATCCTTTCCATGTGCTGTCTCCAACTTTGCCGATAATCCTTTATCTTTTCGTTCAAGTTTAAATACCTAATTTTAACCTTATTTCCTCATTCTTTATTCTGTCCAAGCGTATACACCCCTTAGTTCTTCGCAGAAATCTCATCTCTGCCGTCTGGATTTTCCGCTTATAACTTTATCTAAACTTAGACTATAACTTATATTATTGACACTATTAATTATTATTACTGCCCATAGCAGACAGGTGGAGTGTCAAATTATTTACACTCAATCTGTTAGTTGCAGGGCTAAAATAAATAGTTCTGTTTCTTATCGCATGGTCAGCCAATTAAATGACTGAATCATTTAAGAACAGAAGAGGTAGAGGTGTAAAAGACACTAATCAAAGTTATCTTCTTTGAAAGTAATGAATTTCATTATACAGCCAGACCCTGTGGTGAATGAAGTGAAGGTGTCATTTGCAGAATGGAAAATATGTGCTTTTCAGAGGGCCCGGCATGCTGATAAGTGAACTTTTCCATTCAGTGAGGAAGGCAATGGTAAACCACCTCACTCCTCGTTTTACTTAGTAAAACCTCTACAGGTTCAAACCAGCCTTTCGGCTGATGACCTAAACAACAATTATTATTAGACTACTACCAGATACAATTAGATTACTACATTATTGTAACCGGACGGGGTGGCGGCAGGTTGGGTCACAGCAATGAAAAACTCTTGATTTATCTTGAATATCTTTATTAACAATATTTTCCCATCTTAAAATTACCACTTCTGATCGCCATCAGAAACTACGCTACAATTATAATCTATAAGGTTAAACACAATAAAACCATGGTCCTTAAAGTCCCTAAGTCGTGGAACACAAGGCACAATCCCAATAAACTATTAAAGTAACCATAACCTAATACTAAATTAATCCAATTATGAGATTTACTTCCCTCGTCTAGCCCGTATTGTCCATCAACTGAACAGTCACCAGGCACTGTGGTTAGTCATATAAAATTAAATACTAATTCTAACAAGTTCAATAAAAGAAAATATTAACATCCACAATAGTGTAATTACATAATGACTCCTCTCAAAATTAATAATAAAAATAACTATTAACATCAACAATAGTGTAATTACATAATGACTACTCACAAGATCAATAAAGGAAATTATTAGCATCAACAATAGTGAAATTACATAATGATTTCTCACAGCATCAATAAAAGAAAATGTTAGCAACTATAATAATGATATTACATAATGAATTCTCGAAAAACCCTAGCTACTGGGACGGTAGACTTGCTTCACTTAAAGTATAGTACATAAGGGTACTTACAAAACCAAGCCAATATCGCCATCGTCCTCGCCCGAAACCTTCGGGGCCGTATGTTAAGAGGGACTCAAACGGGCCCAATCGCAGTATTCCAACTCCACGGTCTGGCTAGGCCGGGGTCACACGAGCGCACACAGTTCACTCAACCACAACTTATACAGTTCTAAAACCACAGGCTACACCGCCTCACCATTCCACCGGCACGTCCCGAGAGTTCACTGGAAGCCTTAAACAGTTATTCACCAGAATACTCGCGTACTAGCACGAGGACCGCCCATACCGGGTGGTCATACGACGTTGCTCGTGTGTGCCTGTCCTACAAAAAGGCGCGCGCAACTCACTCGCACTGCTCGCTTCGAGTCTAACACAGCGACTGGCAAGGCTCTCGCGTTCCACCCCGCTCCCGCCTTACTATACCCGTAACAGCCAACTCCGCTGACGCGACACATTCTAGCTCGCTTGCTTACACATTTCCTGGAATGCGTTCCTCGTACATAATAATTTTTATCCTACAATATTACACTATTAGATTATTACATTTTACGATTACACATCATTACATTACATGACATTGTTTAACAATTAAAAATACGCTATTAGAAATAAAATTATTTTAAATGAAAATACACTATTTAGTAAATAACTCTGTTCAATCCCATAATATTACACTACTTTCCCCTCTCAGAAAGGGCTATCAGATTTAACAGGCCATGTTCCCTACTCCACTGACACTGCACTACACACATTGCAGATACGCTAGTCGCTCCTCATTGCCACACTGGCATAACCGCTTCGGGATAGGCTGCGTCGCTCCTCCCTGGATAGCCGCTGGATGGGTGGAAGTTCCGGGTTCCTCGGTGTCGCTCCGTCCCCTCGTCTAGGCTGCTCGGTTGCTCCAGGACACGGTACCATCTCAATGGAGGGTCCTCCCTCCTCCGCTTCTTGATTCGTCTCCGCATCGGTCCTCCGTCGATACCACCATATGGCCGTGATCAAGATTACGGCCACCAATATGATAAGGAAGCTCGTCAACCACCAGGCTCGTTGGTAATATTCCTGCCTACGCTGGATCGCGTTCTCCAAATCTCGGTAGGTAACCTCTGGACCATGAGGGCCTGGCTGGGATCGGCCCTCAGCTGCCAACTCTCCGATGATTTCCCAACTCTCTTCCCTGTTGCTGAGTGGTTTCGTCTTTGGCACACCCACGGTTAAGCGGGTAATAGTAACTAATGGCGGAACTAATTCCACTGTAATTGTACCTCGGGATCTTTGCAGGATGGTGAATTGATCGGTGCGATAGGTACAACTTCCAATCGGCTTCAATTTTCCCACTCCGGTAATATTTTGTTTAGTTACCGTGACTCTGCCTCCCACTTGGCATTCTGAGACTAGGTTGTCTGCAACAGGGATGCTAAAGTACCAGCTCTCTTCTCTTTCGCTCCAAATCCAGATGGGTAAGGGTACCTTAGCCAGGACGGCACGCTCGCAAAGATTGTGGATGTCCACCTCGGACTCAATGAATAGGGAGTGTAGGCAGGTGGTCCTTCGTCGATGAAGCAAGACGACATCCGCTGGGCAAACCCTCGGGCCACTTCCCTGACACTTCACTAGTTCTCCTGCAGGAAATTCACTGTGGAGTTCTTGGTTTTCACTAACAATGAAATGAGTCTCCGGCACGCGGTACACATACGATACACCAGTCGTAGAGTCCAACACGGGTAACACTCGTACTTGATACAACTGAAACAAATGGCCTTGCGAGGCTAAAGGTACATCAATAACTATTCTAATATAGTGTCCCACTGAATGAGCACATACCTTGGTCATGGCATAATATCTATACATGTCCATCACCCCAGTACTAGTGAGCAAGTCTACCCCTACCGGCAATACAGGTTGCAATTTCCTGACAATGTTACTTAGTTCTACAGGGGAAATTAAAGTAGCACTTATTCTACCCTCTACACTAACACGTTGAACATCTAACACTAAATTCCTTAAATCTATCACTCCCTGCAGGGAGGTAACTCTCAGCCCACCCAGGATAGTGGTTGCGTTCATAAACATCTGTAACATCACATCTGCACGCTGAACCCGATCTTCTACGGCATCCAACCTCCTCATCATTGGCTTTATCACGGCGACCACATCTTGTGCCACCCGTCGAATCTTCTCGCTGTTCTCTTCCGCCTGCCTTGACAGAGTACGGGTTACGGAGGTGAGGTCCTTTTGCAGATATACGGTCTCCGCCATGGTGCGATCGATTCCCTCGAGGTTACGATGCAGCTCGTCGAGATCGTCCGAATCCGGATTCCCGAAAATGACCTTGATTATCTTCCCTCCGATGTTGACTAGGCCCCTCTTAGATCGCCCATTCGGCAACATGTCTCGTAGCGTCTCTCCGACAGTTTCCATTTCCGCAACTACGTCCTCTACTTCCTGGATGGATTTCTCGGTAACTCGCATCCTCGGCTCGTTCCTGCCTGCTTCAACAAGGACTGCCTTGGCTTCTTCGACGGCTGCTCGCAGCTCTCTCCTTCGCTCAGTCAGTCGGGTCACATTTATTTCCACCACCACTCGCATTGAGTCTCCTGTCATTATAATTTCTCCCCGCTCCAGGAAGAGTACTCCGTTGTCGACCTGGCGTCCGGCTCCCAGAGCCATGCACATACCTACACAAAGGGAATTCAGTCTCAGTGGCGGTTATTACGGGGCCGCACAAAATACTTACAAAACTACATATAAAATTAATTTACTCTAATTATATCAAGGTAGTGTAATTTAGTACCATATTTATAGCAAACGAACGAAGTATCCACCCTCTCCAAACTGGGCCTAACCTACTCAATCCAGCCAGGACTCCAGTATGAAGCGGGTTTCACCCTCGTCCTTCCATCTAGTCCCTGCTACTCTGTTCTTGGCGTGGAATTCCTCCCCTGCTTCTTAACGAGTATGGTGATCTCACTGCGGGTCGCCTCGCTTGTGGGGAGGGTCGATACGAGGGATCCTCCCTTACAGGGTCTAACGGTTCCGGTGGGCTATCGGGGGCGGCGAAAAATTCATCCCAGGCCTCCCACCCTCTCTCGTCTTCACTCGACCCTGCCTTCTGGGCCATCTCTTCCTGGCCTTCAATCGTGTCCGATCCAGAGTCAGTTCCAGACTCCCTAGTTGACCCTCCACGGCTTCCCACTGCGGCCGCATCGCTAATCTCGTTCTGATCTCCATCACTCTCGAATTCTGACGGCCTCCATGGTTCCTCTTCCGCTTCCTCGTCTCCAATTTCCCTTGACGGAACTCCCGGATCTTCTTGTTTTCGCTGGCACGCCGTCCGCCGCTGCCGCACCGCTGGCGCTCCTTCCTTCGAGACGCTGGCCGTTCCCGGTTTCAGGCGATTTACATGCACGATCACGGTCCGGTCCGACCCGACGCGGAGTTGATAATTCACCTCCGACAACTTTTTGATCACCTCGTAAGGCCCCTTCCACGGACGCAAAAACTTTCGGCTGTTCCCCGGCTTCACCGCGGGATCGTGTAGATACACGGTGTCGCCTACCTCGAACTTTCGGCTCACCTTATCCCGGTTAAATGCACGGGTTCTTTCTTCCGCCGCCCGGTGAGATTGCTGGACTGTTACTTCGTAGGCATTTCTCAGGCGTTGGCATAAGAGGTGAAGATAGTCTTCTACCTTTCCATCATAACTGCCCGAATTGATCATCAGATCCCCGGGCAGGACCATCTCTCGCCCGTGGAGCAAAAAGTATGGGGAATACCCTGTCGACGAGTGCGGCACGCTTCGGTAGGCCATCACTGCGTACGGAACCCACCGATCCCAGTCTCGTCCATCGTGTCGTGCGAAGTGGGCAACACTATCTATTAGGGTACGATGCACTCTCTCGAGGCGCCCGTTACCCTCCGGATGATAAGGTGACGTCTGCAGCTTTTTTATCCCTAACAGACGGCAGACTTCCTTCATCAAATCGGACGTAAAATTTCTCCCCTGGTCGGTGAGGAGTCGTTCAGGTACCCCGTGCCGCGTTATGATTTGTTGTACGAAGGCGCAGGCAACGCTTTCCGCACTTTGATCTTCCAGGGGAACTGCCTCGACATATCTGGTGAAGTGATCCACGAAAGTGAGTAGGTATCGTTTCCCATTCTTACTTCTGGGTAGGGGACCCACGATGTCCATCGCTACTAATTCGAAGGGTCTGGAAGGTTCCGGTGCCCTGGCCAGGGGCGCTTTCAGTCGGGTCGGTGTCTTCCGCTCTGCACAACGCTGGCACTGGCGCACCCATTTAGTCACGTCGGACGTTATCCCTGGCCAAAAGCACTTAGTTTTAACTCGCAGAATCGTCCTCTCTATTCCCGGGTGTCCTGCCCACGGCGCGTTATGGCAGTTCTCCAATATTTGCTCCCTCATTGTATGAGGCACCGCCAACCTCCATTCCTTCTGGTCACACGCCCCGTCGGTCCAATAGATGATTCCGTCAACGGTTACCCCTTTCTGGTTTCGAATCAACTCCTGGCACCATGCATCTTCGTTTTGCTCCTTTCTCACTTCTTCAGCATCCATGTCACTCACTACTCTCGCTATCATAGTCGCCCGGCTCAAAGCATCTGCGTTTGTATGTTTTATTCCTGGCTTGTGCACGACAGTGTACTCAAATTCCGCCAGTCTCAGCGCCCACCTGGTCAATCGAGAGGAAGGATCTCGTAGGCTTAACATCCACCGTAGTGCTGCGTGGTCGGTCACGAGGGTGAAACGCCGGCCCAGTAAATAACATCGAAATTGCCGGGAGGCCCAAACTACGGCAAGCAGCTCCCTTTCAGTGGTCGAGTAATTCCTTTCCGCTTGATTCAGCTGTCTGCTTGCGAACGCGACGGGTCTTTCACCTTCGTCTGTTTCCTGTGATAGGACCGCCCCAAGGGCTACGGACGAAGCATCGGTAGCCAGTATAAAAGGCTTGTTGAAATCTGGAAACATTAGCACTCGGTCGGAGCACAACGTGTCCTTCAACAACTGGAAGGAGCGTTGCTGCTCGGTCCCCCAACTATATTTTTCCTCCTTCTTGGTTAATTTGGTAAGGGGCCCAGCAATATCCGCAAAATTGGGCACAAAACGCCTGTAATACCCCGCTAGACCGAGGAAACCCCTTACTTCCCTTGGGTTCGTCGGCACGGGAAATTCCCTCACGGCTCGTAGCTTCTCCGGTTCTGGCCTCACACCCGTCGATGTAACCACATGACCCAGATACTGGACTGTGTCCTTGGCAAACTGACACTTCTCCAGATTGACCCTTAGGTTAGCCCGTTGAAAAATCTCTAAAACATGCATAAGCCTCTCCAAGTGTTCCTTGAAGGTCTCGCTGAAGATAATGACATCGTCTAGGTACACCAGACACTCTATTCCCTTGATCTTGGACAGTAGTCGATCCATAGCCCGCTGAAACGTTGCTGGAGCGCCGGTTAACCCAAACGCCATTCGTCGGTATTGATAGTGGCCGCCTACCGTCGTGAAAGCCGTTTTCTCACGGTCTTCCTCCGCCACTGGGATCTGATGGTACCCACTGTGTAGGTCAAGCGTGGAAAAATATCGGCATCGTCCCAGATGTTCCAACGTCTCCTGGATTAATGGCAATGGATACGCGTCCGCCTTGGTCACCTCGTTGAGGGCCCGGAAGTCGGTACAAAACCGGTACTTGGTGCTCCCATCGGTTGTCTTCTTTCGGACGAGCACCACTGGAGCAGACCACGGGCTAAGGGAAGGCTCTATTACCCCCCGGTTAATCATTTCGGCGAGGTGTTCCTCCACCACCGGGCGTAGGTGGTATGGTACTCGGTAGGGCCTCTTGGCGATGGGTTTATCATCCACAGTGGGTATCCGATGAACTACTTCTAGATTACACCCTTCTCGATCCGGCTCGTCGAATGTCGTCACATATTTTAATAGGACAGCCTCCAGCTCCCTTGCCTCCGGGTCCTTCAAATGGGCTGTTTTCTCCTTGATGCTTGCCTTCAAATTCTTGGTTTCTCCAGTGAGGTCCTTGCTAGAGTCTACCGTGGCCACCAGTCTCTCCCGTCCCAGGGGCTCCGCTCTCCCTAGTTCCTGCTTCCGAGGAAGCTGAATATTCGCCGACGTCAAGTTAATTAGCTTCACTGTAACCTGCTTCCCCTGCACTCGATTCACCGTCCTTGCCACTCGTAAGCCGGGCTGGGGTTGCGCAACCGGTTCCACTAGCATGTCCTCGTCCACAGCGGTCTCAATAGCCGCCGACAGTACCATCTCCGAGTAAGGGGGAATAGTAACCTTTTTGATGCATTTAATTATCTGTTCAAATCCGCCTCCTTCCTTACAGACGTTAACTCGTTGGCTCTCTTGGGTGTCTGTGTCCCTTGTTGTCACTGCGGCAACATTTACTTCGGCACTCGAGGGGGACGTCCTACAGCTTAACCTTCGACTTCGGGTATCGATTACGGCGCCTAACTTCTCCAACAAATCAAGGCCTAGAAGTCCATCTCTCGTAGTGTCCATGGTAGCGACGACGAACGGGTGTCGTACCTGTACGCCCCCTATCTCGCAGTCCACCACTTGACAACCGGCGATGCCTAGCAGCGCCCCAGTTACACCCTTAGCCATTACATGGGCTGGCTGCAGCGGTACTCCAGGGACAGGCTCCCTTAAGAGCGACATTTCTGATCCTGTATCCACCAACAACACCCTAGTCTGGCCTCCGATCTCAGTGGTCACTAAAATTCCTTCCTGGTCGGTCCGCACATTCGGCACCCAGCAGGTCCCTTGCGTTACTGGCTTGTCATCGGGACGCCCTACAAGCCGTTCTCGTTTGGGGACGCCGCCCCGTCGCCGTTTCCTACCACCTTAGATGTGTTTGACACTCCCGGATCCCTCCGCTCGGTGTACCGCCTTGGGCATCGAGCGGCAAAGTGGCCAGCCACGCCGCAGACAAAGCAATTCCCGCGTCGGTTATTACTTCTAGGCTCATCTTGGGGCCGGAATCTCCCTCTACCTTCTCTACTTGCAGTGCGCGTCGCTGGCGGTCTTTGTCGGTTGGCGCAGTCTCGCGCGAAATGCCCCCTGCCCCCACAGGTAAAGCACACTCCCGGCGTTGGCGATGTTACTCTCTTGGTTGACGAAGCAGTGACCGCATTAAGGTTACTACATGGCGGTTCACCGAATATTCCGAATATCTCCCCGGCCCGTCGGTGTGCCGGTCGTACCTGGCTCACTCGTTCAGCCACGCCTATAGCTTCCTCCAAGTCCTTGGGCGGATAGATCTGCAAGGCGTCCGCAGCGGGGCCCACCAATCCTCTAACGAAAGCAGCCAACAACGTGCGATCCAGTTGTGCACGCGCCCACTGCGCCGCCGCCGCATCCGATGGCAGAGGCATAGCCTCCACGGCTAGTTTCCGGCAACGATCGGCGAAAGCCCTCGGGTCTTCTCCATGTTCCTGCTTCGCGGTATTCAAAGCTAGCAAGAAGCGTTCCGGGTCACGATTCCCCAAGAAGCGGTCTCGTAGTACCTTAGCATACTGTTCAAACTTAGACCTCCGGTCGTTCAACTCGGGGTGAGCGTCTAAACAGGACGCCGCGGCTCCAGAAACCTTGAGTCTGCAAATGGTTTTTCGGTCTTCGTCATCCCAATTCCCGGTCCTGGCCACTAACTCCAGATTCCCCAGGAATTCCTCTACAGTCGGACCACTTACGTCACCAGTCCATACCTTTATTAGAGACTGCAAACCTAAGTCTCTTTTAGAGCGGCCGGGGCTAGCGTTCCGATTCTGCACCTGTGTTCTCAGCGTCTGCACCTCTCCGGCTAGCTGTTCCCGCTCCCCTACCACCCTGTCCTTGTATGCTACGAGCTCTTGGTTGGCGAGTGTGAGCTCCTCTATCTGCCGCTGAAGTTCTGGTACGGTAGCCATTTTTGCAGGCTACCCCACACCTGACACCAATGTAACCGGACGGGGTGGCGGCAGGTTGGGTCACAGCAATGAAAAACTCTTGATTTATCTTGAATATCTTTATTAACAATATTTTCCCATCTTAAAATTACCACTTCTGATCGCCATCAGAAACTACGCTACAATTATAATCTATAAGGTTAAACACAATAAAACCATGGTCCTTAAAGTCCCTAAGTCGTGGAACACAAGGCACAATCCCAATAAACTATTAAAGTAACCATAACCTAATACTAAATTAATCCAATTATGAGATTTACTTCCCTCGTCTAGCCCGTATTGTCCATCAACTGAACAGTCACCAGGCACTGTGGTTAGTCATATAAAATTAAATACTAATTCTAACAAGTTCAATAAAAGAAAATATTAACATCCACAATAGTGTAATTACATAATGACTCCTCTCAAAATTAATAATAAAAATAACTATTAACATCAACAATAGTGTAATTACATAATGACTACTCACAAGATCAATAAAGGAAATTATTAGCATCAACAATAGTGAAATTACATAATGATTTCTCACAGCATCAATAAAAGAAAATGTTAGCAACTATAATAATGATATTACATAATGAATTCTCGAAAAACCCTAGCTACTGGGACGGTAGACTTGCTTCACTTAAAGTATAGTACATAAGGGTACTTACAAAACCAAGCCAATATCGCCATCGTCCTCGCCCGAAACCTTCGGGGCCGTATGTTAAGAGGGACTCAAACGGGCCCAATCGCAGTATTCCAACTCCACGGTCTGGCTAGGCCGGGGTCACACGAGCGCACACAGTTCACTCAACCACAACTTATACAGTTCTAAAACCACAGGCTACACCGCCTCACCATTCCACCGGCACGTCCCGAGAGTTCACTGGAAGCCTTAAACAGTTATTCACCAGAATACTCGCGTACTAGCACGAGGACCGCCCATACCGGGTGGTCATACGACGTTGCTCGTGTGTGCCTGTCCTACAAAAAGGCGCGCGCAACTCACTCGCACTGCTCGCTTCGAGTCTAACACAGCGACTGGCAAGGCTCTCGCGTTCCACCCCGCTCCCGCCTTACTATACCCGTAACAGCCAACTCCGCTGACGCGACACATTCTAGCTCGCTTGCTTACACATTTCCTGGAATGCGTTCCTCGTACATAATAATTTTTATCCTACAATATTACACTATTAGATTATTACATTTTACGATTACACATCATTACATTACATGACATTGTTTAACAATTAAAAATACGCTATTAGAAATAAAATTATTTTAAATGAAAATACACTATTTAGTAAATAACTCTGTTCAATCCCATAATATTACATTATATTAATTAAAACTTAATGCTTAAACTAAACTTGATTATAATTACTTTAAAATCCTGTCACTTAATACTAAAGACATTGGTTAAAATCCACTGATTATGTACCGTAACCCGGAGTAGTCTTTAGTAAGTAACTAAAAGAAGTTGTTGATCCGACTAATAGGTTATTAAACAATTTTTTTAATTTTATTTAATAAATAATTAGTATACCCATTCAGCAAGAAGTTACTATAAGTGAGTGGCATAATACAAAATAATATGAAGGAGAGGGCTTCCATTAAAGCTCTTCCATAAAACAAAGCAACTAAAAATACATTTTATCCAATTTAACTATTTTTTTCATTCTTAATTGTTGTTAAAAGTCCTTTGTATTAATAAAATTAGTCTGTTAGTTATTTATGTTAATTACTTTTTAATTTTTTGTTTAATTATTTTTCTTTATTTAGCTTTTGTCTCTTTATAATCTGTCAAGGAGGTCCAAAACATGATGCCGTTTCAAACGACTGGTGGTTTCACTATTATCTAGTAAATTCAGAGCCAAATGACTTATATGTGATCAAAATTTAACTTTATATTTTTCGCTGAGCCTTCTTATTTCTTCTTTAACAAATGGAGTGTTTAAGTACTCATGCACTTCAGTGTTTCTTACATACCAAGGAGCATTTATCAGATTTCTTAAAACTTTATTCTGAAACCTTTGGATAATATTTATATTACTGTTACTAGCAGTCCCCCGTTGTTGAACGCCGTACTTCCAGACAGGGGGGAGCATAGCTTTGTACACTGCTATTTTGTTTTCCAATGACAGAGATGACTTTCTGCCTAGCAATCAATACAGATTATTAAATTTTACATCTAATTCTTTGCGTTTCATCGTAATGTGTTTCTTCCATATTAAAAAAATGTACGACACAAACAAATGCACGACGCATCTACTTATTTGATTATTTTATTGTTTCTTTCGTTGATAACTTATAGTTTGTGAGTTTATACGTATATTTAACATATTAAACGTAAAACAATTTTGTTAGTACAATTTAGTAGTTACTAGAAAATATAAGTTGAATTTTACAGTTTGTTTTTAATCGTTTCCAGTATTTTTATCCAACTGTCTGACATTTATAATCTGAAATTTACCATTGCGTATTTCATTCATTGAAACGTTAATAAATTAAGTCTCCCTGCATTTTTTTACCAACATTCTACTTATTGTTAATCGGTTTTTAAATACAAGATTCGAACAAATTAAAATTCTTCACGAACTATTTTTATTACTAAATAATAGGAATTTTTGGAATTTACTGAATATTTAAGTATAAGTCTACTATAATAAAACATTGACTGTTAGTACGTTTTAAAAAAGTTTAGATCAAAATCTGATAAGAATTTAAATTCTTATTTATATTTTACAAACACGCAAGTCGTAAACAAAAATAAAATCGTATACGGTGATTTTTAAAATTGATAAAATAAAACACGATCTCATGTTTTATTACTATGGACAGTTATTTGTTTTAAAAAACGACGTTTAAATTCCAAAACGATGTTAAATGTCCACATGTTTTCTGGTTGCATTATTTTATTGTTTCTCTCGTTGATAACTTATAGTTTGTGAGTTTATACATTGTTACCTTGTTTTACGTGGTTCAATCTACGTTATTTTAGTACAGAGTTGAATATTTATATTGTACCTCTATTTTTTTGGCCGTAACAGGCAGGTTGAGTGTTGAATTATTTGCACTCCATCTGATAGTTCCGGGGGTACAAAAAAAGTAGTTCTGTTTCATATCACACGGTCAGCCAATTATACGACCGATACATTTAAGAACAGAAGAGGTAGAGGTGTAAAAGACACTAATCAGAGTTATCTCCTGTGAGAGTAATGACTTTTTACATTATACAGCCAGACCCTGTGGTGAATGAATTGAAGGTGTCATTTGCAGGGTGGAAAGTAGATCCTTTTCACAAGGCCTGACATGCTGCTAAGCATACGTTCACTCAGTGAGGAAGGCTTGGTAAACCACTTCACCCTTAGTTTTATTTAGTAACGCCTGTAGAGGTTCAAACCAGCCTTTCGGCTGATGACCTAAACAACAATTAAAAATTGTGCGTGGCTCTTAACTAAGATTGCGTTGTATTTTTTTATTTACAAAAGTATTGGAGCGTTTAATTATTTATTTTATACTATATTTTTATTGAGTACGGTTCTTTTATTTTTGTAATAGGATATAGGTATTAAATTTTATTCTCAAAATTGTTCGTTTTTCTCATTTTCTTATAGTTAATTGAATTACATGAAATTGAACTCTCGTAGTTGATTAAACTGATAGTATATAAACTCACTGAAAAAAACTTTATAAAGGTCTCTATAAAATTTGTTGTGATACAAATTTCTCTTTGTAATAAAAAAAATGGCGGCCAGTTAGAAAACGAAGCGTTATCGGATTTTTGTTTATAAGAATATTTTACTTTCCTTGCCCTGTAAGTTATGAATATAGAGAAGAAAAGTAGCTATTGTTTTTATGTCGATATTTGAAATCGATTTTTCACCGAAAATACACGTTTTCATGCACCCTGAATTCAAAACAAACATGTTTTTAGCGATTGGTCTGTGTGTGAACTAAATATCTCAAGAACGGAATGTCGTACGAAATTGAAACTTGGAACTTATATTAGGTAGGTCCTACAACAAGAAAATCCGACTCGAAGATATTTAGTTTAATTGTGCGATTTTTCAAAATCGGTTCCTATGGTATTTTTAAAAAATTACCTTATTTACTACTTATTTTTATGGTCTACAAGTCAAGGTAAGCGCCACAACTGTTGCAATTCTTGAGGGCTGTGTTCTCGTGGTAAAAATTTTTGTTTTTTAAGATTGCGACCGTAATACGCATTTTCGAGCAATAGTGTATGTAATTTAAAGTTCTAGGAATGTAAAAAACGTACAACTTTCATTTTTAGCGTTTTTCTACACCGCTTAGTTTAGCGTCAATTAGTAATTTTCCGTATTTTCTCATTGATCGGTAAAATTTGGGTTTTTTTTAAGATTGCGGCCTTAGTATAAATTTTATGACAAATGTATATAACACTAAATTTATTGAAAATTAAGTAACGTACCGATTTTATTTCAAAATTTTTTTCTACAGAGCTTAATTTCGCGGCAATAACTGGTTTTTCGTATTTTAAAATCTGACAGAAGTTGATTTTCATTTTTCATAATTCACTTATGATTTAAATTAGATTATGGCCGCCTCCGTAGCGTAGTGGTAGCGCACTGGCCTACCAAGCGGAGGTACCGGGTTCGATTCCTGGTTAGGGTCTGGAAATTGTAACAAGTCACAACCCAACGTTCCATAACCCACTGCAGTCGCTATTGATCAAGCTGTTGATGCGACTTTAAATAAATAAACTAAAAAATATTAAATTATGTTCTTCGTTTTACATTGTTTAGTCATGATTAAACATAGGTTATGCGCCGTTTTCACACTGACGCCGCGAAACTGTAACAGCTGTTTCACTTTTGTTCCGCAGCAACTTGTCGATCTGAATACGCGATTATCAGGCGAAACAATATGTTGCCCCCTTACAGAGATATCGATTGAGACGGATAGAGCAGCGAAATCCTTTCACTTTACCGCCGTAGTTTCGCCAGTTCGCCACAGTATTGCTTCAGTACCGCACGGAATCTGTCGCAAACGAAAGATTTTCGCCTGCGAAACATTTCAGAATTTTACATTCTGTTATGTTTCGCAATTATTTTGCAAGTTTACTATTACTATGGATAACACATCGACAGAATTATTGATTCAGTTAGTCAGGCAACGACCTGAGATATATTTCATGAGTCATATTTCTTCTGCTTCTGAAGAAGAAATACTTGACATTTTGTAAAAACACTACCGAAGCCAATCGACCATTAATACAAATGCACCAGGAATCACACGGTACCGCTTTGAAATTTTCGCGCCGGTGTGAAAGTCATTTCACTGCAAAACAACAGCGAAACCGCTGTCGCGATATCGCAGCGGCGTTGTGAAACCAGCTTTATTGTTTATTATTTACATTTTCGAGAGAAAGTCATGTGAGTGTTTCACACCAGATTTTTTTTGTTCAGAACGAACACCCAAAGTTTTTAGCGTATTCAGTGACAGTTTGTATGCAAGAACTTGTTGATCGTTGCTCACTTAGCGCTGTAACCAGTGGAAACAATTTTAACTGCGATACTTGAGACAGGTACTGTGTTTATAAAAAATTTAAATTATTGTATTGGGAAGGAATTATAATAGGCAATATTTCCTTTTTCCTCTGTGGTTAATGTCATTGTATTTTATTCCCTATTGTTTGAAATATAGTAGTGATAATAAATCTCTAACGTGTTACAATTGCGAATTTATGATTTAGTAACTATAACAATATAACTGTATTATGTGCAAATTGCAAATTTAAATCTATCACAACACTATAGAAATTCTGTTTTATTGTTATTACTATGTTGCATTGTTATGAAAACTAATGATCAACCTGCACTCTAGTGGCAGGAAGTATCATTATAAAGTTAACCCAGAACTTCTCCTCTGATTCTATCTGTATGAAATACAATAGTCACTAGTTGTTATCCATTTATAAATAAAATTTTAATTTTGGCCGCCTCCATGGCATTGTTTTAGTGTACTAGCCTACAAAGCGAAAGATCCCGGGTTCGATTTCCGTTTTACGATAGAGTTCACCTATTAACTATTAACTTTATTTATGTTTTTCGATATCAATTGATTTATTTGTTATATTGTTGTTACATAAAACATAAATTTTAACAAACTACTAGATTAAAAAAGTAAATTTAGTTGAATTAGGTAATTTCAGGCATTCTAGACACTTTACGTCATTCTTTATCATCATCCGTCAAGTATTAGGCTCAGTGGCCTGTTCCGGCAATCATCTCTTTTAGTGTCTTCCCAAGCCTCGCTTTCCTCTAGGTTTTTATTTCAATACTCCTAGAAGAAGTCTGTGTGTTGGCATACAAAGTAAATGGTTGGACCAGTTTATCTTATTTATTTATAATGTTTCACACAGTGACTGAACATTTAACGCGGCGCGTATAGTTTCGTTATATACTCTATATATCCGGGTACAAACTTTTGATTCACTGCAAAAATCTCATTTCAGCAGCCTGGTTGTGAGTTCCTCTTTAGTAACACCCATGTTTCATTTCCATATGTTACGAATGGAACACCCATAGCTTTATAAAATTTCATTTGAGTGTCCTGCCTCGTTTTCTTTTCTATTGTCCTGCGAATAGAACCGCATACAGCGTTGAATTTTGCCAGTTTCTTACTTTTATCATCCTTGTCATAGGAAATCCTGCATCCTAAATATTTGCAATCTCTAACTAGTTCTATAGTTCGGTTACCAAGTATAATTTTCTTGAGCGAAATACATTCTTTTTTCCTTAATTTATTATTTATTTATTCCGTAATATTTCCCAAAACGAAACAGTTTTTATTATGAAACACTGATATAAATTTGACATGATGTGAGGAAACCAATATTTTTGTTTATTTTATTTTATTGGCAAGATAATGAGGAAATTAATGGAATAATGTTTTTTTTTAAATTGACCAACTACAGACTACGTCATTTCAGCTGTATATTCCCCGGGCTTTGATTTTCGCCTAGTATTCCCTCATTCGTTGCCTGTGTTGTGCTTTCCTCTCCTTAGTCCAGGTCTTTCCTGTTTTTAGGATAAGCAACGTATTACATTAACCATTTCTAGACTAATCACGAACTATGTTATATTATTTTAGATACATATAGATCTAAATAATACATATTCCAAAGTTTTGTAGATTGGTATTTACAGTTTGTAGGCAGTGCATTAAAACTAGAAACGTGGTTCGTTATTTTAAGTTAATTTTTTGAATGGTATTTTATTTTTGTTAATGTAGTTGCGGGTTGGATTGATGTACATGCATAACAACACGGTAAACCAAAAATAATTGAAGTTAAATTTTAGATTAATGTAATGTAAAATGTATAGGATTGACAAAAGTTATTAGATTGAGGGATAATTACTACATTTAAATACAAGTATAATATGTGTGTGTTTCTGTGTGTATGTGTGTGTAACTAAATTATACACATATATTACACATATTATTGTGTGTGGAAATTTAATGAAATGTTTGAATGCATTTTAATGTAGCAATGTTGTAATATACACGGGCTGCGTGTATTCACCCCCTTCACTGCCCTACCTCGTCCGCCTCGACAGTAATACGCCACGGCAATCCTCCTCTTGTAATTAATACGGAATGAAAGGGTTGGTCATAGTAGGGGGGGATTTAAACAGAGATAGAGATATTATGTATTTGAATTAGTGGAAATAGAGGGATGAGGGAAATGGTGGAGGTCATGTTTATGGCTTATCCCCATTTCCTCTTCATCACCCGCCGCCTCTCTTACTTTATCAGTAAATACAAACCCCTTCATGCAAACACACTCTCTCTTTATCTCTCTCTCCGTCTCTCTTGTAACTACTCCATGGCAACTACCAATTAGCCATACGGTTTGCCTATCTGTCTGGCTCATGATTGTCCACGTGGCTAAAGCATCTTGATAGGGATTTTTTCCTTTTTTTAATTTCACCCGCTTTTATTCTGTTCGTTTTAAAGGACTTTTAACTGCGTAAAAAATTGTTTACATCTCTAATAATATCGATATAGCCTTTCGCATTTTTTCAGATTTCTCAAAAGAGTAGAATCATCAAGAAATTTTTTCATAATATTTTTGTAAATTGATTCTGACCGTATATAATTAAAAAGGATCTTGGGTGTGCAGTGTTGATAATTTTCGATTTACTTTAGGTTAACTTCGTGTTTAGATGACATGAATGTAGTACAAATATATTAAATTAATGTAATATTTATTATAATTTTATGCAACAGCATTCAAAGTACAATAAATTTCATCATTAATAACTTTGTAGTAGGTGTTAAATGATTCCCTGTGACCCGATAGCAGTTTTGTACACGTTTAGTGAATTGTTAAGCCACTATTTGTAATGTTTGCTCGTATATGATAGAAATTTTACGTTCAGTTTTTGCCTTTAATTCGTTAAGTGTATTAGAATTATTTTTAAACATTACTACTTCTTTTAAATACCACACAAGAACAGTCTGTCTAAAATTTTTGATTTACTATTAGTTTAACTCGTTTTTGATAACATGAATGTAATACAAAAATATTTAATAATGAAATATTTATTTAAATTTTTATTTTTTATTTTGTTAACATTTCATCGAAAGTCTGCTTCATCCTTTGCCATTACATGACATTTTATTTTTATTTTATTTTTTAATTAATTTTTTATACTATTATCCTGTTTTTTGTATATTTACGTTAGGAAATTTTGTTGTATGTTTTTTTTTGTAAATTTTTGTTTCATTCTTTTATGTAAATTTATTGTAGATATAAAAAGCTATTATTATAATAGAAAAAATAAAACAAACCAACTCATACCCGCGCACAGGCTAGACCTATGCGGGTATTAGGAAATAAGATAGGATAAGATTCATTGTACTTTTTAGCAATAATAAATAAATAAATAAATAAATAAATAAATTTTAATTAAAATTCCCGTAATCTTTCTGTTCAAGTTCTTGAGGATCAGTTGTTTCAATATTCTATCATTCGGCATTCTTAAAATATGGAAATTTTTTATTACGCTAATTAATCGGATCAATTTCCTTATAAACAGTTATAAAGTATACAGTTATACAGTATTAGAAGGAATTCGCCATATACTCCAGCTTTTGATAATTCTTGTTAAGGCAGGTTCTGATAGTTGTGCTTTCTGTTTTAATAAGTTGGTCAGTCTTAGCTTCATTCTTAATTTTGAAAATAATCTCACGGGCTTATAGCGCCTCTGGGAGAACAACTGTTGTGTAGTGGCGGATTTTAGGATGCTTTGAAAGGCATTTTATTTGTATGTTTGCCAGGTTATTCCTTGTGCTTTTTTAATTTTGGAAGTTCTGTTTTGCCAAGTGGATTTTTCTTTTAGATTGCAGTCGATGATTTTTTTAAATTTTTTATTGAGTGATGATGCCTACATAAGCCTTGGGCTTGAGCGTAGGTAATGATATGTGGTGATTTACAGATGAAAAAAATGCCAGACCTGACCGGGAATCGAACCCGGGACCCCGGAATAGTAGCCAGTTGCGCTGACTACTACACCACGGTCATTTCTCCTAGGTATTTGAACTGTTGAGACAATCTAATTTTGTTACTCTTACTTCTTTAATTATCACTTTAATTATGCATAGTGGGTAGATACCATGATTTCAGTCTTTTCATAGGAAATATTTAACCCAATTTTTTTGGGGTATATTTTGAAGGCTAGCAATTTGTGCACTTAACTAAATATATAACAACTTAAAATATAAATATAGGTATATAATAACTTCTTAACTCATCCTCAGACTTAGTAAACAACATCAACTCATCAGCGGAAACTGTAATGTTTAACTCTTTCAGTGCCGAAACAATATTTAAAAGTTTGATCTAAAGTGCCATTTAATTTGAATAAGGGGTACAAAAAGTGCCAGCCCTTATTTTGAAAACTTGCAGACGTAAGCCTGCCATAGCCGACCAAAATGTCAACGTTACAGAAAAAAAATTTCCTGTTAAAAATTAATTTTTATTGTGTTCAAAAAAATAGAAATCGTTCAACACTAAAAATATTCAACATAGTTTTTTTTAGTTGATTTAAAGTCGCATCGACAGCTTGGTCATTAGCAACTACTGAGGGTTTTGGTACCTTAACGGCAATTTTAACGTGTTAAAATTACCAGACCCTAGCCGGGAATCGAACCCGGGACCTTTCGCTTTGTAGGCTAGCGCACTAGTCACTACGCTACGGAGGCGGTTTCAAAATTCCATTAATTTTTGTTTAAAGTGTTTTTGGAAATGTTCGGTTATCCAGACGTTGGCACTTTATGAATAACTTACGGACGTCCGGTAAACCGGATGTTATACGTAATTAAAACATATCGACGTCCTGTTTTCTGGACGTTGGTATTGAAAGGGTTGAAGAGTTGAACTTACAGAATTCTTTTTTTGCATACAAATATAATACATTAAGACTAAGTTGTGTGGTATATGGGTATTTGTTTAAGTAAATTTTTTTGTAACGCTCCTAATAAAATGTTTGTTAATGGATAAAAAATATCCGTAAACAACTTTCTTAAAAATATTTAAATTATCCCGTGTTTATACATTTTTATTAATAGCGAAATGTAAGAACAGAATTTTGTTAAATAAATAGTTAATGATCATTCGCCGGAATGAATGAACGAGAATTTAATTAATGAGTAGGTGAATTACACCTGTTTATTGTCTATGCCGTGTATCTAATTAAAATTCTTGACGTGATGTTACGTGAGGAGTTGACATGGTGACATTAGCACCTTTCATCACGCACTAGTACGTGTGGTTCAGTACAGTTTGTTCAGTTATAGTCCGATGTGTAATGTTATAATACGATGTTAATACTGTTAGTAATTTCCCCTGTACACAGAATTTACTTTAATAATACAAAGACGTATATGTTTATATTGTGGAAATTGTTCATAACTTTTCTAATAAAATTTTCTGTAGTTTTAGTATGTTCAAACAAATGTTAGTTTTGTCCATGTTTTTAGAGGTAAGGATCATCGGTAGGCTACATGTTATATTTTGTTTTTTTCTTTTTGTTGTTACCGAGTTATTAAGAAGTGCTAATATCGACGGAATACATTTTTTGTCACTTTTGGTGGCAATTTTTAAAATTGTTATCAATAAGTTTCCGATGTCCGTCCGTCCGTCCGTCACATCCAGATGTCTGAAAATACAGGAGATAGGAACAAACGGTTTTCGGATTCTTAATTTGCTCAAAAAGTTATTGGGCCTGGATTGGCTTTGAAGTTCCAATTTTGACCAAAAATGGCTCAAAACCGAAAGTAAAGAAATCAAAGTCGGAATTTTGAAACAAAAACAGTGTCATTCGATTCCTCTTAAAGAGTATACGAGGTGTGGCTATTAAGTAACGAGACTGACGTAAATAATTTTATTTTTATTTTATACATAATCATTTATTGTCACCTTCAATATACACTCCTTTTGTATCCCTACAACGCTCTATGTGAATTTTCCATTGTCGGAAACAGTGCTGGAAGTCATCTTCTGTCAGCTCCTTTAGGGCACGTGCCGCTTTCTCTTTTACAGCTTCCACAGACTCAAATCTTGTCCCTTTTAATGCAGATTCCACCGTAGAGAAAAGGTAGAAGATAATAACATGTGATAAAACGTAGTTTTTTACTTATGATCCGGAAACGAAGCGTCAATCCATGCACTGGCAGAGCCGAACTTCACCGAGACCCAAAAAAGCTCGAATGAGCTAGTCAAAATTTAAAGCAATGATGATTGATTTTTTTTATATCCATAGGATTGTGTACCTTCACTGGGTTTCTGAAGGTCAAACAATTAATCAATATTACTACCTTGAGGTACTTTCTAAACTACGTCAATGAGTAAGGAAAAACGCCCCGAAATGTGGAAGAACAAATCATGGGTTCTCCACCAAGACATTGCGCCAGCTCATTCGGCGTTATTTGTTAAAGAGGTTCCAAGTACAGCATCTCAGTGTTAGAACATCCACTTAATTCACCAGATCTTGCACCATGTGACTTCTACCTGTTCTCTAAGGTGACATCTGCATTAAAAGGGACAAGATTCGAGTATGTGGACGCTGTAAGAGAGAAAGCGGCACGTGACCTGAAGGAGCTGACAGAAGATGACTTCCAGCACGGTTTCCAAAAATTTAAAATTCGCATGGAGCGTTGTACGAATAGAGGATTGTATAATAAATAACAATATAGAATTCTATATTGAAGGTGACAATAAGTGATTTTGTATAAAATAAAAATAATTTTTTTATATCAGTCTCGTTATTTAATAGCCACACCTCGTATACAGAAATCGGTAATTGTTTTTCCCGTAGGTTAAAATGTCCGTTTTCAAATTGTAGAAAAATAAAATAGAATCTTTTTCGTCCCGTTAATACTCGATTTAACCAACTAGCTTCCTAATCAAATGATAATTCAAACACATAACATACAGTTATTAACAACACACAACAGTTAATAACATACGGTTATTTACAGATTAACATACTTTCACAGCTTACTGACTACAAACATTCACTTACAGATTAGGAAAAATTCCTTAAAACACTATGTTTGGAGTGTAGCATTATACAGTAGCATTATATGTAGCATTATACAGGAGTGAAACGTATGTGATAGGGGCTGCAGAAAGGAAGAGGATAGGAGCTTTTAAAATGTGGTGTTATAGGAAAATGTTAAAGATTAGGTGGGTGGAGAAAATAAGTAATTTAGAGGTTCTTTGGCGAGTGAATGAAAAAAGAAGTATATGGAAGCATCTTACCAGAAGAAGGGATAGGCTAGCGGGGCATATCTTAAAGACATCCAGGTATTGGTCTATCAATAATGGAGGGTAATATTGAACCAGTGCGTTGTAGGGGGGGGGGCGAAGGTTAGAATATATAAAGAAAATTACAGCTTGGAGAACTGCATCAAACCAGTCGAGAGACTGATGACAAAAAAATATTTCAAAACGGATATTGGATTCCCGTCAACTAGCCCATCGAGCTATAACTGTATTAATTATACTATACAAGACATATTTTAATCTCGGTTAAAGCATTGGGTTTTGTCAAACGAAAGTAAAAATTGTAGATACCATAAAAAGTGGCGTTGTTTTCAGTACGTGTTTTCATTGTTACTAAACAACATGTGTATCCATATGTGAGAAGAGTAGTCGTATTATAACCAAACTTTGAAATACCATTTAATAACGATGCGAGTGGATACAATATTATTCTGTTAGGGGTAACATATTTCAACTCTTGCTCAGCTGTTGTTCCATACAACAAAAAAAAACTTACAACAGATCCTATGTGTAATTAATGCTACTTTATTAGGGGGATATACAACCCTGTCAAATAATTATAGTAATAAAAACCTAATAAAAAAGAACATTCGTCATCTGTCTTTATATAACTGTCAACATAACTTCATCTAAAGATATTAAGATATGTCCCTGAATTGGGTTCGAATCCAATTCAGGCACGGCATATTTTCATACGTTACAAAAAATCATTTCATCCTTCACCGTCTGCATTAGCAGTAATTGCAGAAGAGTCGGACTTTAAACCAAAAAATAGAAAAAAAAGATTATTATTTATTTTTTTAATCCCTTATGTGTACGTTGAAATCTGTTCAATTCAGAACAATAAGCAACCCCATGACCCAATGAGATGAGAATGATATGTATGACGTGTAAATTAGGTGTAGTCTTGAACAGACTCAGGTCGACCATTCCTGAGAGAGTATGGTTAATTGAACCCCAACCATCAAAGTACACCGGTAACCACTGTCAAGCATTCAAATCCTCCTTCATCTCCTCAAATCCCCTTCGTCTCCGAAAATGAGCTGTTAAACAGCTGATTTTAAAGATATTTTAAAAGATATTAAGCATAATTTTATTATTACATCTAGAATAGTTTATACCGTATTCAATATTCTTATTTTTACAGTAGTACTCCGTTTAGCGCTTGAGTTGCGTTCCGCAGTCATCGGGCGCTAAACGAAACAGCGCTGTACGGGGTCGAGTGATTATGTAATCACATCGGGTTCCGTACCACGCTTGTACTGCACAGTACATACTACAATACATATGTTTACCGATGGTTTTTTTTGTTTTATTTTTGGTGTTTTTTTTTTGTTTATTTACTTTTTTTATTTATGAGGTTCAAACATTTATTTGTAAGCACAGTATAATATAAACAACAAATTAAATACGAACATGTCAAATTGTACATTAAAAATGCAAGGCACAGTACGTTACACATTAAAGAATGTGCCGGCTACTGAAACGCATCTTTGTACAAACCTCTGATGACCTTGAAGGCATCATAAAAGCATTATAACGAATCAGCGCTAAACGAGGAAGCTTTATGCGAGGTATTACTGTATAAACCATGTCTTCTTCTTTTCCTCCACCTCCTCCTTCTTCTTTTACCGTTTCGGCCTATTAAGGACTACGTTAAATGACTTTTTTGTTCCACTCAGGTAATAATAAAATTTTAAACCAATCAAAATTTTTCGCTTAATTTCTGCAATCATTTATTTTCTTTAAATGGTTTTTCTACGTTTTTGTGGTTGTATTTTATATCAAAACCTACCGGGTCGGTCTAGTGGTAAAGTCGTCGCCACAAGTCAGCTGTTTAACAGCTGATTTTCGGAGACAAAGGTTCCTGGTTCAAATCCTAGTAAAGGACGTGTAAATGAGACGTAGTCTTGTATATACTCAGGCTGACCGTTCCTAAGAGAATATGGTTAATTGAAGCCCAACAATCAAAGAACATCGGTAACCATTGTCTTTTTTTTATCCCTAATATGTGAACGTTGCAATCTGTTGCAATTCAGAACAATAAGAAACCCCATGACCCAATGAGATGAGGATGATGTTGTATAGGACATGCTAATGAGGTGTAGTCTTGTACAGACCCAGGTCGACCATTCTGAGAGAGTATGGTGAATTGAACTCCAACCATCAAACGGCAACCACTGTCTAGTATTCACATCCGTATAAAAGTAACCTTTGCTAGGATTTTAACCAGGAACCTTTGTCTCCGAAAATCAGCTGTTAAACAGCTGACTCACGGCGACGACTTTACCTCTAGATCAACCCAGTGGGTCAACCACTGTCTAGTATTCAAACCCATATAAAAGTAACTACGTTTACTAGGTTTGATCCAGGAATCTCTTTTTTCGAAAATCGGCTGACTCGCAGCTACGACTAGATCACTAGATCAACCCCCGGTGGGTTAAGAAAAATAAACCGTAATTTTTAATTTTAATATTTGTACCGTATTTAATAATATTATTTCCTTGACATGGTATATTGGTAAAATTTATGTTTTTCTAGTATAAAATGTACTCCTTTAAAATCGGTTTATAATTTAAGAGTTAATTTTTTATATGCTTTTTTGACTGCATTCTTGTTCCTCTCCTCCATCTTCTTCGTTTTATTCTTCGCCGGTTTGTAATTCAGTGCGAGTCCAAGGCTTTTATTGTTTACATCTCTAGACCTCATCGTACGGTGCTTTCTTCCAGTTCATAATTCGTACTTCTCTTGCAACTTATGTTATCAAATCAAACCATTTAGTCCTGGGCCTACCCACCTTTTCTTACCGACCAATATTTACCCTTAGTCGTTGGAATTTTAATTTTTTTTTTACCACACAGCATATATTATAATTTTTTCATGAATTCTGTTAACAAGTTTCTCTCTTAAAACATACAAAAACATTCCATCCTGTTATGTCATTTCCCAATTTCACAATCATAAATAAGACGAGGCTAAATCAAAGTTTTATACATTTTTTAAGGTTTCTTTCGAGTTTTATGTATTTGACTACATAAAAGTGTATTAAGAACATTTTTATAATTCTCTAGTTACATCCAGATCTGGATTTTGGTATGAATATTTCATCAAAATCAGATTTATAGAAGATTTTTAAATTTATCTTTATGACGCTTACGGTTAATTTTTTGTTGTATCAAACGTTTTTACTGATACATCGTTTTCAATTTCTTTCCTGTTATTTTGTCTTAATTTTAAAAAATCATGACTTAAAAACTTCTAACTATAACTAAATAATTGAAATTAAAATCAATGCCTACATAGAAAAACTTATTATAACAAATAACTTTATTTGTAAGAGATACGGAACCATACGAGAAGATAACTAAGTAACTAACTAACTAACTAACTTGATAACTAACTCAACTGATGAGTTATAAGCCTAAGGCTTTATTCTTACTTTCTCAACTTACTTTGCGCTTAGTATTTTGAAAATGAGTGAAAGTTGAAAGGATGCGAGAAAATTTATTAGTCTACAGATAATAGAAGATGATATTACTTGTTCCTTTTAATTCAGTTTACTTAATGTAACTTAAAACATAATTAAGAAAAGTAAGTTCCATTGACTAAAGTAAGGTTATATTCTTAATTAAGGATTACTTTGTATTATGTAGGCATATTTTAATTAGTACGGGTGTCTTGAACATTTATTATTTTAACTTGAATAATTAATCCATAATATTATATGGAAATTGTTCTTAGGCTTCTAGGCTTTTGGGTGGAGAGTAAGGCTCTAAATCTATTGTAAGTAAGTACAATATCCTCTTCGGATAATAGGGCTTTTCATCCAATAAACGTCTTTATTATCACCGTATTATTTCCTTTATCATCGTTCGCCCGTACAGATTATTTCATAAAGATATATTACTGTTCTAAAGACCGTTTTCAAATATCGTAAACGATAATAAACTAATTTAATTTAAAACTAATCTAGTTTCAATTCTTGTAATTTTCTATGAAGTAAATAACTTAAGGAATGTTTGTTAAGAGTGTTTTATTTTGAAAGTACCCCAGTTTTTACTTTCTCTTATTCTATATGAAAAGTATTATGTTTATTAGGAAATAGCCTACGGTTTATTTTTTATGTAACTGTTTTAAATTTGTAGTATTTAACGAATAAATATAAAAATTAACTTATGAAGCGAGTATTTTAAAACATAAAATTGTTATACCTAGATTAAGAATAATATATAAATATATTATGTTGTTTATGAAAAAAATAAGCAATTATGTGTAAAAAAATCGATTTTTTTACACGTTTTCGTGAGAAAAAACAGAAAATCGCTAATTACCGCTAAACTAAGCGTTATACAAAAAAAATGTTGGAAATAAAAGTTGTAGGATTTAAAATTGTCTACTACTTTTATTATATAGGTTTTTGCGTTAAAATGCATAATAAAGCCGCAATCTTAAAAAAAAAAAACAATTTTTTTACGTAAAAACAGGCTCTCCAAGAATTTCAGCAGACATGGCGCCTACCCTATCTTGTAGAGCATAAAAAGTTTAGTAAATGAAGCGATTTTTAAAAAAATCGTATGATTTTACGTTAGGAAACTGTGTTACTTAAAATTATGGCAAAAAGTATATTCAAAAAATAGTTTAAGATTCGAAATTATAAGTACTAATTTGAAACAGCTTATCTTATGGTTTTAAGGTATTTTTACATTAATAATATTCCGCTACCTCACAATACTCAAACATCCTACTTAGGCTTACACTTGGACACAAAACTTAGGCTACATGGAACCCACATATTACACACATACGCCACAAAATCAAAACACCCTTCTATCAACTGAAACGCTTACTCGATAGACGTTCTAAATTAAACATGTCACACAAAAGAACAATCTACAAGACAGTCTTAAGACCAATCTGGACATATGGAGTTCACTTTGGGGATCTGCTAAACCTTCACACAAGAATCGTATACAAGCCATTCAGAACAAACTTCTACGAACGATAAAGCAATGCCCCTTTTACATCACCAACTCAATGTTCTACAAAGACTTACAAATCCAATATGTAATTGATGTCGCGAAACAACTATACAAGACGATGCATGATAAATTTGAACTACATGACAACGCTCTCATACGAAACATGTACACTAGGGCGATACCGGGTGTTCAGCGCAGACGTTTAAAGCGCCTCTGGCCAAGAGATCTTTTTGGTCAACTGTAGGACTGTGGTGATGACTGCACGCTCCTTCAAGTAAATCAAGTTTTGGAACATTAGCTTGACATTTAGAAATTGTTGTATTAATTTAATAACAGATACTTAATTTCAATTGAAGTGTCAAAAAAAAAGTTATTTTTCTGTAGAACGTTGACGTATTGTATAAAAATAGCGGGAATTCTAGTAGTAGGAGTTATGAATTAGAGTATTTCAAGAATATTGACAAGCTGTTAACCATAAATCATCTTTAAGACTCAACTTAAATCACCGTGGGACAGACAGTTCAGTCGTTAAAGAATTGTTTTACAATCGGATGAAGATGTTACCAGATGACTCATAAACATACTGAATTAACATATGTTAACAAAAAGCTTTCTTAAAAAATACACTTTTAGTATATCTTATTACTGTGTGTAAATGTAAGTTGTAGAAGTTTTAAAGCTGGTATTATTACATGTTCAACTGCTATTTATTAATGTCTTAATGTGTTGTTTGTTTTTTGTGTTTAAGAAGAAGTTAATCCTTTTGATTTATTTACGATGAGAAAAGAATACATGAAACGTATGTTAGAAAAGTGTTTGTAAATCCTTTGTGAACTTAAATGATATTTAAGCTTATGTATCTTAAGTTAATAAGTATAATTATGTAAATTAATATCTTTATTAAGTTATTAAGTTTAGGTTTAGCATCTTTATTATACCCTAAGTAAAAATATGTCTGGTACGCTGCCATGACAAGATGGACTCCCGGTCGCCAAGATAACTCTCGGTGGTTATTTTAGTCTTAAAAAAGTTACATGTCTATAAAAAGTGTTTTGTTATATGTTTTTAGGTGATACATTTTTAAAATTTCGTATATGGGAATAGTTAAGTAGCCTATGCAGACTAGATGCCCGTCCCAATTTCTCCCGGTTTTAATTTTGTTTTATTTCAATAATTTTTAAATTAGGGTTTTAAATTAATTTAAAAAATCTGGTGTGGAACACTTACACGTCTTTCCTCTTCCCAGTGCAAATAATGGACACTGTAACCTAAAGTGGTAATAAAACATTAGAAGTAGGCCTAAACAAAAAAAATCACCTCAAATAAGCTTTGTGAATGATGCAAAATGAAAATCAACCTCTTTTGGGTTAATAATTCGGAAAACCATTCTTTCACTCTAAACTAGGCTCTCTAGAGAAAAATGCTCAAAATAAACGTTGTGGATCTTTTAATTTTTGATAAATTTTATTATATTCACGTCGTAAAATGCATACTAAGGCCGAAATCTTAAAAAAGTCCATTTTTACAGATTTTCATGAAAAAAAACAGAAAATCACAAATTACCGCTTAACTAAGTGTTATACAAAAAAATATTTAAAATAAAAGTTGTAAATTTTTAAATTGTCTACAATTTTTATTGTATACGCTTTTGCGCTGAAATGCATATTAAGGCTGCAATCGTAAGGAAACCTTTTTTTTCTATTAGAGCCGTCTCCCCAAGAATTTCATCAGGCATGGCCTTATCTTATGTTTTGGAGCATAAAAAATGTAGTAAATGAGGGGATTTTTAAAAAAACGTTGGAACTATTTTTAAGAAAATCCTAAAAAAGTGAAAAATCTCACGAATAAACTACTACTTCCGTTTGACATTTTAATGAAAATGATCGTGTTGGGTCTTTTTATGGTACCTAATTAAGTTCCAAATTTCAACTTCGTGCGATATTCCACTCATGAGATATTTTGTTCACATACACGCACACACCAATCGCTAAAAACATGTTTTTGAGTTCAGGGGGTCTGAAAATGTGTATATCCGTTGAAAACTCGATTTCGAAAATTCGACTTGAAAACAATACTTTCCTATATATTCATACAGGGGAAAAGAAAGTAAAAATTCATATTTTCTTTCTAACAATTTCAGTTAGGTCTATAGAAAATTGTTATTATATAAAACAAAATCATATTACTAGCAGAATACCGCGTTGTTATCGCGGTATTTTAACTTAACATACGCATGCGTAAAAGGTACGTCGACGAATTTGTGTGCGTATCTATCTGTACGCGTTGCGTATCATCCGTAGTAAAATCCATGAAATAGTGGGGGGAGTGACAAAGATAAAAGATACGAGTCGCGTCGCAGTACGCCCGCACACCCTGGTCAGGACTTTGATCCCAAACGAAATAGCGAACAGTATTAAACGGAACGCCGGCAGAGTGTGACGTATCATCTGTTGTTAAAACTATTAACAATTCTGCTTTAGTGGTTTCCGTCTATCGTATATATTTTTTATTATTATTATTCGTTTTGTTTTAAAATATTTATCGGTGAATCACGGAATATATTAATGATTTTTTTTATTGTGAATTTTATGTACGAGTGAAGTTTGTGAATTGTTAAATACAAAATAATTATAATAAAAATAGTGCTTTTGTTTTCATTGTTTTATTACCAATTTTTTTGTTTTACTAATTTTTTTTTTAGTTTTTGTTTCACCGGAAGTGTAGTTTCACCGGTATGTGTTTAGTTATCACATGTTTTTAAATTTAGCTATAAAATGGATTGTAGAGTTTTACAAGTTTGTTTCAATGTAATATGGTTTTAAATTATTTATATCGTATATTTATTAATATTATAAATATAACGTGTCATTAGAATATTTGGGGAAGAAATAGATACTTGTTTAAATTCTATGTGTATCAAATTTTTATTATTTCGGGAAATAGAATTTAATATTACTTATTTAAAAAATGTTGGAACTTACAGTCATTTATTTAAAGTCCTATACTGTTTTGGCCAAGAAAATTCCTTGGTCAGAGGCGTTTTAAACGTCTTTGCTGAGTACCCGGTATCGCCCTAGTGTATACTACATGTTTTATACGAGAGGGTTGCCATGTAATTCAAATTTATCGTATATCGTCTTGTATATTAGTTCGCGACATTAGTTACGTATGGTATTTAAAAGTCTTTATATAACATTAGGTTTTTAACTTATAAGAGAATTGCGTTATCGCACGTAAAATCTTGTTTTTAATCGCTTGTTTACGTTTCGTATTTGAAGGTTTGACAGATCCCAAAAGTTGAATTCCGTATGTCCAGATTGATCTCATAACTGTTTTGTAAATTGTTAATTTATGTGAAATTTTTAATTTAGAACGTCTTCCGAGAGGCGTTTCAGTTGATATAAACGTGTTTTGAGTTTGTGGCGTGTGTTTATAACTGCTTTGTTTTTTTGCGTGTGTTTATGTTTTAAACCCCATCAAAGAAACGTACTGTGATCCGGAAAACCTGTGTTGTCAATTTAATTGAAATTATATCCATATGCCCTTCATCAGTTAAAACAAAATTTTGACAACTACCCAACTACCAAGGGTATTTGGGTCTTTGACAGTTAAAGACAAAGTATATCATTTGAATTATGAAATGAACTTAATCAAACGTCAAATATTTAAACCACATATTTCGAGTGTAACGGGCCCCTTGCATATGCTACAGACACACAATACATGCATAATCATTTACACACAAATTAACATAAACACCCCAAGTAATTCCTTTTAAATATGATGAAATAATAAAATAAATAGACCTAACTAAAAGAGGGTTAGTATTTTTTCGTATTAATCAACTTAGGACTACGATAATCATGTGCATTAGTATGCTACTCCTTTAATTTTCTCGGTCGAGATCTTATTAGTAATTATTTTTGCTTTCTCTTGCCCTGTATAAATAAATAGGGAAGGAAAGTGGGTATTGCTTTCATGTACATTTTTGTTAATCGAGTTTTCACTGGAAATACACGTTTTTAGGGTCCCTTACACCCCCCCAAACGTGTTTTTTGCGAATGGTCTTTGTGTGTGTGTGTACATAAAATCTCATGAATAGAATATCATACGAAGTTGAAAATTTGAACTTAAGTTAGGTACCACTAGCGGACCCGACACGAATATTTTCATAAAAATCGGTCAATCGTAAGTGTTTATTCGTGTAATTTTTCACTTTTTTCGATTTTCTCAATAACGGGTCCTATGATTTTTTAAAAGTCGCGTCATTTACTACATTTTTTAATGCTTTACATGATAGAATAAGCGCTATGTCTACTGAAATTCGTGGGGGATTGGGGTATTTGTGTTCTCGTGGTAAAATATGTTTTTTTTTTAAGATTGCGGTCTTAACATCAATTTTAGGGCAATGCATAGCCTATTTATGCGTCAATTAGTGATTTTACGTATTTTTAAATTCTACAAAGGTTGATTTTCATTTAGCGTCATTCGCTCGTGTTGTAAAATTAGGTCATTTTATTAATTTTACGTTGTTTATCTGTGTTTCACTATTTAAATTGGCAAGAAAAAATTGTGTCAATGTTTTACACTAATTATTTTTTAACTACTTTATTATAGAAATTAAATTTTCGCGATTTTTTTTCTAAACGAGCGCCTTTAATCCAAAAATGTAATTTACGCATCAAATTTTAAGTTTCTATCTGTTACGATTCTAGAGATTTGGTAGTAAGTGAGTGAATTAGTCAGGATAATATTTAAAGTTTATGTGGATTGGAGAAATTCTTCAGCAATTTTTGGGCATTAACAAATATTTTGTCTACATTGATTCGATTGTATCGTACTGCTCAGTAAAATTATCAACGCTGTAGAACGGTGAATTGTCATTGACCTTGCCCGTTATTTTACAGAATTTACACCTTTTACATTGTACCGGATATAATTAACATTTATTTACATAAAATGCATTTCCTTTTTGTTTTACGTCCGATTGTTTTGTGCATTAATGCTAACGTAGACTGTGAAATATGACAGATTGAAATCAATTAAGTTATTAAAAACATTCCTAACCTGAGCGGGAATCGAAAATAAAATAAGAATTTGATATGAAACACTCACACGTCTTTCTCTTGCCAATTTTAATAATAAACAATATAACCTATGTTTAATCATAAGTGAAAAACGCAAAAAGAAAATCAATTTTTGTTCGATTTGAAAATGCGGAAAATCACTAATTGACGCTAAACTAAGCTCTGTAGAGAAAATACTTAAATTAAAAGTTTTTAGGCTTTTTTGTTTCCTATAACTTTAGTTTACACACTGTTTTAAAATACATTTCTTTTTAAGGCTACAATCGTAAAAAAAATCAATTTTCCCTGATTTTGAGAAATTAAATACCGAAAATCAGCAATTGATGCTAACTAAGCATTGTAGAAAAAAACGTATGAAATAAAAGTTTTAGGTTTTTTATGTTCAAAAACAACTTTTTATTTATTCAGGGCTATTTTGGCTAAAATGCATATTAAAGCTGCAATCTTAAAACAACCATTTTTTACCACGAGGCACAACCTCTCCAAGAATTTCAGACATGGCGTTTATCCTATCTTGTAGAAAATAAAAAATGTAGTGGCGACTTTTAAAAAAAAGTAGGAGCCGTTTTTAAGAAAATCGGAAAAATAAAAAATTGCGCGAATAAAGTAGGCTACATAGTACGTCTGGTTGACAGATTTTTATGAAAATATAACAACCGTAAGTTCCTTTCTTGACATATTAGATTCACACAGACACAGAAATCAGTTAAAAAACCCATTTTTTTGGTGAAACAATACTTTACTTCTTTTTATATTCATACAGTGCAAAGTAAGTAAAAATACCTGACCTGAGATTAAATCGAAAATTAAAATATAACTATAATACACTCATCATATACTCATAGTTATACGCTACCGGCGTTTTATTGTGCTCCCCTGCGTGCGTGAGGGAGGTAATCTTACTAGTAGCATTAATATATGAAAAATGCGATCTGGCAATACTGCTGCTCACTCTATTGACATTCAAGCTCAAAATGATATGACGTGTAGTATAGTGAACTTGAGGTGTTAATGAACTGTAAACTTTAAAAAATCGATATGAAATTAAAAATTTAACTTTTCGTAATAGCGTTACATTTATTCCCAGATTAAAAAGTTTTTCCGTTAAAAAACTTTTTTCTTCCTACCAAAAATTATAATTTTAAAAATATGTATCGTATTATCCACTTTAAAAATTTAATTATTTAAATTAAAAAAGTTACTAATTCCAATTTAACAACTGTTGAGTTAGTATTTTTTAGCATTACAATTTGAAGTACCATTCTGTTGTTTAGGTCATCAGCCAAAAGACTGGTTTGACCATTAGAGGTCTAACTAAGTAAAACGAGGAGCGAGGTGGTTTAACACAGCCTTCCATCCTCACTGATCTGAAAACAATGCTTATTGGTATGCCAGGCCCTCTAAAAACCACATATTTTCCACTCCCAAGAGATACCTTCACTTTATTCACCACAGGGTCTGGCTGTATAATGAAATTCATTACTTTCAGTGAAGATAACTCTAACTAGTGTCTTTTACACCTCTACCTCTTCTGTTCGTAAATACTTCAGTCATTTAATTGGCTTACCATTTGATAAGAATCAACTATTTTTTATAGCCCTGGAACTAACAGATGGAGTGCAAATAATTTAACTCTCTAACTGTCTCTTATGGGCACATAAATTTTAATGAGAAATAAATGTATTGTATTACAAACTTTAAATATTTTAATTATAAATTTATAGATTCTAAAATTAACAACTCTTGAGTTCTTATTTTTCAGAATTAAAATGTATTGTACCATTCTACAAAATAGGTAATTTAAACCGCCTCCTTAGTGTATTAGTAGCGCTTTGGCTTAAAACGCGGAGATTCCCGGTTCGATTCCCGTCTAGGGTATGGAATCTATAACAAATTAAAACCAACCGATACGATATTAATTAAACTAACGTTTTATTTTAATTATGAAGACAAGTAAATTGTAAATTTAATTTAATTATTTGTGTAGTTCATAAATTTAATATTACAGTATTCGAAAAAATTTCTTAGTTTTATTTAATATTTAAAAAGGTAATCTGATATTTCTTTGCGCAGTTTTAATATTTAATATATTTTACTTTAGTTTGTTTGTTTTTTTTTAAGAAGAATGAGGAAAACTTTCTTTAACCTTATTTCTTACTCGATATTGTCTGTTAGTTTATTTTATTTTGTTTTTTCTTGATTTGAATTGAAACTTAAAGTTTATACTTAAAGGTAAGTTATAGTAAATTACGTTAGTCTGCTTCGCGTTAAGTTGCGGTTATATTTTCCTTCTCACTTTTTCTTTACTGTGAAATATCTCTCTTATACGTCTCTCTCTTGCACCAACTTGTACTGTTTACAACTTTTCAAAACTGCACTACTTTATGTATATTACTTTTCAATAGACTGAGTATTATTAACTCAAGTTACGTTTAAAATCCATCAAAAGTTATTGCAACTTTTTTTCGTTTTGTGCTTATTCAACACTTAAGTACGGAAAATAATGTAATTTCTAACATTACGAGAACTTAATATTTTTAGTATCTTATCTTAAGCATTTTACCTGCAATTCAAAGTGTATTGAACTGTATAACTTTGAAAAAAGTCTTTTAAATGTTTAGCATTACGACAAAGTGTCTCTGTTCAAGAATGTTTCTCTTCGATTCACCAATACCGACAGCTATGTCTATGATGTATTTGGATTTATATTTTTACAAGCGATTAAAAAAATACCTGTGTTTCCCGTGTATTTTGTTTTGATGTAAATATTTTACAGAACATATTTCATTGCTGTACGTAAACTTACTTGATGAGTATAAAGGTAATACTTTTCAAATCCTTGCTTGTAATTAAACCCGGTACCTTCTGCTCTACAGTATGCAACGCATTCTGGCACGTTATTTCGGGTTCTTTTCAGGATCTGGTTGTTTGTAAATAGTAATAAGTCTTTCTTTTTTAATTTAATTATTACAGTTATAGAAACCAGAAAATTACAAACAAAAACAACTTAATAACAGACTAAATTGTTGTACACAGTGTTCCCTGGCCGGCCGCATTGGCGCAGTTGGTAACGTGCTCGCATCTCATCATGCGGTCCTGGGTTCGAATCCCACTCAGGCACGGCATATTTTCATATGTTACAAAAAATCATTTCATCCTACATTGCATAAAAGTTCCACCCCCCCCCCAAACGTCGTCGCTAATGACCGTTGCAGTTGATGCGACGTTAAATAAACAAACAAAAAATGTTCCCTGAAACTCAAACAAGACTTAATTATAGAAAAATTTGAATTTTACAATCAGATAAATAATTAATTCTTATTTGCTACTTTTGTTAAGAATTGTACATTCTGTAATTTCACGGAGAATCTTTTTAAATTTGCGAGGCACAAACCGGTTTTTAACCAACTCGCTTCACTTTCAAAACAACACTCGCTAATTCACAACAGGTAACAGCTTTATATTATAAACAAACATTCTCTAGAAGGATAAAGAAAATTATTGATACATAAATACAAAGTAGAAAATAGAACCTTCTGCCTTGTGCTAGAAAAACAAGTTACGTTAGACTACTTGTTAGTTCGGGAAGCAATAAAATAACACATGTCAAAACTCATAGAAAATCACCTTTTTGGAAACATTATTGACCGTCCAGCTCCCGATTTAATATTATTATTATTATAATTAGTCATCTCAACACCTAACAGCTTATTGTGTAGCTGTTTGTGATTGATTATATACTACTTGGTTCATTCTCAGAACAATGAAGTCCGTTCTGTAATGGAATCTAACCTATGACTCTTCAAGTTAGTAGTAGATTGCATTATGAACTGAGCCAACTATACGGTTATTATTAATTTTATCAGACCCACCGGGTGTGTTAAGTGGTAAAGTCGTCGCCGCGAGTCAGATGTTTAACAGCTGATTTGGAGACGATGATTCCGTGGTTCAAACCAAGTCTTCTTTTTCTTCTTCTTCTTCTTCTTCTTCTTCCAAACAAAGATAAGGCTGCAGCCTGTTTCGAACTCACACACTTTATCAACTATCTTCATCTTTTCTTAGGTATACTATAATCTGATATCCTGTCCATGGGCTGTCTGCAACTTTGTAGATAATCCTTTATCTTTTCGTTAAGTTGTAAATACCCAATTCTAATCTTATTACCTCATTGCTTATTCTGCCCAAGCGTGTACACTCCTTAGTAAAAATAAATCAAATCGTGGAAAATATAGGTTTTTTATATGGATTTAAATTCTAGAGAGTGATTACTAATGTATTTTGATGGTTGGGGTTCAATTATTCATAATCCCTCGGGAATGGTCGGCCTGAGTCTGTACAAGAATACACATTATACATATCATTCTCACCTCATTGGGTTGCTTATTGTTCTTAAAATTGAACACATTGCAATGTACTCACATTAAGAATTTAAAATTTATCAAACAATTGAAAAAAATATAGTATAGTAATTTAATACTTTTAAAACTAACGTGTTTTTATTTATCATTGTTATAGTTATGTAATAGATGACTGTATTTTTTCTTTTAAAAAGATTTTTGGCGACCTTATCTATTTATAGATGAATTCGATAACTAGAATCTACTTTTTCAATATAAAAATACATTTAAAATACCCTTTTTAATGATGGCACAATGTATTTCTGTTTTAAACTTTCCATCTGAGATCTTTCCGATAAAAACTTTTATAAAAATTTATAAAATAAATTCTAAAAAGGCGTAAACTTTCAAATAAATGTATTTTTGTGTTTTATTTTAATGACAATTATTGGTAAAGGCGTATAATAAAGTTCAGTAAAAATGTAGGGGTTATTAATGAAGAAATATAGGAGAGGTATTTTGTAATGTTTTGTGTAGTAGAAATACAAGAAGTTGGATGACAGGTTACATCTGAAGTTCAAAATGGTCCGGTGTCGGGGGAGGGGTGACAAGCTCATTAAAAGATAAGCAAGCCCTTTTTACTTCTTTCTTCATACGGAAAACTGAAGAGTCTTCCAGCTCATTTTATATTTATTTTATGTAATATTATACAACACGTTAAATTTTGTATAAAAGTATTTTATTTATCTCAGTTAATTAAAAGAGTTGAGTATCAGATGTCTAAGTTAACATTTTTTTACAAAAATCTAATAAATTAATGGAATTATATTATAAAAAATTCTGCCCATAACAGACAGGTGGAAAGTGAAATTATTTACACTCAATCTGTTCGTTACAGGGCTAAAATAAATAGTTCTGGGAAGTAGTAGTTTATTTAGTTTATTCGTGTAATTGTCTCAAAAACGCCTACGAATTTTTAAATCTTCTCATTTATAAAGTTTTTATGTTCTACAAAACAGGCTAATTTTGGGAGCTGTGCCCTTGTGGTAAAAAATGGGGTTTTAAAGATTGTTGCTTTTGTCTGCGTTTTAAGGAAATGTGTATACCTATAATGAAAGTTGTGTGAAATTAAAAAATCTACAACTTTTATTTCAAACATGTTTATCTATAAAGCTTAGTTCAGCGTCAATTAGTGATTTTTCTGTATTTTGCTAATTAAAATCGGTAAAAAATTGGATTTTTCAAGATTAGGATCAGTAACTAAAGTTATTGAAAATTAAGAACCCTACAACTTGAATTTTAAGCATTTTGTTCTACAGAACTTAGTTTAGCATCAATTAGTGATTTTTAGAATTTGTAAGTTGATTTTCATTTCGGTCATTCACTCATGACTAAAATTAAGTTAGATTGTTCATTATTTACATTGACAAGATAAATTCGTGTGAGTGTTTCACACCATATTTTAACTTCATTTCTCTATTCCAATATATTGTAATTCCAGAATATCTTCTTCACTTCAAGGTCTATGTTTAGTGAACCTGTTCCAATACCCATTTCTTCTTCACCCTTCCCACATCTCTTGAACCAATTAGTTTATAATTTTAAGCCTTTATTGTCATCCTCCCACATGGCATTCTGTTCAAGTAACTGCACCAGTTTCTTCGATTCTGTCAGATCTTGTCACAAAGTGATGGAACAGACGAAATTTTCTTATTTTATTATTCCTGATCCTGTCCGTTCTAGAGCATCCCAACACACTTCGCAAAAATCTCATCTCTGCAGCTTGGATCTTAGTATCAATGTTCTTTGTACGTATCCAAGATTCGCTGTCATGTAGGGCCATACTCTCCTAGTTGGAACGGTAATGGTATTGTAGAATTTGATCCTCGTCTCTTGTCTTGTTTTGTTTTTCATTTTCCTTTAAATATTGCCACATATTCTCTGAAACTTTGTTAGTTTATTTATCACGTCTTAATCATAATCGTATTTTATATCGTTGCTAAAGGTAATTAAAGTGTTTGACCAGCTCTATCTTTTTTCCTTTTGATTCTAAGAGGGAATATTAAAATAGACGGTGTACCCCTGGAAAGAGTTAAGCAGTATACTTACCTAGGCAGCAATGTAAACGAGGATTGGGATCACTCGCAAGAAATTAAGATACGCATAGAAAAAGCCAGAGTGGCCTTCAACAATATGCAAAAAATTTTCAAAACTCACGACCTTACACTTGCTATCAAAATGAGTCTCCTTCGATGTTATGTGTTCTCTGTACTGTTCTACGGCGTGGAAGCTTGGACGCTCACTAAGGCCTCAGCCAGGAGGCTTGAAGCCTTTGAAATGTGGCTTTATCGAAGAATGTTACGCGTATCATGGAGGGACAAAGTCACCAATGTAGAAATTCTTCGAAGAATGAATAAAGATAAAGAGGTTCTTGACATCGTGAAAGTGCGAAAGCTCCAATACCTGGGACACATTATGCGCAATGAGAACCGTTACGTGTTGCTCCAAAAGATTCTGCAAGGAAAGGTGTATGGTGCGAGAGGTCCCGGTAGAAGAAGGATTTCATGGTTGAACAATCTAAGAACGTGGTTCAACCAGTCGACGACCCAACTTTTCAAAGCAGCTGTTTCCAAAGTCAAGATAGCCATCATGATAGCCAACATCCGAACCGGATAGGTACCATAAGAAGAAGAAGAAGTACTATTGTTTATAATTCATATTCTATGTGTTATAATATTATCTTTGGACATATGGAATAACGGTAGTGGTTATTCAAAGCTAACGTAAACGTATTTATTAGCATTAGATGTACAGAGGAGGCGGACAATATGTTTATGTGTGGTATTCTGACAATACTCGAAATACTGATGTGATAGTAGTAATGTACAGGCCTGTTATGTGCATTACAGTACAACTATTGTCTACCCGTGTTAGTTATGCCATAGTTATTCAATTGCACAATTGGGGATAGTTTAACACTATTCCAATAATTATGTTCCATGTACGAAATTCAAACAATGGGCCTGCCTGGAAGACATGTATTGTATGTTCAATAATAGTACATGCAATTGTATTGGTAAAGTTCTATAATAAAATTTAGTTATAAATGCTTTACGTTCGTTTCAAACTAGTTCTATTTCCGAAAGTATTTAAAATAAAAATTTAAATATTTATAGTAATTAATATTGAAAATTAAAGATAAAAAAAGTAACGAAGTACGTAAATTTTTTATCGTTTGCTTTTGTTCTTAATATAAAAACGTTTTATTTATTGAAGAAAGTATTACATATGAGAGCAACAGGTAAAACCCAATTCTGCGCTCTTAAAACATATGTAACACTTAGTCATAAAATTAACAAGCTTGTTGTTTAGGTCAACAGCCGAAAGGCTGGTTTGAACCTCTAGAGGTTCAAACTAAGTAAAACGAGGAGTGAAGTGGTTTACAATTGCCTTCCTCACTGAGTACAAAAGTAGGTTATGCTTATCAGCATGCCAGGCTCTCCGAAAAGCATCTAATTTGCATCCTGTAAATGAAACCTTCACTTCATTCACCACAGGGTCTGGCTGTATAATGAAATTCATTACTTTCAGAGGAGAAAACTCTGACTAGGTGTCTTTTACACCTTTACCTCTTCTGTTCTTAAATGCTTCAGTCATATAATTGGCTGATCATGTGATAAGAAACAGAACAACTTTTTGTAGCCCTGGAACTAGCAGATCAAGTGCAAATAATTTAACACTCCACCTGCCTGTTATGGGCGTTAAAAAGCTTATAATATATACAATAATGATGCTTCAACTTCATAACCTATAAGGTAATATATGAATGTGATGATTAGAACATGTAATAGTCTTTATTTCGTACGAAACTTTATCATACGAGGGTCATCTCTAAAGTGAAGACCGTTTTGTTGTGAAAGATTTATTTAGAAAAATATGTAAAAACAAAGTGATACATAATAAAATACATAACTTACATTGATGCTCTATACAGTCGCCATATGAATTAAGACATTTGACATAGCGAATCACCAGCTTCAATATACCCTCCTCACATTCTTCGGCCGCCAGTTCATTTAGCCACTGATTTACAGCATCTTTAAGTTCATCGTCACCTGCGACTTGCTTACCACCCAACATTTTGTTCAATTCGCCAAACAAATGGTAATATAAAGGTGATAAATCTGGATTGTACGGTGGGTGACTGAAAATTTCCCATCCAAATCTTCTCAGTAAATCAAGCGTCTTACCTGCCACATGTGGACGTGCAACGGTGCAGATTTAGAATAGCACGTCGTAACTTGCGTTGAGTTTCGTAGTAATATTCTGCATTTACAGTCGTTCCGCGTGGCGTAAAGTCAATCAACAATATGCCAAATCGTTCCCAAAAGACCGTGACCATCAATTTCCTTCCAAACGGCAGTGGCTTGATCTTTGTCGGTTTCATTGGTGTATGAGGATGACCCCATTCACATGACTGCCGTTTTCTTTCTGGCGTGTGATAAGAAATCCACGTTTCATCACCTGTAAATATTGAATTAATGATTTCATCGCCATTTTCTCTGTAGCGTATCAGAAATTCCGACGCTGATCCCATTCGAGTTTGTTTGTGACGTTCCGTTAACACGTACGGCACCCAACGCGCTTAAACCTTTATGAAGCCTAAATGGTCACGCACAGTGCGACCAATAACAGCTTGAAACATCAGGGAAACTAAGGGCCAATCCAGATATTGTCACATGAAGATTGTTTTTGATTTCTTCATCGACCTTTTTCAACAAGTTCTCGTTGATTATTGAGGGCCTCCACGAACGTTCTTCAACATGCACATTAACTCTCCTATTTCTAAACCTCTCACACCATTTTCAAACGTTTCTTTCATTCATTACATTATTACCGTAGTTGCAACCAACTGTCTATGAATTTCGACCGGTTTAACGTTTTGATGGTTTAAAAACTTATCACTCCACGTATTTCATAATGGGCGGCAACATAAATTATCTGATTTATTTCAAAACGCAATAACACTAAACGTAAATGAAGGTACAATAACGCGACAACTGACAAACAACAATGCAGTGTGTATATTACGAGACTGGCCTTCCATCACATAGGTTAGCTTACCTCAAGGCGAGAAATTTCCCAACGGTCTGTACTTTAGAGGTGACCCTCGTACATCGAGACCTCACGTAGAAACAGTACAGTCAACCATTGATAAATTATATTCTCGTTTCCATTCAAAATTACTAAATCACACGAATCCAGAGATACAAACATTGCCACACCCACATCTATCAGAAAATCCACAAAGGAGACTTAAAAATATCTTGTAATAGAGATTTTCTATAAAACAGCGACGTTGGTTTATCACTGGGTGATTTCCTCACCAAGACGGTAAAGGGACATTAAACACGTACATAATAAATACTCGTGGTTGTATAAATATACAGTTGTAGTTGTTACTAAATTAAGGGCAAAAAATCTGGTGTGAAACACTCACACAACTTTCTCTTGCCAATCCAAATAATTAACAATATAACCTAACATTAGTAATAAACCATTAGAAATAAACAAAAAACTAACCTTAATAAATGTAACCTAATTTTAATCATGAGTAAAAGACGCAAAATGAAAATCGAACTCAGTTTGGCTTAAAAATACAGAAAATCACTCTTTCACAGTTAACTAGGCTCTGTAGTGAAAAATGCTTTAAATCAAAGTTGTAGATCTTTTAATTTCCTATAAAATTCATTATATATATTTTTGTCGTAAAATGCATTCTAAGGCCAAAATCTTAAAAAAATCGATTTTTCACACGTTTTCGTGAGAAAAAAATAGAAAATCGCTAATTACCGCCAAACTAAGCGTTATACAAAACAATATTTGAAATGAAAGTTGTAGGATTTTTAATTCTCTACATTTTTTATTATATAAATTTTTGCGCTAAAATGCATATTAAAGCCGTAATCTTAAAAAAACAATTTTTTTTTTTACGTGAAAACAGCCTCACCAAGAATTTCCGCAACATGGCGCCTACCCTATCTTGTAAAGCATAAAAAATTTAGTAAACCAGGGGATTTTCTCAAAAAATCGTAGGACGAGTTTTTGAGAAAATCGCAAAAAAGTGAAAAATTACACGAATAGACTACTACTTCCGGTTGACCGATTTTAAAGAAAATGTTCGTTTCGGGTCCGGTACTGGTATGTAACTTAAGTTTCAAGTTCGTTGTCCGATGTTCCGGTCTTGAGATATTCTGTTCACACACACACACACACACACACACACACACAAACACAGAGAGAGAGAGAGCAATCGCTAAAAACATGTTTTTTGGGTTCAGGGGGTCTGAAAACGTGTAGATCTGATGAAAACTCGATTTCGAAAAATCAACATGAAACAATACTTTCATTCCTATATATTCATATAGGCAAGAGAAAGTAAAAATTTATATAATGATTCTACCAAAATCGATAGAACCAGGGTAAACCCATTCGGAGTTTTGACATGTCCTTAGTTAAAAAATTAATGAAATACATTTCTCATTTTGTAGCTTTATTTCGTGTGGAATAGTTTATTATTATTATTCCTGATATTAGGATGGATTGTTTTCTAATGTATTTTATTGTAGGTTTATATTGTATAGGCCGATAAACTGTCGGAAATCATAAACTATGCAAAAATATTGTCAGTTGTGCCTCTCATAGTTTATTTCTGATTCCCAGTTTAGGTCTGTTGTCAGTGATTCTCTTTAACAGAAATATTCCTAGTTCTGTGGGTCTACTGCTATAAAATTTATTGATTTCTAACTCTGTAAATGTATTTCTTTCGCTTTTCAATGAAGGAAAATATTTTTGTACCAGTCTTATTGGTTATAAAATGTTTATTAACTGAAAGCACATTTTTCAAAATACAGGGTGTAGCGAAATTCTTAACCAATTATTTTAGTTTTACTGATTTTATATAAATTTACTCTGAAAATGTATTTGTTAAATATTTTACATAATTAAGTCTTATTTAGTGAGTAATTATGCGTTGTTAATTGTAAATGTTCTAATATTTCTTACTGTGATTTTATGTAATCAATATCCTTTTGTCAAAATAGAAATGAGTTACGAATTTAATGACAAAGTTTATGCTAACGTATATTACGACGATGATGTTTCCCAGAAACATACAGTTTAGTTTACTTTTTATATTGTGACGTTTATTCCGGGTTCTTTTAGGATATTATTTTTAAATTAACAAAACTTTATATTATTTCTTTATAAAGAGAGTTTATGAAAACTGATCAAAATTTTTCTGGTATTTTAAGATTCGTGTTGTCGAGAGGTTGCGGTGCGCATGAACATTCGTATTTGCATAAAGTAAATGAAAAATAAGCTATTTTTCTTTTTTGCTTAAACTTTATTTTTATTTACAACTGTACATTTTTTTTAAAGCACAACTAGTAAATGAGATGAAATGAATGAGGAATGTCGGGAATGTGACGTGAATGTGAATCGATCCAGTGACCGATTTCGGCGTGAAATTTTGCAAGGAATGCGGTGCCAATATTTTTCAATGATAATGATTTATAAACTATGATGGATGATTTTTTTGTTTTTATAAAATAACACAGGCATGACAAGTTAAATTGATTTTTTTTTATGGTGGTCGGAGAAGATCCATATTTCACCTTTGTTTCAGTCGTCTGTTAACAGGGAGATCGTTAGTTGAAAGAAATTGGACTTCAAGCTATTCTACAATTATTTTTTACTTCTTTAAGTTTTAAAACCGGGTTAAATAACCTGATTTTGTACACAAAAAAAAATCGAGTGTGAAACACTCACATGACTTTATCTTGCCAATGAAAATAATGAAAAACATAACACATTTTAATTATGAGTGAATGACGCTAAATGAAGAACATACTCGGTCCCTCAACTATCAACGCACTATTGCGAGGGAAGAAGATGACGTCTCCACTGGATGACGAGATGCCCTGTCGTCCACCTCCCCGACTCAATCGTCACGACGACTACTGCCGCGTACCGACTGACTCTTCCAACCTTGACTACTACAAACTTAAATGGCCTTTTACAGAGCCCCCGAACACTTAAACTTTCTTCACGCCTTTCATGCTCTTTATTCGTTGACATGAAGTAATGTGGCCAATCAGTCCTCCCCCCCTTTACCACATTCTTTAATTTTTAAGAATTTTGCCAATGTTCATATTATTTAAAAAATGGAAATATACTACACCCTTATGCTCATGACAGGTAGGTGGAGTGTTAAATTATTTGCACTCGATTTGCTAGTTCCAAAGCTACAAAAAATAGTTTTGTTTCTTATCACATGGTCACCCAATTATATGACTGAAGCATTTAAGAGCAGAAGAGATAGAGGTGTAAAAGATACTAGTCAGAGTTATCTCCTCTAAGCGTATTGAATTTCATCATTATACAACCAGACCCTGTGGTGAATGAAGTGAAGGTATCCTTTACAGGATGGAAAGTAAATGCTTTTCGTAGGGCCTGGCATGCTAATAAACACACTTTTAACTCAGTGAAGAAGGCATGGTAAACCTCCTCACTCCTCGTTTTACATAGTAAAGCCTCTAGAAGTTCAACGTCTACAAACTACACCCTTGTCTCACTCCTTGGGTTGATCACCATGATTTTTTTCGTCACGTATAAACCTTAAGAATCTGTGACTAATTTTTAAAATGTTATTTTAAACTTATTTCATTTTATTTGGGTATCTTACTTCTGAGACATTCTGTATAATAGACCTATTACAAACGTGAACTCAATTGAAAATACAATTTGTTCGCACAGCAATAATAATTTTCAAGTAGTAGGCTACTCTGTTTATTTAGTTGAGGAAAACAATACTGTATTTGAGTTATAGAGTTTTCATCCAAACATAGGAAATACGTTTCAACGTTTCAAATCAATGCTAAAATGTAACTTTGTTATGTATACGCATAATTGAATAATAATTTATTATTGTATCTCATACGTACGGAAATTGGAAATTCTATTAATAATTATACATACATGAAAATACCGCCACTCTATTCGCTCGAATGCGTAAAATTATTTGTAACTTAATACAAAAATTATAATTTCATAACCTATTCTGTTATATATTCAAGTTACTGAACATTAAAATTAAAATTTATGTAACTTGTATACGGAAATTTAAATGTAAAATTTATTTATTAATGGAGATAACTCATTTAAAATTTATGTTTAACATTTATTATATTTACATAAATTTAAATAAATATGAATTCGATAAATTTATTTATTAGGTCAACATTGTTTGCCTAGCATCTGTTTACCTTAGACATTCGGTTCTACCTTAGACATTGAATTACCGATTGCCAATTGACAATTTGTTCTACCTTAGACATTGAATTACCGATTGGTGTGCGCGCGGGTGCAATTGCTAACGTCAGGAGGTGTGTGTTAAAGAAACTTGTGTATTGTTTTTCCGGGATTCATTCCATCTCTTTATTATTTGTAAGGTATCACTGTAAAGGCCTATTTCCGTGATGCTAGTAGACTAGCAGCTAAACTAGATGCTAGTAGACCACCAGCTAGTACTAGCGTCGTGGGAATGAACAACTAGCTGCTAGTTTAGTTACAGCACTAGTGCGCTTGTGACGTCGAACATGTTTGATTTTACTAGCGCTAGTAGGGGAGAAAAGGTCCACGTGATTGACTAGCACTAGTAGACTATCTCGGTGTAAACGTTTGAAACGTAGCTAGACTAGCATTAGTATGGGATAAAAGGTCCACGTGATTGATTAGTGCTAGTAAACTATCTTGGTGTTAACGTTTGGAAACGTTGCTTCACTAGCTTTAGTAGGGGAGAAAAAGTCCATGTGATTGACTAGCGCTAGTAAACTACCTTGGTGTTAACGTTTGGAAACGTTGCTAGACTAGCTTTAGTAGGGGAGAAAAGGTCCACGTGATTGATTAGTGCTAGTAAACTATCTTGGTGTTAACGTATGGAAACGTTGCTAGACTACCGTTAATAGGGGAGAAAAGGTCCACGTGATAAACTAGCGCTAGTAAACTAGCTCTTTTTGAATGTTTTGACTGGTTGCTAGTTGCTAGTAAGTTGTACTTTGTACAGCAATACACAACACAACTCACACAAATATTTTCAGACCACTGGCAATAATTAATTACCTCCGTGGGAACCGTCACCGATGCGCTAGAAGGTCCAGCTAGTTAACTAGCGTCGTAGGAATAGACTTTAAGAGAAAAGTACTAGCTTTGAACTATTAAGTATAGTAAACTATCTGTAATAGTAGAATAGTACTAGCTTTAATTAAGAATTACTATTTTTCGGAAAGGTACAGAAATAATATTTATTTTTTTAGCTTAAAATTTCCTAAGCTACAGAGCGAGGGTTGATTTTTCACTTTTATTTAACATTTAGAACTGTAGTACTCACAATATACTGGGTGTCCCAAAAGTTCAAGTACGGTAAAATATTTCGAAAACAAGTGATGTTATTCTTCAAAACACAATTTAATCTTTTGATCGCAAATGGGATCTACTTAAATTCATATTTGTATATTTTTCCGTCATTTTGAATGCAACTTTTTTTTTAAATACGAAGGTTGTCATGTGACACATCATTTGGATGTGGAATTTTGTTTTATTTTTATAATTCAGATAACAAATAACTGGAAGATGACAACTCTTATTTTCTTCTTCGTCTTTTTTTAAATATGTTTCTTTGTCTTTTTTAGTGTTGAACTAAGGATTTTGGATGGGGTGTATTCGGCTATAAAATTTTTAATAAGTTTATTTACAAAGGGCTTCTTTAGATCGTTGTGAAGAATCAAATTTGAAATTTAGTCATGGGGACTTGTAATTGTTTTATGAATTTAGATAAAAAGCTTGAATTTTTGAAATGTTAGTACTTTTTGTAGCGTAAATTTAATCGAAAATCTCAAAAATTTTATTATTTTAAAGTAGGTATTTTGTGCTACCATAGTCGCGTAGCCACGCGTTTTCAAGGGTTTTTGAAATTTACTTAAAATTAGGAGCACTTCTGAAAGATTCTAATTAATCATGTTTTTCATTGCATGTTTTTTACAAAACTGAGAAAATTTCATTTTTCTGTATGTTTATTTTCATTGTGAATCTTATACAAAATAACAAATTTGGCATATTAAATTTAATTTTTTGTATATTTAATAAAGGAATATAACAACATTAAACTTCAAAAAAGATGAATTAATAATAAAATATTTAAATGACTGACAATAATTAAGATATATTTCGGGAGGTGAGTTAGTGGTTGTTTTTTACTAGTTTTATATAAATGTGACAATATCTTTTGTGGATTCATAGTAACAAAGTGTTTATGTGTAAAAGTGAGTGTTGTAATTATGTGGTTAGACTTTTGTGAAATCATAATTCAATAAATTGAATAAGTATTTCTCAACTATATGCGTATGTGGATGTTACACAAACTAATGCTACACATGGAATGGGAACCAAGCTTTCAAAGACAAGCCATGTAAGTGTTTTAAATCTATTTCTTACTGTATATTTATCATTTGTAATTACAAAATTTTTCTTACGTGTTTTTTTTTTTTAATGAACGTTACAGGCGTAGTCGGTAACGTGCTCGCCTCTCATCATGCGGTCGTGGGTTCGAACCCCACTCAGGCACGGCATATATTCATACGTTACAAAAAAAATCATTTCATCCTCCATTGTACAAAAGTTACACCCCAAGGTCGTCGCTAATGACCGTTGCAGTTGATGCGACGTTAAATAATTAAATATACAAAAAAGTTACAGAAAAAATTCTAAAAGTTTTCAAACCGAATTAGATAAATTTATTTGTCAACATTGTTTAAAAAATTGTTTAGAAATATAAAGAAACATTTTTGTTTAGGTCATCAGCCGAAAGGCTGGTGTGAACCTCCAGAGTGTTTACAAAGTAAATCGAGGGGTGAGGTGGTTTACAATTGCCTTCTTCACTGAGTGGAAAAGTATGCTTATCAGCATACCAGGCCCTCTGAATGTAATTTGCTTTCATTCACCACAGGGCCTGCTATAAAATTAAATTCATTATTCTTCGAGGAGATAACTCGGACTAGTGTCTTTTACACCTCTGTTATCTGTTTTTTTAATGAAATAATTGGTTTACCTTGCCTTCCTCACTAAGTGGAAAAATATGCTTATCAGCATACCAGGCCCTCTGAAAAGCATCTACTTTCCACCCTGCAAATGACAAATTCACTTCATTCACCACAGGCTCTGACTATAATGAAATTTATTACTTTCAGAGGAAGATACCTGACTGTAATATAGTGTCTTTTGCACCTCTACCTCTTATGTTCTTGAATGCTTCAATCATACATGTTGCCATACATGGCTGACCATGTGATAAGAAACAGAACTATTTTTTGTAGCCCTGGAACTAGCAGATCAAGTGCAAAGAATTTTACACTACACCTGCCTGCTATGGGCAAAATCTAATCTAATACATTGATATTTCTTTACCAGAATATGTTTTAGATTTTGCTGCAATAAGAAAACTAGTTTTTCTTTTTTTACTCTTGCCTTATATGAATATGTAGGGAAGGAAAGTATTGTTTTCATGTGAATTTTTCGAAATCGGGTTTTCATCGGAAATACACATTTTCATGCCTCTTGAACCCAAAAAACCGTGTTTTTAGCGATTGGTGTGTGTGTGTGTGTGTGTGTGTGTGTGTGTGTGTGTGTGTGTGTGTGTGTGTGTGTGTGTGTGTGTGTGTGTGACTGTATATAGTGTCTTTTACATCTCTACCTCTTCTGTTCTTAAATGCTTCAATCATACAATTGGCTTACCATGTGATAAGAAACAGAACTATTTTTTGTAGCCCTGGAACTGGCAGATCGAGTGCAATTAATTTAACACTCCACCTACCTGTCTGTTATGGGTATAATTCATATTATTCAAAATTAAATTTAAAATAGATACGTAGAAAGTTCTTATGTGTTTTTAGAAACAAATGTTAAAAAATAGTGATAGTTACAATTAATATGGGTCGGGCTAAGCAATCTTGGTTCAGTTCTAGCCAATGAGAGAGTACTCTTTAGTTACGTAAATGGCTTTTAGTATAGTTATTCAAATTCCGTATCATTTTACTATAAATGTATCGGTCAGTTTATTACATATAAATCTCTTTTAACTGATATTATTTATTGTCAGCAACATATTTATAGTAAATAAAGTTAAAGTAAAAAATATTGAATATCCTGTAAAACACTTTTCCTCCCGTAATGTACTTTTGTTGTCCACAAGGACTTTTTTTTGGAGCGAACCCCAAACCCAGTAATTTATAGGCTTTAGCAACAAGCCTATGGGGCCAATATCCTTACAGCCTATTCCTGCTAGTTTTCTTTCACACAACTCTATAAATTTATGTAATGTACTACATTCTATTTATTACTTAACTATAGAAACACCTTCGCCTATTTAGAAAATTTATCCGTTACTTCCAACGATAGGGTTACGCTACAGTTCACCTATTAACTTTTTAACTTGATTTATTTATGTTTTTCGATACCAGTTGATTTATTTTCTATAGTGCTGTTTCCTAAAACATAAATTTGGAACAAACTACTAGATTAAAATATAAATTTAGTTGAGTATGATAATGCCAGGTATTGCAGAAACTTTAACCCATTCCTGGTTTTTTTTCTTTAATTTATCCTTTAGGTATTTATTTCTGTTTATTTTGCAAAATGAAACCCATTTGTATTATGTGACGTTGATTTATATACGACGTCCAGGAAACCAATTTTTTTTTCTTTTAACCGTTGTAAATTAATAAAAATTAATGTACCTGTAAAATTGTTCAGATTATAATCTGAACAATTTTACATCAAATCAACTAATAATTATTAGTTGATTTGATGTTTATATTTAATGTCTTACGCAGTTACTCCATTGCTGTGTCTGCAATCAAAATACATAGAATCTAATCTGTTGTTTTTTAGATCATCAGCCAAAAGGCTTGTTTGAACCTCGAGACTTAGAGGGTTTACTAAGTAAAACGAGGAGTGAGGTGGTTTGCTAAAGCCTTCTTCACGGAGTGGAAAAGTATACCTAAGAACATGCCAGAAAAGCATCTACTTTCCACCCTTCAAATGACAGCTTCACTTCATTCACCACAAGGTCTGGCTGTATAATGAAATTCATTACTCAGAGGAGATTCCACTGATTAGTGTGTTTTACACTTCTACCTCTGTTCTTAAATGCTTCAGTCATATAATTGGCTGATCATGGGATAAGAAAAAGAACTATTTTTTTTTTTTGTAGTCCTGGTACTAGCAGATCGAGTGTAAATAATTTAACACTCCTGCCTGTTATGGGCTAAATCTAATCTAATACATTGATTGTTCGTTACCAGAATATTGTAGGTTTTGCTGCAATAAGAAAACTAGTTTTTCTTTTATTCTTTCTCTTGCCTTATATGAATATATTAAGAAGGAAAGTATTGTTTTCATGTGAATTTTTCGAAATCAAGTTATCGGAAATACACATTTTCATGCCCCTTGAACCCAAAAACAACGGGTCTCGATACAAACATTTTCATCAGCATTTGTCAACCGGAAGTAGTATTTTATTCGTGCAATTTGCGTTTTTTTCAAAAACGGCTCCTACGATTTTTTTTTAAATCGACTCAATAGCTAATTTTTATTCTCTGCAAGATAAGGTAAGTGCTATATCTGCTGGAATTGTTGGGGAGGCTGTGCTCTTAAAGAAAAAAAAAATAATTAAAAATTTAGGCCGCAACTAAATTTGCATTCTAGGGCAAAAGTATTTATAATCAAAGTTAGAGAACATTACTGAACCTAAAACTTTTATTTCAAACATTTTATTCTGCAGAGCCTAGTTTACCGTTAATTTGTGATTTTCCGTATTTTTAAGTTCTACAGAGGTTGATTTTCATTTTACGTCATTCACTCTTGATTAAAATTAATTATGTTTTTCATTTTACTCGTACACTGTTTACTAATGTGTTTACTAATGATTACACATTGGTTATACGTTTTATCATTTAAATTGGCAAGAAAAAGTCGTCTAAGTGTTTCACACCAGATTTAGGCCTATATGTAATGTTACCTTTGTGATATTGTGAACTCGTTTTATCATATTTTTAAACGGTTCAAATTACCCTAAGAAACATTTTATCCATGAAAACAACCCCAAAATCTTTAATAAGAATTATGTTTTAACGGATTTCAACCACAGTCCATAGAAGATTTGATTACATGTTATGGGCATGCAAATAAATAAAATTATGCAGATATAGAAGTTTTGAATAAATGGAATAGATTTTGGGGTATTCATAATTGATATAAATGTTTCCCTTAACGTTGATGTCAACAGCTATTACATTTCACGAAAAATGTCTTTCTAATTCCGAAAGAATCCCCTTAATTATTAAAGTGAATATTCTGGTTTAATTGTAATTTGACTGACAGCTGAATATATCTTTTCGGTAGGGATGTTGATACTTATTGTGTTGTCCGAAAGAGGCGTTTGCTTTTTGGGAGGGGATAAGAATGGATTGAAAATGAACAACAGATCGTAAAATGATGAGCAGGGAAGTGAAACCTCTCTATATTTAGCAGGCAAACTAATATGGGATAAATAAAAAGGGAGGAAAAGTAGAAGAGGAATACGTCTTTTCTAAAAACTCTCTCGCTAATGAGTCATGGGCTACGGATCGATTTGACCCCCTCTTCATATCCCCCAAACAAAACTCGTATATGACTCACAAAGAGATTGTCCGACCGCACGCTAATGCCTTCCAGATATTATTACTTCCACACATCTATCTCCTCCTCATGTCATATACTTTCTATTTCTCATTTATATATTTCTCTCTCTCTTTCTTTAATTTATTTCTTGTTAAGTTAAGCCAAAAATCTTTTTCGGTGAAGTACAAAAGGTCTAATATAAAGATTAGTGTCCAGCATAAAAGGTCTTCTATTCCAATCTGTTTTAATAAACTTTTACTTTGTTTGTGAACTGAGGACACTTTCCCTAGTTGGTATATTAAGTAGAGAGAGTTTTGTTGGAAAAAACCATTAATCTTAAAATCTGTTTTGTGCTTTACTAAGTTTCATTGACACTGAATTAATTGAATTCTTTCTACAAGGTTATATGTTTGTGTGCAGTGATAAGATCGAGAGATTTAAACTAATTTTTTATGTTCTTAGGGCGTAAATGTATTATTACTGTTTTTCGCTTAACTTATTTAATATTTTAATGCCCCAAAATTAAAATAAATTAATGATTTTTAATAATTAATTATTTATGGTCTTTGAGCCAGCCCATGTTCTGAGGGTGTACTATTTTTTACTTTCCTTTGCCTATATGAATATTATAGGAAGGATAGTATTATTTTCATGTCGATTTTTCGAAACTGAGTTTTCACCGGATATAAGTTACACGTTTTCAGATCCCCTGAATCCAAAAAGTATGTTTTTAGCGATTGGTCTGTGTCTGTGTGTAAACAGAAAATCTCAAAAACGGAACATCGTACGATATTGAAACTTTAAGTTACATACTACTAGAGGAACATTTTTATCAAAATCGGTCAACCGGAAGATGTAGGTTATTCGTGCAATTTTTCACTTTTTTGAGATTTTCTCACAAACGGTCTTAAATTTTTTTTAAAAACCGCCTCATTTACTACAATTTTTATGCTCTAGATAATAATGTAGGCACCATGTTTGCTGAAATTCTTGGGGAGGCTGTTCTCTCGTAGAAAAAACGGTTTTTTTAAGAATTCAGCCTTAATATGCATTTTAGTGGACAAGTGTAATTACTAAAAGTTGTAGAGAATAAAAAAATCTACAACTTGTATTTCAAACATTTCTTTGTACGGATTTTACCGTACTTCGTTTATTTATTCAGTTTTGGAATTCTGTATATTTCCGTTTGTTTTTATAATCTTTAGTACTGTACATTTTGAGTACATGAAGCAGTTACTGGAGGACATGGGATGTGCTTCATATTGCGAGTTGAAGCGGAAAGCAGATGACCGAGGAGCATGGAGAGCAGCTGCCAACCAGCCTTATGGCTGTTAACTAGAGAGAGAGAGACTGTACATTTACAATAAATTAGTGATTTTGTAAACTAAAGTTTATGTTAGACTTTATTAAAAATTTAGGTTATATCACATTGTTACGGTACAGTGCATAAAATTACGGGTATTTAGTGTGTTTGATTGTTCGAACTATTTGTTTATCAGAATCGCTCTGGTTCCAATTAGTTTGGATAAATGACATACCACTGTAGTACCACAGTTATCGCTATTATTTTATACAACTTTAAACGTGTTTCTTTTCTATAAAGTCCTTTGCTTCAACGTTTTATTTATCAGTTTTTGAGTAATGTTGAAGTTTGGTAATAAAAATAGTTGTGATTTTCGATCTCAATATATTTTAAGGTTGTTTGATTTTTAATTTATTTATTTAATTATTTATTTGAGTAGTTACAGTAATTGGTAAACGAAAAGGTTGTCGTAATTAATTTATTGAACTTTCAGACGGAAAATTACCCCTTATAATAATAATTGTAAACAATGCATAATTCAATATTATGGTAAACACCACAAGGTTTTCTTACCACAGGGCAAATTTGTCCTATTGTTAGGCCCGTTAATAGATTCATTTAAGTCATTGATCCGTGTTGAAATTCATTTGGGCAGAAATCCAATCGGTCGTGTAAAATAGGAGGAAGGCGAATCACCCTGTTCTTTAGTCGGAGGCCAAATAGTTGCTTGGTTCGGTTAGTTTATTATGAATGCGTAGACGTAATCGGAGCGTAAGTTGAAAGGGAAGAAAATAGAAAGGGGCTTATCATATGAACTAAAAAAGAAAAATCATTGAGAGGGGAATCAGATCGGAATAGGTTTGCAACGTTCAGCAGGTCTTGTTAGGCGATTCATATTACAATAAAGGAGTAGGTTATGTTACAATTATTATTTATTACTACATTATTTTAATATGTACTATCAGGTTTCAATTATTCTCATGAAGTTATTGTGATAAAATAACTTATTATAATTTTCGTTTTAATTAAACCATTAAGTGCCTTGTTATATAGTATATTTTTTGTTTTGTTTTTGTAACAGTGTATTTCTATTACAATCAGTTTATAAATACAAAAACTTTAAGCAAAAATGAGAAAATCTGAGTAATGTTCTTAGAATTAAAATATAAACCACACTTGGTAGTGTGTTTCAACAAGACTAAATGTGAAGAAAAATATATATTATATGTATAAGATTTATAAATAACAACCAAAAAAAAATTAATTAAATATAACACTCACCTCAGAGTATTACATTCATTCGAGATCTTTCGTCTCTCTCGGAGACATCCTCAGGAACTATACTGTACACATAAAACACGTATAACATTTAAAACAAATGTGGTCGAAGACCACGTCAATTATTTAACTATTGCACCAACCATGTCGCGCGCGGTTAGGTATGAGGATGTCTCTGAGAGCGACAAGAGATCTCGAATGAATGTAATACTCTGAGGTGAGTGTTAAATTTAATTAGTTTTGTTTTGGCTGTTCATTATAAATCGTATAATATGTAGTGGTGCAAACAAAGGAAAAATCTACAACTTTTATTTCCAACATTTCTTTGTACTATAATACTAAGTTTAGCGGAAGTTAGTGATTTTCTGTATTTTTCTATGAAATTTGTAAAAAACTGGATTTTAAGATTTTTTAAGATTTTGGCCTTAATTTTACGAAAAAAGAGTATGTAATAAAAATTCATAAAAAATTAAAAGATCTACAACTTTTGTTATAAGCATTTTTCTCTACAGATCATAGTTTAGCGTTGAAAGAGTGATTTACCGTATTAGGTGAAGCCAAACTAAGGTTGGTTTTCATTTTGCGTCATTCATTCATGATTAAAATAATATTATGTTTTTGAGGTTAGATTTTTTGTTTATTTCTAATGTATTATTACTAAGATTAGGTTCCCCATAAAAGTTCCCCATGCAGGAGTGAGAAGATATAGATTGTTTGTTACATCTAACGAGATTAAAGATCCCTCACCTCTGGCCCGTTGTGTTGGTATTGCAAATTATTTCGGAAACAAAATAGACTTTTTTAACTCGAAAATTGAAATTTTTAAGGTGGAATTACTGAGGCGTGTGATTTGACGTAACTGACTGTGATAGTATGTTGATATAATTATGTTTTTATGTTCAAGTCCTTTGTACCTGTGTGTTATGTGTGTCTATGTCCATGTCTTCTTGTCTGCAGGCGTTCTTCGTGAATAAGTATGTTGATATATGATTTGGTAAATTTGGAAATGATAATAAATAGGAGTGGTGAAATATAATGTTATGAATGATTATAGCAAGTATATTAAGGCTGTTTGCCGTTCTACTTACTGACGGACTTCCGTACTTGGCTGCACACTGTTCTGTGGGAGGAGACTGCAGGGTGAAGGGGAGTGTATGAGCCCTGGAAAAAAAAATATATTGGTCATTATTTTCATTGGCAAGAGAAAGTCATGTGAGTGTTCCACACCAGATTTTTTTATTATTACTATTATTATTCTTTTGTCGCTGTATAATTGTTTTGCAAGATCATTGATACGTGGGAGGAAGACGTGAATAGCCTACTAGTTGGTTAACCATATGGTAAAAGCATAATACATTGTTATTAGTTAGGCTTGAAATTTAACTTTTTATTTAATCTGTACAAGTGGGGGCGTTTGTTTATATGTTTATGCATTATATAAAACCTTCTAATATAAAATTAAGCAGTACTTTATATTCCATATCCAATATGTGCGAATGTGCATAAGTAGTATTCTGTTAAGCCGGGTCTTAATGGCACCCACGATGTGGTTCAAACACATACAGATGTCGGTTCTAAAACCATTTTACATAATCACGTACTGGTTCGTTAGGCAAATGGAACGGAATTTTAGTTTTGCTTCTTTATAATTCAAATTTTTCCTACGCATTTACAGCGCTTTCTATTCAACTCAAGTTTAAATGCAAGATTAAATCATATACTGAGTACATATAACAGTGAGTACATATATAACAGTGTACTTAAATTTTAAGTTATCGTATTTCCTAAATAACAATTAAAAATCTGGTGTGAAACACTCACAAAACTTTCTCTCGCCAATCCAAATATTGAACAATATAACCTAACATTAGTCAAGAAAAACATTACTAATAAACAAAAAATTAACCTCTAAAAACATAGCCTAATTTTAATGATGAGTGAATGATGCAAAATTGAAACCAACCTAGTTTTGCTTAATAATAGGAAAAGTCACTCATTCACGCTAAACTAGGCTCTGTAGAGAAAACTTCTTAAAATAAAAGTTGTAGATTTTTTAATTTTCTATAAATTTGATTATATACACTTTTTTCGTAAAAGGCATACTAAGGCTGATGTCTTAAAATATCCATTGTTTTACAGATTTTCATAACAAAAAAACATAAAATCACAAATTACCGCTAAACTAAGCGTTTTATAAAGAAATGTTTGAAATAAAAGTTGCAGATTTTTAAATTTTCTACAACTTTAATTTTATAATTTTTTTCCTGAAATGCATATTGAGGCCGCAATCTTAAAAACCATTTATTTACAAAAGAATACCCTCCCCAAGAATTTCAGCTACATGGCGCCTACCCTATCTTGTAGAACATATTAAATGTCGGGAATGAGGCAATTTAAAAAAAACGTTGAGCCGTTTTTGAGAAAATCGCAAAAAATGAAAAGTATACAAATAAACTGCTAATTACGGTCAACCGATTTTGATGAAAATGTTCGTGTCGGGTCCTCTGGTAGTACCTAATTCAAGTTTCAACTTCGTACGATGAGTTCTTGAGATATTTTGTTCACACACACACACACACACACACACAAAGTGCTAAAAACATATTTTGTAGTTGAGGGGGTCTGAAAACGTGTATATCTGGTGAAAACTCGATTTCAAAAACCTACATGAAAGAATACTTTCTTTCCCATGTATTCATATAGACAAGAAAAAGTAAAAACGTCTCACTTACTAAATTTTTGTGCTGTACAATATAGGTTAAGCGAAATTCTTGTGGTAACAATTTTTTTTAAGATTGCGGCCTTAATATTAATTTTAGAGCGAAAGTGTGTGAAATTTATGTTGTAAGAAATTAAAAAACCTACAGTTTTTATTTCAAGAGTTTTTTCGACGACGCTTAGTTTAGCGTCAATTAGTAAATTTTTGTATTTTTGTTATCAAATTAGGTAAAAAACTCTATTATTTAAGATTGCTGTCTTAGAAGACTATAGGTCTGCATCTTACGACCAAAGTTTATATATTTGAAGTTGTGGGGAAAAAATCTGTAACGTTTTTTAAGCAGGTTTTTCTACAGAGTCTAATTTACCGTCAATTAGTGATTTCCCGTATTTTTAAATCTTTCAGAGGTTAATTTTTCATGTAAATTGTCATTCATTCATAACCATAAAAGTACACCGGTAACCATTGTCTAGTATTCAAATCCGTGTACCTATACTAGGATTTGAACCAGGAACATTCTTCTCCGAAAATCAGCTGTTAAACAGCTCATTTGCGGCGACGACTTTACCTCTAGACCAACCCGGTGGGTAATTAAATATACCAGGTTATATTTTTCATTATTTAAATTGGCAAGAGAAACTTGTGTGAGTGTTTGGTACCAAATTATTTTTTTGTTTAATTTTATACAAATGTAATACCAATCGCAAAATCCACGGCAACTGTACCCAAGAATTCACCCTTTCTTATCCTATTTACGCTTAACTTTTTTAAAATTGTCAATACTCACATTTTTTAAGTGTAGAAACTGTGCACTTTAAAAGAATCAGGTAGCGAGAAACAAAGTGTACTGCAACACACTTATATGTGCACATAATTTTGTTCGTGTAAAGTATATACATCGGTTATTTATTGATTTCCGGTCGTTTCGGATAGCATATATTCGGTTAACCGGGATTCTACTATAACTTATTTAAATTATTTTCGTTGCATTAACTACACAATTATAATTTTTGTACCAAAAATATTCTTTCTTATACCAAAAGAAAGAGAAAGTTTTTTAGTAAAATATTTACAGCATTATTCACTTCTAAAAAGCATTATATAGATAATGCTGACGCATACGGGTATGAAATCACCAACTTAAGACACGGTGTTTTATTTAAACCCATTTGTTGTTGAGATTTATTTTAATGATAAATATGGAAGTGAAATAATTTTTAACGTAATCCGTATCATTCCCCTTGTTTTCTCTATACTTTCCCTACGTATAGCTCAGGTAGTCAGTTTGTTATTGTCAACATACTTGCTGTAACATGCAAACTATAGTTTTGACAATAAAAATACACGCGAGTTTTAACGTTGCCTTCCTAATCGTTATTTATAATACTCGTATTTTATTATTGTACCTTTTTTTATTAGCGTAAGACCCCCGTGTGTTCATTAATCAACGTATTACGTTTATATATACATTTGCTAAATTGACTTTGTAATATTCCACCTTGGGTGGATATAATTTATAGAAAATATTTTATATTAATAAATAAACTCAAATTAAAATAACGTATCTTGTTTATTGTATTCCAGATATACAGGTGATTCTAAATTATGTTAAAATAATTTAGTCGGCCTACATGATTGTACAGCTAAAAATAGGAAAACGTTATATAAACATTTTTTTTTGTAATCCCTAATGTGTGTACGTTGCAATCTGTTCAATTCAGAACAATAAGCAACCCCATGACCCAATGAGATGAGATGAGGCCGACCGTTCCTGAGAGAGTATGGTTAATTCAACCCCAACCATCAAAGTACACCGGTAACCACTGTCTAGTAATTAAATCCGTATAAACATATAATCCTTATAAATCATATAAACATATGACCGCAAACGCTTCATTAGCGAGTTACAGCTAGCGAAAAATTTCACCCCGATTTCAGTTCTCCGGGTGAAATACAGTGGGGCTACTTTTTGCGAAAAATATGGTGTATTTATAAGGAAAATCACGTGAAATATCGAATAAAACCATTCTGGAAGCTGTAGTGTTAGCAGTTTTTGAGAAAAACGATGAAATATGCAAAAAATTTTAGAAAAACACAGTCTTCTACGTTCGATGCCCAATAGCTTTGTTAAATTACCAATAAATAAATTATTTTTCCCAATAAAAATTGTAGAGATTTTAATTCTGAAAGCAATTATGTAAGCTATTTAAACTAAATATGAATAAAAGTTTAATAAAATGGACTCTTATGTAGTACACTACACAGCAATACTTTGCTGTTTTCCAATGAGTTATTCGTTCCCTTCTCATAAAATTTTATTAAACTTAACAGCACAAAATCTAAAAAAAACTCATCAATTCACTATTGTACTCCTTTTTGTAAACGTTGCTAGCCTTTTAAAAGATTTCAGAGATCATTGCAGAATCTTTTTAACAGTTAACATAATAAAACAACATAAACATTATAATGTATATAATTATGCATTATAATAATGTATATACTTATAGTTATATATAATTATATACTAATATAATTATAATGTAAGTATAATTATATATATTTATGTAATTATAATGTACATAGGCCTACTTACATTATAATGTAAGATTATACCTAAAATAACATGACGTACGTCAGGTTCTCCCCATTGCTGGTTTTTTATTTTTAGATTATTTTGCTATAAATTAAATTATTACGCCTTATAACAAAAGCACCTCTTTATGTTAGCAACAAAACCTTACTACAGATTTGAAAACACCACTTGTACAAAATTCCATTGAATACCTATACAAACGCTTTCACAAGTCACACGAACACGAGAACCCACTGGTGCGTTTTCTTTCCACCTCCCATTTACCTGATAATTCCGATAGACGCCTTAAAAGACGCTGGAGTAGAGACATGCTAATTTTATATTCAAATTTCATTCTTGGGGAGGCACCAATGGGGGCCCTACCCCTCTCATGCCATCATATCATTTACATTATTATCATAATCATCACATTTGCTTATTGTAAAATTTTACAGTTGTAAATAAAGGTTAAAGAGAAAAAAAAGTTATTCTGTGGCCTGACTCTTACTGACATCTTTTCAGTGCCGTAAGTCTAAATACTTGGAATTGGTGTTTGTCTGAAAATTTGTATTCAAGATTTAATTAAAATTTTAGAACTTTGAAAAATTTTATTCAGTCGCCTCGTGGCAGCCAAAGCCAAACAAACTGATCACCTCAGCAGTTCCATTCCTTTACCTAGTGTACATTCGAATCACTTAAAATAACAGTTTTGAAAATACGGTCAGTTTCGTTTTGTAAAATGTTAAAAATCACTTAGACGTTCTTTTTTTGTTATTGCTTGGCGTCCCTTACATTGCTGAGTTTAGTGGTGGAGAACGATCGAGTGTGATTGTGGAGAATGTAAGAGCTTCTGTCGTGAGGGCTTGCGTGTTAATGCTTACTTGTACACCCACCGATTTGGAAGGTTGCGTTTGGATGCGTCCTATCTAGCTCTAAACCTTGTAGTAAAATATGTTAGTTTACTTTATTGTTTTGTATTTTCTCTTGGTAACAAGAAGAGTGACATGACTTTGTAGGCGTCGCTTCTTTGTTTTACATAAACATAAACCTAAAAAGAAGGTACTGTAGAAAACTATTGGGGTTTATAATAGTCTTTTTCTTTATATGTATTGTATTTTTTTATTTTTTCCATGTGCCTCTTTTTAAGTTACAACTTGTGAGATTAATTTTTGTTTTAGTTACAGATTTCTTGAGTCATAATTTTATATGTAGTTCGTGGAGAGTGTTAAACTGCTAACTCTATTTTTAGGCCAAAAATTTATTTTATTATCGTCGGGAAAAGAAAATTTAGTTTATTTACTAGAAAATAACTACTAACTTCAGTGAGTATTAAGACTCGTTTTGTTGTGACAATCATTTCTGACTTTCTTCATGAGAACTATACGCGTTCCATTCAGTTTTTCAGCTTTCCTGTAAATTGGTAATAGGTTAACTGGCATTTCTCCCGCTACCTCCCCTTCGATAGGTCGTCTGAAGACATAGACTTGTAGACAAGACCCGAAGGCATTTCCTGAGAAAACTTAACACGTTGAACCCGCAGGCTGGAATCACGGATGTGCCGCTATACCGACGTGCCATCGCAGTGAGGGAATGCCATGATGCCTCAAGTCGTCAGTCAGCTACACAAACGATCTTACTTTTTTCATCTATTTATCACCTAAATACAGAATGGCCCTTAAGTCATTTGGTAAACATCCATTTGGTGCAATAAATAAAACTAAACAAATAAAAATACAACTTCATTATAAATATAGAAATTCGTGTACACTTCAGTGAATCTACAAAAGATGCTCAAAGTGGTTTCCATGCTGTTTTAAGCAAGCATTGCATCTTTTCAACGCTGATTTCGAAATTTTGTTGAAAATATTCTGGGACTGTATGTCTTCAAATTCTGATTGGATTCGTTCCTTCAAGTGCTCAACATCACGAATCTTGATGGAATAAACCTCATTTTTTAGTATACTCCAGACTAAAAAAATTCATGCGATTGTGGAGCCCATTCAGTTGCGCCCCTTCTGCCAATAAATCCACTCATCAAAGTTTTTATTTCGAAAATCTCACAATAACTTCATAATGCAAGGGTGCTCCATCTTTTTTCTTCTTCTTCTTCTTCTTCTTCTTCTTACTATCAAGGATTAGGCATAAGCCTGTTCCGAACTCACAAACTATCCTGTACGTCTACACAAACACAAGGCATTCCAACCCGTACATCTCGACTACTGCCATCTTCTTCGAGGTGTTCCCACCTTCCTTCTTCCAACTGGAATCTTTTTGCTGTATCAACTTTTCCTTAACTGCTCAGTGCACTAGCTGCTAGTGTCAACTGACTTATGGGTACTACGCACTAGTCAGGTTTTTCAAAGGAAATTCGTGGAATAAATTATATAATTAATTTTGTATATTCAATGATATAATTGCGCCTCACTGGAAGGTTCAAATTTACTACACTTTTGAAATCTGTTCAGAAATTCCTGGCAGTAGGTAACAAAAGAAGACCTTCACTGTGGCGTTTTTAGGGTCGGCCTGAATGCCTGAACAAAATTTACTAACTCTCCTCGTGTGTCGGCAGTTAAATTAAAGCTATAGAAACGTAGTAGGTTGTATGACGCCTTAAGGCGTCATTCAGCCCTGGGAAGAAAGTTGATTTGCCGCTTAATGTGCGTCAGTCGGCGTCAACGTGTTAATGATAATATTGTGACGATGACTGTCACATAAATAAAACTTCAGTTAAAAGTTAAAGTTAAATATATAAAAGATGGAGGGCGAGCTACAGCCTGGAAGCCCGCTTGGAGAGTGCGCAACTTCCTCACCGTTTCGTCCCAGTAAACCCTCTTCGTTTTCGAAGGCTATTTTAATTGTTATAAGTTTTAAAGTAAGTCTGTTTTTTTTATTTATTATACCCAGATCCCGAACGGACCTTGTATTAGGTGTTATCAATAAATATATTATAACTGTAGCCTAAAAAAAAGATCCGAACAATTAGATTGATGAGGATCACAGAATTCAATTACACTTGCGAATCTAATTTTCATTCTCACTTTGTATATTTCCGTAAAATGTAAAACTTAACTTTTCATTTTTATAAGTTACATGGAAAAGGAAATAATAAAACTTATGAATGAATCAGTTGTTATGGTACAGGCAATGCATATGTGTGTATATTTATGTTGTTTATGTATGTGCGTGTTAGTTAAAAAGAGAAGGGTTGATTTTATTGTGATTTTATTCGTGGAAAATCTAGTTTTATGTCGGAATTGACCGTTAACGTTTGAATAAATTAGATTGTCTCACACTGCTACATATTGTGTATATATTACCCTTTTTCTCTGCATTACTTATATAAAGGACTGTGTTATTCCATATTACATCTTTGTCTTCCTGATTTATAATCCCTATTTCTATCTTTTTCTCACACGTACTAACTACTGACTCTCTTAATTCAAATCTGAAATCTCTTTAACAATCCTCTGTACTCTTATCTTACCTCCCACCCCACCATTTCTAAATGACTAACCGTGTGGTGCAATTTAAATACATGAATATAAATTTGTCCATCCTCTTTGCTTTTTATGTTTTATACTCATCTACTAACAAAGAACTTAAAAATTCCGTTTCCATTTCCTGTTTCTTTTTACTTCCGGTTGGATCTTCACTTATTTAATGTTATTGTTAGCGCCGTTTCCCGCAAAGTTAATTTAGAATATTCCTTCGTTTTTTTCATTGATCGTTTATAGCATGGGTTTTTCTTTTTATTCGTTTAAATTTTTTTAAATATATATTTCTCCCACTTAACTATGTGGGAGAGAGAAATATTACAGAGAAACAGTGTACAACCATTTAAAAATTATACACCCATTTTAATCAAAATAATTAATCACACAGATCGAGAAATAAGAACATTGTAACAACCACGCCTACCACAAAGTTTGCAAAGATGATTGAAGAGACGCTGGAATAGGAATTACGTATATAACACCAACGAGGGCTTGGACTGGGTGAATTTCTTAATCAAGACAAAAATAGGACATAAGTTACTTAAATTTAAATACATACTGATGGTTGCATTAAATTACAATTTCAGTTACTTCTGATTTTTTTATTTAATCCCTAAAGTATGTATGTTACAGTCAGTTCAATTTTAAAACAATAAGCAACCCAATGACCCAATAAGACGGGTATGACGTGTAAATGAGATGTAGTCTTGTACAAACTCAGGCTGACAATTCCTGAGAAAGTATGGTTAATTGAACCCAACTATTGAAATACACCAGTAAAAACTGTTTAGTAGTCAAATCCTTATAAAGTAACTAATTATTGTCACTGCCGCTCTAATTAGTTATTGTGTTGCCGACTGACGATACTTCTCCCGACCTTTGTCGGCATACCGCCACAGGTCTGTCGGTATGCCGACAGACCTTTGTTGTCAATGCTTATGGCTAGTTTGCGCTCTGCCGAGTTGCTTTCAGTTACTGCATTGTGCCGATTGTCATTGCGCTCTAAAACTCCGACCAAGATCGACCGACTGGATTCACGAGAAAATGAAGGAAGATGTTTTGGAACTTGACGCAGCAGCAAGCATCTCAGCAGCCGTTGTCGCTCCAGCCACGCGCTGCCTTCATCGGTCTCTTCGGAAACCAACCCGACGGTCCTTCTCAGGAACAACTCACTAATGTTTTAACCGGCCCTTTTGGGGCCCCAAAACTGTGCCACGGCTCTCACAATATCCGTCGCCGCAGCCACGCGCTCCTTTCACCGGTCTTTTTCGAGACCAACACAGCGCTCCTTCTCACGACCTTATTCCTTAAGGTTTTCACTGGCCTTTACAGGGTCATCAACCAACTCTATCCACGCCAGCAGAAACAGACGCAAACGGCCCTCCGCAGGGCCACCAAAATTTAAGGTTTCCCATGCCACTTAATGTCGCCATGACAATATTTTTACTAGGATTTGAACCTTGGAACCTTCGTCACCGAAAATCAAATGGCTCGCGGCGACAACTTTACCACTAGACCAATTCGATGGGTTTGCTTCTGAATAAAGATTTTTTTTTTACTTTTTCTTGCCTATATGAATATATAGGAAGGAAAGTACTGTCTTCTTGTCAATTTTTGGCTAATCGATTTTTCACCGGATATACACTTTTTCAGACCTCCTGAACCCGCCCCCCCTGAACCCCCTGAATATATTTTCTCGATTGGTACCTGTGTGTGTGAACAAAATATCTCAAGAACGGATCATCCGAACTTGAAACTTAAGTTAAATACTACTACCGCTCCCGACACGAACATATTCATCAAAATCGGTCAACCGGAAGTAGTAGTTTATTCGTGTAATTTTTCACTTTTTTGCAATTTTCTCAAGAACGGCTCCTACAATTTTTTAAAAATCGCCGTATTTACTAATTTTTTTATGCTCTACAAGGTAGGGTAGGCGCCATGTCTACTAAAATTCTTGGAAAGGTTGTTTTCTCGTAAAAAGATTGTTTCTTTTAAGATTGTGGCTTTAATATGCATTTTACCGCAAAAATGTATGTATTAAAAGTTGTAGAGAAGTTAAAAAACTATAACCCGTTTATCAAACATTTCTTTGTTTAACGCTTAGTTTAGCGGTAAATCACGATTTGCTGTTTATTTTTATCGAAAATCTGTAAAAATAATCGATTTGTTAATATTTCAGCCTTAGTATGCATTTTACGACAGGAGTGTATATAATAAAATTTATAGGAAATTAAAAAATCTACAATTTTTATTTAAAGAAATATTATCTACAGAGTCTAGTTTAGCGTTAAAGAGTAATTTTCCACATTTTTAAGCCAAATTGAAGTTGATTTTCATTTTGCATGATTCACTTATTATTAAAATAAAGTTATGTGTATTGAGGATAGTTTTTTATTTCTAATGTTTTATTAATAATTTTAGGTTATATTGTTAATTATTTGCATGGGCAAGATAAAGTTGTGTGAGTGTATCACACCGGATTTTTAAATTATATCTACTAATTATAAATAGTATATTTTTGAACACTGTAAAAACCACATTGTTTACTTTTTTTTTGTATTTGATTTTACATTTAATATGATTCCATTTAGTTCCTTTAATAAGTCTATGAAACGCCATTTTATAATCTTAGGATATTACATTAAGGAAATGCCTTTACTTATATCTATTTACATAACAAGCTTAATATTATCCTAAGCCTGTACCCCTACTAATAACACAAAAGAATTTTAACTTTCCAACCATATAGTATGATCACAATCCCCTAATAATGTTAATAATAAAAAACAACATCCTGTAGTCCAAGTTGTAGTTGTGTCTGTAATACAGTGCCACATTATTAGTGTAGTTATGCGTGACTTAAAGCTATATTGTTAATACCACCTCACGACAAAATACAGTACGCTGTTTTAGTAATAATAATAAACTCCAAAGAAAAACTCCTTTACTCCATACCTACAGTTACTTTTTACCATGAAGGTGCCCTTACACGATTAAAACTCTTTGAAATTCTTTCATCAATTTTTCTTTAAACCCACCGGGTTGGTCTAGAGCAGTGTTTCCCAACCGGTGGTCCGTGGGAGCCTTCGGGGTGGTCCGTGAGAGTCCGGTGACTACTTATAAAAAAGTAATATTTTCCCGTGATTAAATCAAAGTTACGATTTTAATTGAACAAGATTAAGTAAATACATTCAAGATTCAGATTAAGTAAAGGTAGAAGAGTTGTGGTGTAAGAAAGCCCTGGGCTTCCCCAAGATTCGGCAAGTGGCTTTGCGGTATTTTATGATGTTTTCAACCACTTATTTATGTGAGCAGGGGTTCTCTAGTTTATTGTTAATTAAAAACAAACAACGAAATCGGCTAAGTGTAAGCAGTGATTTGAGAGTAGCTCTTAGCAAGAGCCTAAAACCTAGAATTCTTCAGCTAGTCAGAAAGATTCGTGCACAAAAGTCGCATTGAAATTTTCATTTCATTTTTAATTCATATTTTAATTTTCATTGTTATTTTCGACTAAGTAAATTCTGTATTCCTTATTTTATTAAAAGACAATTTACAATTAAAATATTTTTACTTTTTGTTATGTACAATGTACCCTACTTTCTGAAAATAACAATTATATGTTTATAATATTAGTTTTTTAATTAATAATAAGAGTTTGTTTCAGAAAATTTGTTTTATTTAATCACCTTTTAATTTGGTTACAACTGATCAGATATATGCAATAATGTAAAGGGTGGTCCGTAGTAGTTCACTTTCAGGCTGAGTGGTCCGCAGACCACTGCGGGTTGGGAACCACTGGTCTAGAGGTAAAGTCGTCGCCAAAATCAGCCGTTTAACAGCTGATTTTCGGAGACGAAGGTTCCTGGTTCAAATCCTAGTAAAGGTAGTTACTTTTATACGGATTTGAATACTAGGCAGTGGTTACCGGTGTACTTTGATGATTGGGGTTTAATTAACCTTACTCTCTCAGGAATGGTCGGCCTGGGCCTATACAAGACGACATCTCATTTACACGTCATACACATCATCTTCATCTCATTGGGCCATAGGGTTGCTTATTGTTCTAAATTTAACAGATTGCAACGTACACAAATTAGGAATAAAAAAATTTTTTTTTTTTGTTTTGGTCGGTCTGTTGGTGTAGGGTGGTCAATATAAATTTAGCTTACATGATTCTATATAAGTCCTAGGTTCGTTTGTAGGTCAGTTCTTGCATATCTTCATCTCCTAATTTATTTAGATGTATATTTCATCGTAGTACTGCCATTTGTGTGCCGTTGGACGTATACAAGTGATTAAAAATTGAACGATAATGTCTTAGGAGCTTATTCTAAAGCTAAAAATAAGAAAATAATATTCATAAACATATCCGGTTACGTTTCGTTGGTGAGTTACGGCTGGTATACTATTCAACCCGAATTTAATCAGAAGAATAAAATGAGGCAATAACGAAATTTTTAAGGTTTTTATCTGAAAAATCTGGTGTGAAACACTCACACAACTTTCTCTTGTAAGTGTAGCTAAATGTAATGAAAAACAACCTAATTTTAATCATGAGTGAATGACGCTAAATGAAAATGTATCTCTGTTGGATAATAAAATACTAAATATCAGTAATTGACGTTAAACTAAGCGATAAGAAAAAATGCTTGAAATAACAGTTATACGTTTTTAATTTTTTATGTATTTACGTTAGATTAAAATAGGATAAGAGTGCAAAAACAATGCACAAGGGAAATTTTTTAATTTCCCTTTTTTGATAAATAATTTACGTTTTCATTTGTGTGTATGTGTGTGTGTGTGTGTGTGTGTGTGTACCAACTTGAAACTTAAAAATTAATCTAGATACTACTACCGGATTCGACACAAACATTTTCATCAAAATCGGTCCACCGGAAGATGTAGGTTATTCGTGTAATTTTTCACTTTTTTGCGATTTTCTCAAAAACGGCTCTTACGATTTTTTAAAAATCGCCCATTTCTCTCGTAAAAAGATTGTTTTTTTAAGATTGCGGCTTTAATAAATGCATTTTAGCACAAAAATGCATATAAAAACAATAGTTGTAGGGAATTTAAAATCCTACAACTTGTATTTCAAACATTTTTTTATAACGCTTACTTAAGCAGTAATTAGTGATTTTATTATTTTTTTTACGAAAATCTGTAAAAATATTTGATTTTTTTTTAAATTTCAACCTTAGTATGCACTTTACGACCAAAGTGTATAATCAAATTTATAGAAAATTAAAAGATCTACAACTTATATTTAGAGCATTTTTCTCTACAGAGCCTAGTTTAGCGTGAAAGAGTGATTTTCCGTATTTTTAAGCCAAACTGAGGTTTATTTTCATTTTGCATCATTCACTTGTCACCGGATGACGACATTAAGTGGTGAGTTAAAACCTTTAATTGGTGGCCCTGAAAAGGGCCGTTTAAGCGGTGGTCGTCTTGATGTGCAGCGTTGGTGTTATTCGTCGTGGCGGTTGAAGAGCTGGGCGATACGGCGTGTCGTCGTCCAGCGGAGACATTATCTTCTTCCCTCGCAGAAGTGCGTCGATGGCTGCTTCGTCGGATCCGGTGGGCGTAAGGCTCGGTCATGGGACCGCTGTGGGCATCGCTCGCATCAGCTGGCGATGACGGTCCGGTCGACGGCTTACGGTGATGGGTCGGCGAGCGGAAGCATCATCTTCTCTCTTGCGGGGTCGTCGATTAGTCTTCGCTGAAGTCCGGCAGCCGTGTGCCGTGGTGGACGTCTTGTCGATGCTGTAGACTGGTGGAAATGAATCGCTCGGCTCAGTGGAGCGCTCTTTTTATAGTCGCCAAGAGCGCTGTGGTAGGAGGCGGTTACTTTTTTTTTTTTTTTTTTTTTTTTTTTTTCAGCCGTGCGGAGCGGGGGAATCTTCAGGAGGGCCAAGCGGCTACCCCCACCGTTTCAATTCCGGTGAGGCCTGTAAGATACCATCGTGCGACGACGGTTATGTAGGATTTCTACCCACTAAACCTAACCGCCCCTTCTCTACACCAAGTACCGGACCCGCCTAAAGAGGCATTTACGCAGTACTCGGTGTGTCCTGGGTCAGAAGGACCCCTACCTGACAAAGAACGGAGAGCACACCTCCCCTTCCCTTTCCCTGTATTGGGTGAACTAGCCACTAGGCCTAAACCCAGTGACTACCTCCCCATGCCCCCCTTCCCTACATACCGTAGGCTTTACTGGCCGTTAATCTAGAGATTAACGACCACACCTTCCCTGGAAAACATTCATACTAGCACACAAACATTCATTCTACAAAAGAAGTTAACTCTAATATACGGGACCAGGCACCCGAGGACCATGTCCCCCTGTGCCTGTCACAAAAATGGTGGGACTCTACTCTAAAAGAGACGCCGGACTAGAAGATCTAGAAGCTCCCCGACGACGCCAACTCGAACTCCTCCCTCAGCCGCCGCCGTGGTCCTCTCTCCCATCCGACGCCTTCCCCCTGAGGATGTCGGTCACCATCACCCGCACTGCCTCCCAGCATCCTCCGGACTCCAACATCAGCGTCCCCACGCTGTCTACCGCCAGCCTCGCTCCCACTTGCTCGACGCATCGCCTTCTCTCCGCGTCCCACCTCGGACACTCCAACACGGTGTGCTCCGCCGAGTCCTCTTCTTCGCAGTATCTGCACCGCGCGCTACCACGCCTGCCACGCTTGTGCAGATACTGCTCGAAGTCTCCATGACCGCTCAAAAACTGCGTCATCTCATGGTTGACTTCTCCATGGCTCCTTTCCAGCCACCTCTTCAGGACCGGGATGAGGCGATAGGTCCATCTGCCCGTTATCGCCACATCCCACCTCCTCTGCCACTTTTCGACCAGTGCCGACCAGGCCTCTTCCTTGGCCACACCGTCCCTTCTGGCTACCCTTTCCTCCAGCAACAGTTCCATTGGAGGCACTCCTGCTATAACGAAAGCAGCCTCCGCCGACACTGTTCTGTACGCCATACAAACTCTAAGCGCGACTCTTCTCTGTCTGGCCTCTAAACTCCGTCTGGCCACCTCGAACCTTAGGGCTCCCCGCCATATCTCCGCCCCGTACCCCAGGACTGACCCGACCACTGCCGCGTACAACCGTCGCTTAGCAGGGCTAGGACCGTAGACATTGCCCATCACCCTACTAAGCCCCTTGATAACCTTGTCCGCCTTCTCCCCCGCCGCCCTGACATGGGGAATGAAGGTTCTTCTTTGGTCGAGCCAGACCCCAAGGTACTTCGCCTTCGGCACCGCCTCAATCTCACGGCCTCCAACTCGGAAGAAAACCCGCCCTACCGGCCGCCGTCCTGCCATTACAACCGCCGTTGTCTTCTCGGCCGCCAACTCGAGGCCGACGTCCCTCATCCAGTCCTCTATGGTTAAAATCGCTCTATTCGCCTTATCTCTCAACTCCCCCGGCGTCTTCGCTTCGACTACCAGAGCTAAATCGTCCGCGAACGCTACCGACGTCGCTCCCTCTGGCAGTCTCAGCCGCAGCACCCCGTCGTAGGCCAGGTTCCATAAATCGGGCCCCAGAATGGAACCCTGGGGTACCCCGCACCACATCCTGGCCTCCAACTCTTCTCCCTCTGCCTCTGCAACAACTCTTCTGTCGGACAAATATTCCTGAATGACCCGACGCAGGTACGAGCTGACACCTTTGCCCTTCAACGCCTCCAGGGCAACCCCCCAAGGCAGGCTGTTGAAGGCATTCTTCACGTCGAATAGCACAACGGCCGGCAGGCTTCTGCGCCTTCTACTTCCACTCGCCGCTCTCTCAACCAGGTCCATTACTAGTCTGATAGCTTCCGTCGTTGACTTGCCTACTCGGAAGCCAAACTGCCTTTCCGACAGGCCGCCAGTTCTTTCCACTTCCTCGCGCAACCGGCCCCTAATAAGCATCTCATACATCTTCCCCATCGAGTTGAGAAGACATATGGGCCGGTATGCGGATGCGTCCTCTGGCGGCCTGCCCTCCTTCCTCAGCAACACCAACCTTGCTCTCTTCCATTGGTCGGGAAACTCACCCCTCGCCAGCAGAGAATTGAAATAATTCGTCATTTCTGCTGGCAACGCTCTGACCACTTCCTGAACCGCTTCCACCGGCACCCCATCTGGGCCCGGACTTTTCCTTGGCGATAACTTCGCCGCCGCCCTCAGTAGTTCTTCTACACTGAACTTTGGCAGCTCGTCCGCCACCAACTCCTCGTAGACAGGGCTTGGAAGCCTCGGGAACAACTGCCCGCAGACTTCCAACACCCTGTCCCTTCCCAACGTCGGCAGCTTCCTCCCAAACCTCTTCATCGCAATTTGGTACCCCCTGCCCCACGGGTCATCTTCCACCTCCTGGCAGAGGGTAGCCCAACACTTCCGCTTTGCGGCCTCAATTGCTCGTCGTACATTCCGCCTTGCTTCCTTCAACTCCCGCATCAGCTGCAGCTCGCGCTCGGGATTGACTCTTCTTCTGCACCTCTGCAGGGCCCGTCTCGCTCTGACGCAACACCTGCAGAGCTGCGCAATCGCCTCACTCCACCAGTATACCCCAGGTTTCTTCTGCACGGACCTGGGGCATACCTCCCCGTACACCTCGACCACCATGTCGCCGACATCATCCTGCGCCTGCCCTACGACCCCGGTTATCAGTCTCTCAGGAGGCGGTTACTGGCTCGGCCTTGATGACAAAGCCCTCTGTCGGTGCGCAGCCGAAAGGTTTGTCGGTACGCTGCCAAAGGCCCTACCGCGCCGACAAAGGTCGCAAGAAGTATTGAAGGCCAGTAACACAGTAAATGATTAATTAGAAGGGGTGGCGGTGACACACTCTTGATAAAAATATGGTTATGTTTTTTGAGGTTAATTTTATTGTTTATTTCTAACGTTTTCTATCTAACTGTCTTTTTACGAGAAAACAGCCTCCCCAAGAAATTCAGCAAACATGGCGTCTACCCAATCTTGTAGAGCATAACAAATATTAGTAAATGAAGCGATTTTTAAAAAATCGTCAGAGCCGTTTTTGAGAAAATCGCAAAAAAGTGAAAAATTACACGAATAACCTACATCTTCCGGTTGACCGATTTGATGAATATGTTCGTGTCGGGAGCGGTAGTAGTATCTAACTTAAGTTTCAAGTTCGGATGATGTTCCGTTCTTGAGATATTCTGTTCCCACATACATACATACACACACACACACACACACACACACACACACACACACACACACACACACACACACACACACACACACACACACACACACACACACACACAAACCAATCACTAATAACATGTTTTTTGGGTTCTGGGGGTCTGAAAATGTGTAGATCCGGAAAAATCGACATGAAAACAATACTTTCCTTCCTATATTATATTCATATAGGCAAGAGAAAGTAAAAATTAAATAAAATGGGATTTGTCAGTGTAGTGGCACCTTCTGTTCAGGATTACAAGAATCCACTACTGAACAACTTAAATCTGTTCCCTACCGCGTGCTTCTATAGACTTCAACTAAAACACGAATAACCGAAAAATAACAACCCCTTTTTTGTTTAAAAGTACAGGTACAAAGAAATGACAGTAAAAGTTTGATCGTAAAAATACTCTAGACGCTTTTCTGTTTCCTTTTATTCTCTTTACGCTTTTTAATCTTCTTAACAATCTGTGTTTTCCTTTTCCTTTACTTGGAAAATTTAAACGTTGTATTTTTATTTTCAAACGATTTGAAAGTTAAGCTTCTTTAAATTAACTTGCTTTTAAATGTATACTGGTGTTCGTAATTTTTAAATTAATCCGTCCAAGTCTGTATTATATTGTCATTCATTCTTAACAGTTGCATAGTTTTAAATTTTAGTAGATTATTATTAATCCTTATGTACTCTAACTTTTTTATTACTCTAGTTGGTTATAATAAGATTAAATACAAAATTTTTGAATTTTATTTGTCAGCTATAACTTATTCTTTTCTATTAAAGCTTTTTACTTTCTCTTGCCTATATGAATATATAAAAAGGAAAGTAGCCCTATTATTTTCATGTCGATTTTTCGAAATCGAGTTTTCACCCGATCTACACGTTTTCAGACCCCCTGAACCCCAAAAACTTGTTTTTACCCAATGGTCTGTGTGAGTGTGTGTGTGTGTGTGTGTGTGTGCGTGCGCACGCGCGAAGAACGGAACATCGTACGAACTTGAAACTTAAGTTAGACACCACTACGTTCTACTACAAGTTCGTACGATGTTCCGTTCTTGAGATATTCTTTTCTCACACACACACACACACACACACACACACACACACAGACCAATCGCTAAAAACATGTTTTTTTGGGTTCAGGGGGTCTGAAAACGTGTAGATCCGGTGAAAACTCGATTTCGAAAAATCGACATGAAAACAATACTTTCCTTCCTATATATTCATATAGGCAAGAGAAAGTAAAAATGTGTACTAAAACACAAAGTTATGATTTTTAAAGGGAAATACCAGTGAGGACAAAGATAGTTATTGTTGGAGTAATTCTGTTCCAGGTCGGTCATTTTGCCTATTTTGGATGTAATTTATTATATGAAGAAGATAATTATGTACCACAAAAATTACAGCGATGTAATAGAATTTCTGGTACCATACATTGACATTTAAACAGAAAGGCTTGAACTGACATATGGATGAAATTCTATTACAGTGGCTGTGTCAACATTTAATATTTCTCAATAAATTTTACACTAAACTCTTTAAATTTAGCTGCAATTTAAAATATATATATTTATGATTAAATGACAGAAAGAACAGCCAAACAAACTTATGTACAATACTCACCTCAGAGTATTACATCGTCAAGGCATCTTTCGTTTCACTCGGAGACATCTTCAGAATGAACATCTCACGTTATTACACAAAACACATTACACAAATAAAACACGTAAGGGCAAAGACCATGTTAATAAATTCAGTGTAACCGTTGCAACTTCATTACGCGCAACTATCCGGCCGAAACAACAACTAACGACTATTTAAAACTAGCGGCCGGATAGTCGCGCGTAATAAAAATTACATTGAATTTATTAACGTAGTCATCGAATTTATATATGTTTTATTTGTATTATGTGTTTTGTGTGATAACGTGAGATTCTCATCCTGAAGATGTCTCCGAGTGATACGAAAGATGTTTTCATGATGTAATACTCTGAGGTGAGTATTGTACATAATTTTTGTTTAGCGGTTCTTTCTGTCATTTAGTACATGCAAACAAAGGAAATAATATTTCTTATTATTTTCAAACGCGCCACTACATGCTCCAATAGGATAAACAAGTCTTCCCATCGAGATCTGGAGAAAATGTTCTGACACAAATTTGAAATAATTTGGAACGAGTGGTGGAAGACTTTAAGGACTAACCTACACACAATACGGACTGACATTCGAGACTTACAACCAGAAATTTTTAAAAATAGACTTGACCAAGTGACTCTTACACGACTACGAATTGGTCACACTAAACTGACACACAGTCACCTCATGACGAACAAGACTCTGTTTACTGTAGACACTGCAACACAAAATTAACTGTCGAACATATTCTTGTGGAATGTCCTACCTTGAACACTATACGGAGACAATTTCACTTACCGGACAATTACAAAGACTGCGTTAATCACACACAGTACACAAAGACACTGGACTTTATACAATTTTTAAATATTCAAAGATAATCTTAGTGCAAATAAAAGTGCAATTCATATAAAATAATTTATAATTTAAAAGTCTAAGATTCAATAATTGTTGAAGTGTAAATTTTATTTAACTGGAAAACATCATTGTAAACCTAAAGTGTTATAATCTTATGTCATGTAATTAGTGTTTTTTTTTATGTAATGGGGTCGCTAAAAACTTAGAATGTTGATGCGACCATAATAAACCAATTATAAAAAAAAATATTTCTTATTATTTATTTTATTTACGTAATTAAACATTTAAATGGATGATTTAAAGATTATGTCATGTCGCTATCTCAGCATCGTTTTAGTCGTCGCTGTGTTCTGGCAAGTGAAAAGAATTATTTATCTTTAAATCGTCGTGTAAAGTTTTATTCGATAAGTAACGTGTTGTGTATATAATATACTTTAGAAATTTGGATGTTAGCTTAATTATGTACAATTTTGGTATTTTTATGTGTAAATTAATTTGAATTACATTATTTGTTTTAAGTTTTCATTGGGAACATTTCACCTTACAGTTGATCGTATTACTTTTAAATTGATAATTTTTGTGTTTATTGATTCTAAAGTTTTGAATTACATTCCACGATTGATGTATTATTATTATACGGAGTATACTGTTTCGTAATTAATTCACTAATAGAGATCATGTTTGTAGTGTTATCACGTATACATCTTGTTAATGGTATCATGTGGAATTGTACATAAAGGAGTATCGTGTTAACTCTTAGTTGGTTATGTAAGCAATACTCTGATGTGTATTGTATTGCATACCCGTACATTCAAGGCGCTAGATTTTAAAAAGAGACCAGATATTATTAATCTTATATATTATTTACATCCTCCTTACAATTATTAATATGCAGCTCATTGTTCAGTACTGTAGTACAAATTAAAAACAAAAAATTACACCGACTCTTAAAATGAGCTCAAAATTTATGAGATAATGCGCCAAACAGGCACTGTCGGAGTCAACCATATTCTTTCTTACTCGTGTATTGAATTTACGAGTACATTGATTTTATTTAGTTAGTGGAATGTTTATTTTTTTCATTACTAGTACATTTGTCATAAAATTTCACCACAGCGAAACTTCAGCTTCACTATTATATTACTGTACATTGAAACTAAATACGTGAAGTAAATTTTGTCTCATTTTAAATTCTACTTATAAAATGAACAAAGAAAAACGAAATACATTTCTTAAACAAAATTGAAAATTCAAGGAAAAGTTTGAAACGAAACGGGTTTGAGCGGAAAATTTATTATGAGACGATAATAAAATCATGGTGGCATGAGATGTCGCTGTTTTTGGGGAAGAGGAGTGAGAAGGTGGAAGAACGAGAGATGGGTAAAGTCTGAATTATTTCAGACACGTGATTCCTTTAATTTCCGGCTTGAATAAGCGAACATTTATATAGACTCCCGACGCGACGCGACGTTTCTTCCTTTATCAATACCATGAACTTAAACTCGAAACTCGTTCGTACCTTTATAATATGGTAGAATTTCTCCCGTATCGTATCTTATGAATTTTGATCAATTATTACATATTGTAACGGAACCTACCACTTATAATATTGTGGAACTTTACACGATTTCACTTCTTCTGTGTAAAATAATTACTCTAATGAAATTTTACCAGTACCATTTATGTAAGTTTAAGATCAAACATGTACTGATGCCGTTCTAACACTTCATATCTACCCTTATCTACTTAATATTCAAATTAAAAGTACGCATTCCACATGAAAACTATTTTAAATTTACAATAATTTAGTACTCAAATTGGTAGACAAAATTACGGTTCAAAACACAATAAATTTTTGAGCTTTCTCAAAATTTCAGATTTGATATAATTATAAAATCATATATATTCTTTTTCATGTCATTCTATTTTTTATTTATATGTTGTCTAAATTTTCATTGAACCTAACTAATTTTTCATTCTGTTTTTATTGATGACCTTATTGTGTTTGTTTGTGTCTTTGAAAATTTTGTTCTACATGTATTTATATGTAACGTGGCCGCTAATGACCTTGTAGTCGATGCGATCTTAAATAAATAAATAAATAAATAAAAATACAAACATTAACCTGTAAAGAAACCTATGACCGTTCGTTCGATTTCAACTTCGCATCGGTTTATAATCCTTAATTTGTGTACATTGCAAATTTGTTAAATTTTAAAACAATAACCTACCCCATGACCCAGTGAGATGAGAATGATATATACGACGTGTAAATGAGGTGTCGTCGTGTACAATTTGAGGCCGATCATTCCTTAAAAGAGTACAGTTAATTGAACCGCAACCATGAGTAGTACTCAAAGTAACTTTCTTAATCAGTTCTTGAACCATGGAACCTTCGTCTCCGAAAATAAGCTATTAAATGGTTCGCTCTCGGTGACTAATTTACCACTAGAACAACCCGTTGGGTGCATCGGTTTTAGTCTTTTGTGTTGTATTTATGATATTGAAGTGAGGATGTATTATGGTAAGACTGAATTCTTGAGACCCCGGTTTCACAACCCCCTGAAGCCAGTGGTGGTGTTTTGAAGGCTATTTTTGTGCTTGTTATCCATTCTGAAACAGAAACTAATTCGGCATATTAAGATAAATTTGATAGTTAGGATATTCTCAAACAACTTCTGATAGTTTTTTAGATTAACTACGTAGCCTTAGAATCCAAACGTACTTTAACTATAGTTAACAATAAATTATGAAAGTGAGAGAGTGAGTGTTGGTCAGTGACAGCGAGTGGGGAATTAGGCTACGGTTCCCTTCCACGCCCCGCTTACAGTATGTAAATTTTTTAACCCGACATTTCCCTTGTAGTTTTATTTATGTATAAACGGTTCCGAGGGAGGTGGAGGGGCTGATGTATCAAGTGGCCAGACGGCGGGTTTTTGGTTGCGGCCTCCTTGGGGTTGGACGAGGACGCCTCAATTGAGTCCATCACTAATTCCCCCGTCGTGAGGGAGTGAACATGAGGTTAATCTCGCCGCCTCGGATAACAAAACCAATTAATAATTGGTTAATCCCTCCGATTAAGAAGGGTAAAACTATCCCCACCACGAATTTTCATTAAGCCCCGATAATACGGTGTCATGGAGTGAAAAAATAAAGTACCTAGATCAGTTTGACGATACTTACCCCGGTGCTCTCGGAGAGCAAAAATAAAAATTAGATTTTTTTTATTCATGCGATCTGGCCAATGAAATAACTTGAAAATATCTAAATTTCTAATACAACACAAATTAATGTTTTAGTTCAATAAATATATTTTTATAAATTTCGTTTTTGCTGCCTCCGTAGCATAGTGATAGCGCGCTAGCCTACATCGCGGAGGTCCCGGGTTCGATTCCGGGCTGCGGTCTGGATATTTTTACACGTTAAAACCCAATGTTACATAACTTAATGTAATCGCTAATAACCGAGTTGTTGATGTGATTTTAAATAAACTAATAAAAAAAGTCTTTATTCATTTTTGTATGTAACTGTTGCATTATTGACAAAAAAATCTTCAAGGAAACGTATTTTTTTACAATTATAAGTTATTATCACATGAGTTCTGTCAACATAATTAATAATGGAAGCAAGAATAAATGGGTGTGAATTTGTTTGTCTTTCCAAAACTTCAATGTGAAATTTTTGTATTCATCGGTGCCTGTAGTGGTGATAATTATAATTTTGTTCAGAGTTTCCCCTACGATTATACGGTATATTTTTAATTGTACCCTACTGATGACGTCGCATTTATTTTGAAAAGAACACCGACATTATCACTAGATAGTAATGAATAAAACAAGTTTAACAGTTTGGGTACCTATAAAACCATTCTAACGTTGTTAGATGACAAAAGTTTAAATTCGTTTATGTCCACCTTTGTCGTTGCGTAGAGTTATTTTATATTGTTAAGCTTTAAATTAAAAATACCTTGCTACAATACTTTGTGGGGGGAAAAGGACGGAATGGGGATTATAGGGTATGAATTCCTTCACTATATCCCTTCAGTTTAATGACAGACCGTAGGGGGATTTTAAGTTTATCTTCTCCTTATTTCACCCCTCAGCCCCCGTTTCAACCAATATAAGCCCCGAAGATGTCTTCTAATTTATAACAATCATCTCCCCCGCTAATTCCCCCTGGTTTCCCCTTATCACTCCCGTTTATTTCTCTTACTTCTCTCGCGTACTTAAACCCAAAGATTCTCTCACTAAAGTGTTGTCCCCTTCGTTTCCCTCACGAACTTTATTCTTCTTACTTAATACGCTATCCCACCATCTATTTTTAAGCAACTGCAATGCTTATTTTCTGCTTGCTTCATCTTACTTAGATTGTGGCTTATCTATTTTTTTTATCTTAATTCCTAAAAGTCTAACTCAAGGATCCTTATTCAGTTGCGGCTTAGTTTATCCCGTCTTTAACTAATACTCATTAAAATAGTGTATGCATACATTAATAATATTAACTGTATGCATGATTAATATATGCATTATAATCTATTTTATTTTTCAGCTTTGAAATTTCCCAATAAACCTTTCAAAAATGTCAACATCTTAAAGCAACTGAGTAAAATTTTCTGTTTAACTCATTTTAATAATACTTTATTTTCTGTAGCACTTGTACAAAGAATTTGTTGTTGGAAATTTTTAAAATTTTCATCTAACATTTTCCTATGTCCGTTCGTCCGTCCTTCACACCCAAATGTCAGAAACTACAGAGACAGCAACAAACGGTTTTGGGCTACAAATACTGGTTTACTGTGTGACTAAACTTTACAAGGTTTTACTTTTTATAAAAATTACATATCGTATACCAGGGTGATCGTTAATATATCTAAAAAATTATGTATTATTGTAATTACTTTTTTTGAAGTGAAAACATTTGTAGGCGAATCTTGAACTTTGTTGAATAGTGAACGAAACTGAACTGTCACGCATCACACTCAGGAATGAAAGGTTATTCAACTCCTTGGGGAACCCGAATTTCTTACTTTATAGCCCGTAACTGCTGCCCATAACACACAGGTGGAGTGTCAAATTATTTACTCTCAATCTGTTCGTTGTTGGGCTAAAATAAGTAGCACTGTTTCTTATCACATGGTCAGCCAATTAAATGACTGAATCATTTAACAGCAGAAGAGGTAGAGGTGTAAAAGACACTAATCAGAGTTATCTCCTCTGAAATTAATGAATTTCAATAAACAGCCAGACCCTGTGGTGAATGAAGTGAAGGTGTCATTTGCAGACTGGAAAATACGTTCTTTTCAGAGGGTCCGGCATGCTGATAAGCGTACTTTTCTATTCAGTGAGGAAGGCAATGGTAAACCACCTCACTCCTAGTTTTACTTAGTAAAACCTCTACAGGTTCAAACCAGCTTTTCGGCTGATGACTTAAACAACACAACAACAGCCCGTAACAGAAAAAATTAAAACAGATATTCAACAAAATTTCGTTAACTAAATACGTAATACATAACAATAGAGTTCCCAGAAAACATTAACCACATGTATCCTTTGTTGTTAAGTGAATACTGTGCGTATAGTTCAGCAATAATTTTTACTCGGATCGATTCATTTGGTTTCAGTCTACGGTTGTAATATTTAAAGTGTACGAATATACATTTTGTGCTGCGTGTTACTTTAATTGAGATTAGTGTAATAATAAAAGGTGTACGTTATTGTTTATAAGTCTTATCAGTGACAGCGAGAGTAGAATTAGGCTACGGTTCCATTTCACGCCCCGCTGACAGTCTGTAAATTTTTTAACCCGATATTTCCCTTGTATTATATAAACAGTTCAAGGGAGGTGGAGGCTTGTTCGCTGATGTCGGATCAAGTGGCCAGGCGGCGGGTTTTTGGTTGGTAAGGTGGTTGCGGCCTCCTTGGGGCTGGACGAGGACGCCTCAATTGAGTCCTACACTACTTACCCCATCGTGATGGAGTGAACTTGATTTTTCTTGCCGCCTCGGATAAAAAAAAGCCTAATCAGTGTAAAAATTAAAGTACTACGTAAGGTGATATTTAAATACGGAACAAAGTTTGTCGGTGATTTTTTTAGATATTTAAATAAATTCGAATCTAATGAATTTATAACATATTTCAGTTTGCATAAATCTATTGTTTCATTCTAAGAATATAATAGCAATGAAAAAGTCCAATCACAGCGAAATCCCACTAAATGATCAATTTAAAATATTATAATTATATTTATTTTATATATAATACAGTATTACTTTGTGAGTATAGAAATAAAAATGAATAATTTTATTTCATAGAGTTTTCACTTCTATCTTGTGGTTATAAACACACACGCTGTTATTATTTTTTTTTTTTTGTAAATAAACTTGAAAAAAGCAATACGTTGCTGACATGAATAGTGTAAAAGCACTGTCTATAAAATGTGTGTTTGTGAGCGCCGGATGTTAATGCAGTTTTAACTACAACACAGTAAATATAGAGTTGTCGACGTAACAGTAATAGTGGGAAAGAGTATGAGGAAGTGAATATTGTCGTTTTGTCCTTTGGACCGGAAACTGTGATAAAATTGGGAAGCCTGTCGCAACACCCTCCTCTCTTCTGACTACCTCTTTTAATCCACCAAATCAAACATTTTATTTGTCGTCCACTCCGTAGGCCTACCCATACGTTTCAAACCGATATGTTTGGATTCCCGAAATACGTTTTATTCAATTAAATGTATCCTACCATTATCTCCATGGTTACTTTATGAACATCGTTCATCTAACGTGCTGTAACCCTCCGTAAAATGTAACTTACGATTCTGATGAACGTTGTAACTCATTTATACGGTTTCCATGTTTTTAATCTATGAAATGGGCTTTTTAAAAAATGTTTCGGTTTATTTAACGCGTACATTCGGATCTATTACTAAGGTTGTTTGCGATCACGTCATGTTCAAAATATTTTTTTTCAAAAATAATTACATTGTGGTTCAACAGTATAGGGGATCAGATTTACTAATTTTAAAAAATGGGTTTTGTTTATTAACATTTTCATGTAAAATATCTTTAATATTAGAGTTAAATATCTTGGATCACACTTTGACAAGCTTTTACAATTTAAAAATTCCGACAGTAAAGGAACTAACCGCGTTCTTCTATAGTAAATTTCATGAACGACTAAATGACCATCTAAACCGACTAGCTCGTGACACAAGGAACTTCCCAATTGTGTGACGTCTACAGCAAAACTGGAGCAGATACTTCTTGGTCTGAATAACGGTCAAAACCCGTAGTTCTAAACGGATAATTTACCACTGGGTACTTCTTTTTCTTAAAGTAAAATTCCTCATTGCCCGTTAAATATCAAATACGGAAATTGTGCAGCTCAATCTGCCGTACCGTAATAAAAATTACGTAATTACGTAAATTACGTAATTAATTAGTAGCAAAAACAAATTTTCACAGAAAGTGAAAGATACCATCTGATTCTTAGCTGTATAACGATTTCGTTTCAAGAATTTCTGAGATTTTAGTTACAATTCTATCTGTTAGAATTCTCTATTATGATCAAATAGAGGATTTATAGAACGTATTCCACTGAAACCTCATTTTCGTAAATTTTGTCAGTTGCAACGTTTTTCTGTTGACCCCTTCAATTAACGCTGGACAAGTTTGTCATTTATAAATCTAAATGTAAACCACCATTAAAGTATGGTTTACTGTTATGGGAGGGTAGCACCAACGATTCTAACATCGACAAATTACAATGTATTCAAATTACATTTTTACGTTCAATCGCTGGTCCATCTTGGTACTTTTAATTATAACACCTGAACATTGCGGCAGTTAACGATGACATTTCCAGGTGCGGTATTCAGTATCAGAGAAGATTGGAATCGTTGTACTATCTTTCCATGAATTTATCAAAAAACTCAGAAACAGAATGATCTAAGCGCACGTTCGAATCTATCTTTAGAGCTTTTAGGAAGAATCAGGGTGTTAATTGACAGCACAATGAACCCATTGAGTCTTGAGTACAGGGATTTCTAACTCGCCAAATAATCTATCAAAAACGGACGTCAAAAGCCACTTTTATTTTTTAGAATTATTTTTAATAATTTTTCAAGCCCCAATTGGAGCACTATAGTCAACTTTCAGTTTTTAGCGGATCGTTTGATTTGTTTTCTTCTATCCCATATCTTCTTCATATTCTCAGATTTAACCCTCTCTGCTCGTCAGTTATGTTATATTGTCGATCTTTTCTGGTTATTATTAGTAATTGAATTTTTGGGTCCTTGAGTATTGGTCAATCTTCTCGTCTGAGAATCATGTTGTATATTATCCCCAGGGTGTTAAGATCGTTGTTTATCTCCTGTAGATAAACATTCTGTGATTTTTATGCATTTTTATTGTAAAAAATAGTGTTTTTTAATTAGAAATTATTTTCTTGTTTCAGAGGGAACTGGCGCAACGAGATGTTGATCGTGAAAGAAGACTTAGAGCCGATTCAGAAACCCGTCTTCGGTCATCTTTATCAGAAGCTGAGCGCTGCAGAGCCAGATTGTCTGCCTTACAAAAGGAATTCTCCAGGTTAGACGACATTAAAATATAAAAAGTTTTGAATAGGTTTATATTGTACCGTCTTCTTTCAAGCAGTTTCTTTGCCCATCTCCAACTTATCATCGAGCCATATTTCGTGCCCAAATTCATTTTAAGGGTGTCATCTTTCATTTTTAAATTGTAATTCTTTTGCCATTAGTTCTTTTAGAAATAAGCAAAGAAAATCTGAGTGGTAACGTTCTTAGAATTAAAATATAAACCATACTCAGTAGCGTGTTTCAAAAAAAACTAAACTGTGAACAAAAAATAAAACTGAAGACTAATTGTGAATTAATATCATGAAAAATGAAGTAGTTGAAGCTGAAGATGACGATGACAATGATGGAGATGATAATAATGATGCTGATTATAAGATGACGATGATTAGTAGGATCAGTATAATAGAATTAAATTAACAAAATTGTAAAGGCAAGTCCAATCTTTTTAATATGGGTGACAACTGTTATTCGATACAGAGATCGGTCAATCTCTTCTGAAAACTTCTCTTAAGGTTTTCATATGCAGCCCAAGAGGGAGTAATTCTTCCCTTCAGTTTGAAAGTTTTGTTGTTTCTGGTAATTAAAATTTTGTAATTGAGATAAGTTTAGTGTATTTGACCACACTAATGCGACCTGATTTTTTCGATAGTAAATTGCCAATTTGGAACTAAATTCTTCTTATTCAAAAAAGTGTGACCGAAATAATTCAAATTGCTGTATTTTTCTGAAGTACCTCATCTTCAGAATCTAGTTCAAACATTATGAAAAATAAAGTAGCTTTCTTTATTATTAAATTTATTTAAAATTTATCTTCTTAAGTTACCATTAGCTGGTCTACATTATATTTTTATTTTGTCTAGCTCTACATGAATAAATGTGGAAGAAAAGTATTGTTTTCATGTCGATTCTTCGAAATCAAGTTTTCACTGGATATACAAGTTTTCAGACCCCCTAAACCCAAAATATATGTTTTTAGTGATTGGTCTTTTTTGTGTGAACCAAATATCTGAAGAACGGAATAGCGTACGAAAATGAAACTTTGGGATTAAATTAGGCACCACAAAGAGGACTCATCGAACTCAATTTCATCGAAACTCGGTCAACTGGAAGTAGTAAATTATTCGTGCAATTATTAACTTTTTATCAATTTTCTCAAAAACGGCTCCTACATTTTTTTTTAAAAAATCGCTTTATTTATTTCATTTTAAAAATACATTTTTTTGTGCTCTAAAAGATGTGGTAAGGTCAATTTTGTGGGGGGGGCTGTGCTCGCGTGGTAAAAAATGTTTTTGTTTTTAAGATTTCAGCCCTAATATAAATTTTATAACAAAAGTATACTTAAACTTGTAGAAAATAAAAAACCTACAACTTTTATTCCAAAAAAATTTTTCTGCAACGCTCAGTTTAGCGTCAATTAGTTATTTTCTGTATTTTGTTTATTAAAGCTGGTAAAATAATGGGATATTTTTTAATGCTTACGTCCTTAGTATGCGTTTTACAACAAAAGCGTGTGTGTTACCAATGTTATAGAAAATTAAAAAACCAACAACTTTTCTTTCGAAAATGTTTTACTATAGAGCCTATAGCTATGTTTAGCGTCAGTGATTTTTTGTATTTTTAAGTCGAGCAGAAGTTGATTTTCATTTTGCATCATTCACTCGTGACTAAAATTAGGTTATGTTTTTCATTTTACATTGTGTACTAATGATTAAATTAGGTTATATTTTTCATTATTTATATTGGCAAGAGTAAGTCGTGTGAGGGTTTCACACCAGAGTTTTGAGTTTCTGAAATGAATTTTCTGATTACTTGATTAGTTTTCGTCGAGTAGGTCTATTGGCGCCATTTTAATTTTCAGTTGGTTACAAATACAATTTGTAACCAACCTCTGAAATATATGAAACCTTGTTGAGTTCAGCAATAAGCCCGAGAATAAGGCACGTATTTACTTAAAATATGTAAATACATAAGTAATTAAAATCACATTTTGTTTGTATTTAATAAAACGTAGAACGTAACTTAGCTGTTGTAATTACTCAGGGTAACAGAACATGTACTATTGTTGCCTTGTTCTTGTTGTTTCCACCTTTCTCTTTTGTAATATTCTCTCTTTCCCCGTCTTTCCCCCTTACACTTGTATTGTTGTGTTATATTCTCTCACAATTAAAAGAAGGGTGATTTAATTCACGCTCGAGTTGTCTCCTAATATAACAAAAGAAAAAACGAACAATCACAAGAGAATATTTTCTCTTCGTATTTCTTCCCCTTATCCACCAATTTCCCCTGAATCTTTACCGCACAAACCTTCTTATCCATGTCTTTTTAGGCTAACTTAACTAATATCTTCCGTATTTTCCCTTCCGCTGAATACGATGTCTTCTTTATTTTATTTTTTTTAAAAAAAAAAGGTTCAAAAATTGGCAAGTGTTTCGTTGTGTTTTTAAATCATCCCTAATATTTTCTTGTGTAGTAATTCATTTTATTTGAAACGTACGAGGAAAGTCTCTGGTATAAAATTTTCCCCTCTTCTCATTATTATATTATGTAATATTTCTTCCTCAGTTCACTACTCCCTCCGCATCCTAAACTACCCTTATCTACCTTACATTATTACACAACATCCCTTATTATTTTATCTTTTATCATTGCTCTCTCTCTCGTCACGCGTGTTTAACTCTAATAAATGTAAATCTTTTTTTTTTTTTTTTTTTTTTTGAAAAAATACAGTTAAAGAAAAATATTGCTACAAATGTAATGAAGAATTCAGTCTATTTGATATCACTATTTGCTTGTAATTTAATTTTTTCAAATTAATGATTTTCCAAATTTAAATTCATTAAATATAATATTATAATAATTAATTATGCAGATGCATCAGAACTGTTGCAAATGGACGAATTTAGATAAGTTTAGAAAATGGTTAGGCTCATAGAGATTACAAATTAATGAAATGCAATCTCCACATGATACATCCAGTTAAGAAAAAGTTGACAGCCTGGTTGTATAGCTGAACAATAACGTAATTTCATATTTTGACACCGTGAGATATTTAGGCATACACTTATGGTATGGAGAAGCACGTAACCACCAATAGAAAACAACTATAAACCCTACTATTCCGTAGGTTAGAAGAGACTGAACTATTGAATTGTATTTGGCCGTAATTATAAAAACAAACAATTTTCACCACTAGAGCACAGCCCCAAGTATTTCAGCAAACATAGCGCTTACCCTGTCTTGTACAGAATAAAAATGTAGTAAATGAGACAATTTAAATAAAAATCGTAGGAGTCGTTTTTGAGAAAATCGAAAAAAGAAAAATTGCACGGTTAAACTAGTGCTTCCATTTGAACCGATTTTGATGAAAATTATCGTATCAGGTCCTCTAATTGTATCTAACATTCCAAGTTTCAACTTTAAACAAGATTCCGTTCTTGAGATATTTTGTTCACCACAGATGCTCACACTCACACAGACACAGACACACAGAACTGTCGTTAAAAATATGTTTTTTTTTGTTCAGGTGGCCTGAAAACGTGTATTTCCAGTGAAAACTCGATTTCGAAAAATCGACATGAAAACGATAGCTACTTTCCTTCGTATAAATTCAAATCGCGCATGTGAATATAAAAATGTAAATGGACGTAAGATCTTTAATTCTGTAGTTGTTAAATTTTTTCTAGTGAGATTGTGTGAGTGTGAGTCAGTCAGTCACATACACGTAAACAGTTGTGTTGTTTAGGTCAACAGTCGAAAGGCTGGTTTCAACCTCTAGAGGTTTTGCTAAATAAAAACGAGGAGTGAGGTGGTTTACTATTGCCTTCCTCAGATAGCTCTAAACGAACAGGTGGATAGACAGCTCATAACATTGTTCATAACGGACAGGTGGAGTGTTCAATTTTTGCACTCAATCTGTTAGTTCCAGGGCTACAAAAAATAGTTCTGTTTCTTATAACATATCAGCCAATTAAATAACTGAGTCATTTAAGAACTGAAGAGCCAGGGGTGAAAAAGACATTAATCAGAGTTATCTCCTCTGAGAATAATCAATTTAATCATTATACAGCCAGACCCTGTGGTAAATGAAGTGAAGGTGTCATTTGCAGGGTGGAAAACATGTGCTTTTGAGAGGGCCCGGCATACTGATAAGCATGCTTTTAACTCAGTGAGGAAGGCAATGGTAAACCACCTCACTCCTTGTTTTAGTAAATCCTCTAAGACGTTCAATCCAGCCTTTCGGCTGATGAGCAAACCATAAACAGTTCACATCGAGTAAACTATATGATATTCTATAACATTTAAATACCACAAAGGTTGTTTCATTTTTTTAATATATTATGCTTGAATTTCCTTTGACGGATATTTTAAAAAAACATGAAGCAATGGTTTCAATGGGGCAAACCACTACAATAACAAAATTCAATAGTTGTTGAATCACAAGGAACTGGGTGGAAGAGGAAATGTTGTTTTGTGGAGGGAAGTGGTGAACAGGGGGAGGGAGATGAAAACATTTTTGATTTATATAAGTCGCTCTTACTCCCTCACTCCATTGCCTTCTAGTAACATAACATGCGGTAGCCAAATTCGTACGATGAAAAACACTCATAAAATATAAAAAGAATGAAAAACATTCTCTCTAGAGAATTTCCCGGGAAAGATTCTTTCTGTGGAGAAAGCGAGGGACAAGAAATATATCCCTCGGGTTCTTTCCACGAGGAGAAACTTAGCGAGAGTCAAAATTTGCTGAGGCATAGTTTATCGAGTATATATTACAAACAATACGGTATTTTTTTTAGTGCGCGCGCGTATTTATTTTGGATTGGGGAGAGAAATACTAGAAGAAAGTAAGGAGGAGCGAGTTTTGCCATAAATAACAAAGAAGTGACCTATAAAATATATTCAATAAAAATACCAAATATTGAATAGTTTGTCGTTATTTCCAAACATCAATCCAGTTTTACGATCATTGTATAGTTTTTATTTACAACCAAAAAATGTACAATAAAATGACAGAAATCCACTGGTGGGTTGACATACATTCAATTTTTGAATTTTTGTTGAATTCTTTGAAGACTTTTAGATAGATATTCGTGCGATGAATCTGCTAGTAAATTTATTTTATAACGCTTATTTTTATTGACATTTTTTTTAAGCTAGTAAATTTATAGTAAGGTAAAGTAGGCGTCATATCAACAATCGTGATAAGCGCAACTGGCTTCTACGCCAGGGATCCTGGGTTCGATTTCCGGTCATTTTCTCATCACTCATTTTCATTTATCCCACTTCATCGTCTGCATTAGCAGTACCATGCAAAATAGTTTGACGTAAGAAAAAAAATATAAAATAATCGTATATTCATAAATATGATATCTTACTTGTATATTATGACTCGGTTTTAATTTTTAGTTCATTATTACGAACCGAATACGATGAATTACTATCTATATTATAAAAGCTAAGCCTAGGTTTTCTTTTTCTAACCTATTAGAAATTGCAGAAGTCAGACGTAAAACATAAAAAAAAATTATTTTTCTAACCGTTCGTTTCCTTTTATAGTTCTCCTCTTCCTCCTAATGTGTATTGTCCCTCTACTATACTCAATTTCACGTTCAGAATGCAGTACAGCTCGTATGAGAACCCTTTGTGTTATCAGACGGACGGAAAACATCAGACACAGCCAATAAAATAACCCTCCTCCGTCGGCACCATCCGAAGGTCACGGGCAAAAATATTTAGAGTTTCGCTTACCACGCTCTAACAAGCTCATTTTGAATCAAAAATTCTGAAAAAATTGCTTTCGCTTCCTAATGAATTGTATTTTATTACGCTATAAATGTTATTATTATACTATGATATTTAGATAAGATACGCTGGTACAAATTTGGACGTTTATATCTCGTCACATTTTTTGCATTTCACATCGTATAACTTTTTTCTTTGAATGACGACGTATGTGTTTTATTTATTATTTTGTTATAAAATATAGAGTTTTATCTGTAATTTGATATACGATACGTAATTTAAATATTCGACGGAAAAAGAAATAATAAACGAGTTTGAAAAAATGATTCATGTTTTCGTATTACGTTATTCAATAGAAGTTTTTAAATGAGAACGTGTTGTGGCGCGGAGTCGATATTTTTACTTAGCTTAGTAGCGCTCAAACTCCCGTATGAAATACATTGCTTATGGACTTCCCGTACTGCATTCTGAACGTGAAATCAACTATAGGCCTTCCGACCCAATTTCTTTGTTTCTCTTTGTTTCTTCCCGTACTGCATTCTGAGCGTGAAATCAACTGTAGGCCTTCCGACCCAATTTCTTTGTTTCTCTTAGACCACCTTTCCCAGTCTTCTAAAGCATTCACTCAGACTCCCAGGTTTTATTTCAGTGTTATAATGTGATCTTGGGTTGTTTTGAGAGTGCTTTCTTCTCTTGGTTAGTTCTTCGGAGTGCACCAGTCATCTTTCCTCGTCTGCTGTGTTCGCTTCCTTTTAATAAATCTTCGGTTGTTTTATCTTTTCGAAGTACTTGAAGCTCTCATAGCTTAAAAGTTTGTAGCTTAAATATTAAATGGTTTCTTTACAATAAAAAATTTTTTCTTGTGATTAGAAACCGCTATTTTGAATTTAATTACGTGAAAATTACACCAAACATAAAATACTGTAATAATATAACAGACTGTAAAAATTTTATAATCGTTTTTCTCATTACTGTTAATCGAACTGTACAGTATTGATTAGGACCCTCATTGTACTGTAAAGAAGATTTGAGTAAAACGAGAAAATCAAGAAGAAAGAAGGGGATTGCTTTTGGTCGTGTTCTTTTATCGATAGTGATCCCTGAAAGTAGTTGATTTGGAGTTTTTCTTTTTCTTGTATTTATTTTTTTCTTTTCTATAGATTGACAAGCGAAAGGTATTGAGTGCTATGGATAAATTGAAAGTAACAGAAAGACATAGAGGGATGGAGTGAGAAGTTGTTGAAGTTTCCCTTTTAAATGTCCAAAACAGTGAAGCGAGAAATTCGTTGGGCCGTTTGTCCATCCACTCAGGTATCTCCATCTCAGTCCGAATTTCTGTCAGGTTTTTTTTTCGATTGTCTCATATCCTTAAAGTTAATACAGAAAAAAACAGAAAGTAAAAGAAAATAAAGACTATCATTTTAAACACTGCCGTTTCTCCTCAGTATAGTTCCTTCCCCTAGTTGTACAAATACAACTATAGGAAATCAAATTGCTTCCCTTATCTTCCCTATATTTCCTCTCTTATCCCAATCCACCCCTATAGTAGCATACTCCTTACGGTGTTGTTACGTAGCTATTAATCTGCTGCACCTGGGGTCGTTGAACACCCCTTGGTTACAACCCCTTCCATCTATGGACCTACCTCACCCTTTTGTTATAAACTTGGCAACGTTGCATTGTATGACCCTTTCAGGGTTAGGCCACACACATGACGCTTAAATGGTTTTAACATTTTTTTAGATTTTTCTTGGACGTAAATTTGGTATTGACCAGGTTAATTATTATTATGATATTCAAATTTTACCTCTACGGTAAATTTAAGTTTTAAACCTGATGTGTTGTTTAGGTCAAAAGCCAAAAAACTGGTTCGAACTCTAGAGGTTTTACTAAGTAAAACGAGGAGTGTGGTGGTTTACCCTTGAATTCCTCACCGAATTGAATAAGTATGCTTATCAGCATCCCTGCCTACCGTAAAGCATTTACTTTCCACCCTGCAAATGGTACCTTCATTTCATTCACAATGTGTTAAACAATCGAAATTGTATTTTTTTTTAGTTAACCAATACTAACACTTACTTCAAAACACAGTAAGAAACTTCAACAGTAATAACTTCGAAACACAGTACGAATAAGTATTGTGGTGAATAAACATAAAGAAAATACATTAATAATGTGTAATTAACTGAAATTTAATTTCGTTGTTTATAAAAATCAGTTGTAACGTATCAAATTTTTACTTCAATCCCTTGATCAACAGTTACGAATTGCTTTACGAAATACTGAGGGCGTTTTGTATGTTCCCACCTTTTTACGTACCCTGTTTGGCTGTACCATTTTATGGAAATAGTAAAATGGAATCTTTAAGCGGTAAGGGTAACTCAAAAGGGTGGTAAAAATTAAACCCACCAATCTGAGCCTATCTGTCCCTATTGCATGTACTTTCAAATAATAATTTTTAGCTGTACAGCTATTTACGTCTGTTTTGATTGCGTTTGTGTAAATTTTGAACCCCTTTTAGTTTATCGTAGCACTTTTTTTACCGTTAGTTGTTTTAGGGGATTCGGTTGTTTTACGTTTTAAATGCAGATTTTTTGACTTTAATGACATCGTATATTTCAAGAGTAACAAACTATTAAGGTATTCCTGTTTTAAAGGGGAGTTTCCTGCCAAATACAAAACAAAATATTTAAGTTCACTGTGAGTTATTTTTTTTAGGCAAAAATAGTGTAAAAAACCGAAATCTATAAAGTAATATGAAAGTGTATTTTATTTTTTGTGAAATGAATATTTAAGTATTTTGACATTTTTTCCTTGTAGGCGTACTATGTAAATGACTGACTGTATAAAGTCAAACTTATAAAAGCCTCAAAAGAGCTTAAACTAAATTTATATTTAAATCAAATTAGCATATTTTTTCCTTTTAAAATCCCAGTTGTAAGTTTAAAATGAAATTATCTGGTCTTTAACTGTCATTACTCATTCTTTAAAAACGCTTTTACAAGTAGCCTAAAACTCCCTGAATTCCCTTTTGGTTCTAATTACTTAAAGACATTTTGATTCTTCATTTGAATTTCAAAACAAATCAACCAACCCTCTATCCTCGCCTACGATGAAATTAACCCCTTCTACTTGTATTCAAGGGTAGTAATAGTAGGGTGAATACCAAAATGACCAAACGCATTCTTTGCTGTCTGAAAATTCGCGTTAAAATGTTGACTATCTATTTTTTAACTTAATTTTTAAGTTTAATTTGAAAAATTTCCTAAAATATTGCGCATCTCTCAAGATTAAAGGTGTTATAAAAAGCCTTAAACCTGTTGATAAAAATAATTCTTTTTGTCATGAATCAATGGCTACAACTTTTCATGTTGTTGTTTAGGTCATCAGGGTTGGTTTGAACCTGTAGAGATTTTACTAAGTAAAACGAGGAGTGAGGTGGTTTACCATTGCCTTCCTCACTGAGTGGAAAAGTACGCTTATCAGCACGCCGGGCCCTCTGAAAAGCATATATTTTCCACTCTGCAAATGATACCTTCTCTTCATTCACCACAGGGTCTGGATGTATAATGAAATTCATTACTTTCAGAGGAGATAACTCTGATTAGTGTCTTTTACACCTCTACCTTTTCTGTTCTTAAATGATTCAGTCATTTAATTGGCTGAACATGTGATAAGAAACAGAACTATTTATTTTAGCCCTGCAACGAACACATTGAGTGTAAATCATTTGACACTCCACCTGTCTGTTATGGGCAGTAACTTTTCATAATAAAATAAATATATTCTTTTCTCCACCTCCTTTTTCTTTTTCTCCTTTTTTTTGTTTCTCCTCCTCCTTCTCCTCGTCGTCTTTTTCCTTGTCCTTCTCTTGTTCCTCGTCTTTCTTCTTCTTTTTATTTTTTATTTTTATTTATTATTTATAAGACCACATGAACTACTACGTCATTAACGACCACGTTTAATAAGTAAACAATAATGTACAAAGTTACAAAAAAAGCACATATAATATAGATATGTACAACGAGATCATCGATAAAACAAAGAATGAAAACTTTGATTCAATGAAAATTTCAATGACAACATAAAATGACAAAACTCCGTAACAAATAGATTGATACAAGGAAAACGATGGTAGGTGGTTTTTATGTGAAAATCAAAAAAATCATTGTGTTCTTAAATGCTTCTTTTTATACCAAATTTGTTTTTAAATTGTATTCGTGTGGAATATGTAACTTGGCATTCTGTTACGATTTTTACTTTCTCTTGCCTATATGAATATATAGGAAGGAAAGTATTGTTTTCATGTCGATTTTTCGAAATCGAGTTTTCACCGGATCTATACGTTTTCAGACCCCCTGAACCCAAAAAACGTGTTTTTAGCGATTGGTGTGTGTGTGTGTGTGTGTGTGTGTGTGTGTGTGTGTGTGTGTGTGTGTGTGTAAACAAAATATCTCAAGAACGGAACATCGTACGAGCTTGAAACTTAAGTTACATACCACTACCGGACCCGACACGAACATTTTCATCAAAATCGGTCAACCGGAAGTACTAGTTTATTCGTGTCATTTTTCACTTTTTTGCGATTTTCTCAAAAACTGGTCCTACGATTTTTTTTAAAAATCGCCTGGTTTACTAAATTTTTTATGCTCTACAAGATAGGGTAGGCGCCATCTTGGCTGAAATTCTTGGTAAGGGTGTTTTCACGTAAAAACTTTGTTTTTTTAAGATTACGGTTTTAATATGCATTTCAGCGCAAAAATGTATATAATAAATGTTGTAGACAATTTTAAATCCTACAACTTTTATTTCAAACATTTTTTTGTATAACGCTTAGTTTAGCGGTAATTAGCGATTTTCTGTTTTTCCTCACGAAAACGTGTGAAAAATCGATTTTTTTAATATTTCGGTTTTAGTACGCATTTTACGACAAAAGTGTATATAATAAAATTTATAGAAAATTAAGAGATCTACAACTTTTATTTAGAGAATTTTTCTCTACAGAGCCTAGTTTAGCGTGAAAGTGTAATTTTCCGTTTTTTTTTAAGTCAAACTGAGTTTGATTTTCATTTTGCGTCATTCACTCATGATTAAAATAAGGTTATGTTTTTGAGGTTAGTTTTTTGTTTATTTCTAATATTTTATTAATAATGTTAGGTTTATTGTTAATTATTTGCATTGGTAAGAGAAAGTTGTGTGAGTGTTTCACACCAGATTGTTTTGATTGTAAGTAGCGTGTTTTAACACCAAGTCGTGTGACTGTTTCACACCAGATTATTTTCTTTCTCTTACCCTGTATGAATGTATTAAAGTTATTTGTCATTATTTACATTGGCAAGAGAAAGACATGTTCGTGTTTCACACAGGATTTTCTTTGGATTTTATTATAAAATCTCTTAATACCGTTTTTCTAACTAATCAACAGTGTACGAAAATATTTATAAAACTTCCATTCAAAACGAAATACGAAAATGATTTAATTTTGTGTGAATAAAAGATAAATAAGACGATTCTTCGCGTTTCAGCAGGAAAATAAATCTTTTGAAAGCTTAAAAAATATTCATATTACAATTTAAGACATTTATTGTACCGGATGAAAACAGAATTATAATTTTGTGTTCCCCTTTTCTAACCGAAAAATACTTCTCTTAAACAAACTTAAAAACTGACGATAAATTTGAATGCCTTTTATTATTATACAACATTATATTCATATTATTCGTTTTTATCAGTGCTACCACAACACAAAGTTAAAATCTCCCTTCTTACAAAAATATCCCTTTCAAAAATATACTTCTGAATACTATTTTTATTTTTTTTACGGAATTGTAAAGCAGTGTATATTAGAAGTAACCTGAAAACGCTTTTATGAGTTTTTACAGTTTTATTTCATTTTTTATTATCTTAAAAGAAAGTTACTTTTCCGTTCATATTTTTTTATCTCTTTTTATATTCTGTCGTCGTTATTCTAATTCAGTTACATCTATTCAAGTTACTTATTCCTTTTTAAGCATATCCTCTCTTGCATAAATTCAGCATAAACCCTTAATTTGAAATAGTCCATTCAGTTTTATTTTTATTGTTTGTAAGCAATCTTTTAATTATCGTTAAGCTTATATTGTTCAATTTAGCTGTTTTTTCAGTACGTATTTTAACCAAAAAAGAAATACTGCAGCGGTTTATAATATTATAACACCTTAGCCTAGATTCGTTCGGGATATGGGTATAATAAATAATATACCTTTCCTAAAATCCCTTTCATGAGACGACGTGAAAAATGGTTGATGGTAATTTTTAAAAAGGCTTACCTTTGATCCATGGCAAAAACCATTAGTGATTTCTGTATCTACTCTTAAAGGGGAATCAAATGATACTATTTTTATTTTCTGAATTCCGACTTTCATTTCTGGACTTCCAGTTTTGGGCCACTTCCGATCGAAACCGGAACTTCAAACTTAATTATTTCTGTATGTAGACAACTCTTTAAGAGAAATCGAATGTCACTATTTTTGTTTCCAAATTCCGAATTTGATTTTTTCATTTCCGGTTTTGTGCCACTTCCGGTCGAAATCGGAAATTCAAACCCAATTCAGGCTCGCTAATGTTTTGTGTAGATTGCGAATCCGAAAACTATTTGTTGCTATCTCTTTTAGTTTCAGACTTTGATTTCTTATTTTCCGGTTTTGGGTCTTTTTCGGTCGAAACCGAAACTTCAAACCCATTGGTTCATGTGTTTACCCTTTAAAAGGAATTGAATAACTTTATTTTTGTTTCCAAATTCCGACTTTGATTTCTTAAATTTCGGTTTTGGGCCACTTCCGGTCGAAAACGGAACTTCAAACCCAATCCAGGTCCACTAACTTTTTGTGTAGATTACGTATTTTAAAACTGTTTGTCACTATCTCTTGTAATTTCTGACTTTGATTTTTTTGGCGTCCGGTTTTTCGTCTTTTCCGGTCAAAACCGGAACTTCAAACCTAATTTAGACTCACTATCTTTTTGTTTAGATTACGTTTTCGGAAACCGTTTGTTGCTATCTCTTGTAGTTTCTTACATTTAGGTGTGACGGACGTACAGAACAAAATGATAAATGTCAATATTTTTGAAATTGCCACCAATAAATTTCCTGTAAAAATATAACAATTATTTTTTTATTGACAGGATTAACTTTTAAACTTAGACTACAAACAAATTACAATTATATTATACCAATTAAATTAATTACAAAACTGAAAGCTTAAACTTAACTCGACAATAAAATTTATTGTCGAGTATAGTTAAGCTTTATCGTTACTTTCGCTCTGTCATGAACCTCTCTCAAAAGAGTGTGCGTAACTGCGTACTCGTATTTATCCTGGCTCTAATTTTTTTATACTACGAACATTTCCTTCTCCAAATCTCCGCCTGGTCAATTTTGCTCTTGAGAATAAATGTATCTTACAAATTAGTAAAAAATAATTTAAAACAACTGATGTCTTTTTGAGTATGGTCATTTTGAGTGTAGTTCCTTGTATTGGTTTTCTTTATCTAATGTGATCACGTACTGTTGTAATATTTTTTTTTCAGAGTGTGCTTTTTTATAGATATCTCATAACTTATAATATAATTTATTTTATTTATTTATTTTCAGAATGGAGGAGACCGTTCGTTCCATGTTGCAGTACAAATCAAGATACGAATTTCTAAAGCACGAGAAAAGTACTTTCGCAATCGCATACGAGGTAAATTTCGTAGTAAAATAATAATACTTTATTCTTTATCTCATACCAAGTGAGCTAATTAGCAAGTTTTAATTTGCGTTGATATTTTTACTGTTTAAAAATTATTGTTGATGACCATTACAAACTTGATTTAAAATTTTAAAAGTATTACCTTAACCATCAGGTTGATCTAGTGGTAAAGTCGTCTCCGTGAATAACCTGTTAGTTGATTTTCGGAGACGAAGGTTCCTGGTTCAAATCCTAGTTAAGGTTGTTACTTTTATACGAATTTAAATAGTAGACAGTAGTTCTTGGTGTACTTTGATGGTTGGGGTTGAATTAATCACACTCTGTCAGGCATGGTCGGCCTGAGCCTGTACAAGACTACACCTCATTTACATATCATACATAATAATTTTCATGTCTCTGGGCGACTTACACCCAAGGAGTGCATTGTAGTTCTTAATATAAAGCGATAAAATCAAAATAAATCATTATCTAGTAAAGAACTAGTTTTATAAAACATAGAATTATTGTCTTTTAACAGGCCGTATTTTCAAAATTTAAATTATAACAACTGTAATTTTCGGTTCACTTTAATCATGAAGTAAAAATCAATACTTGAAAAAAATAACTGTGTTCTAATAAGTACTGGTTTTTTACGAACTTTATCTTCTGTTACATAATTTCATGCTTTAAAATGTATGAACAAGTTAAATGATTCTTCAGTATAATATGAGATTGTATATTTTCCGTATTAAATATAACTTAAGTTTTATAATTTGTAATTTTAATTAATTGGAGCTTGAACCTTTTGATGGGATGAAAAGATCAAATTAAAGCCGCTTTCTTCGTAACGTTCATTGTAAGCTCTGTAGTGCGTATGCGTCCGTGCGTACACACACACACACACACACACACACACACACACACACACACACCGATACAGTACAGACTATCTCCACTTTATTCCATTCTGTTTCATTCAAAGTTTTATTCTTTACTGTAATTCAGCATGAAAGAGTTAAGAGGATGAGAGATTTAGAGGGAGATAGTGTGATAGTGTAGAGAAGTAGAAAGTAAGAGAGAGAGAGAGAGAGAGAGAGAGAGAGAGTGAGAGAGAGATCAATGAAAGTTTCGTATGTCTAGAACTTTACTTGCTACAGGATGTTTCAATGGTTAGTTACAATACTTCAGCTCCAAATAAATTTAAAATGGAAATGTACTTGTTACAGTTTTTCGGTATAATTAATTAAATAAATCTAAAATTAAAATTTTCCCCTTAAGAGGCAGGTGGAGTGTTAAATTAGGTATTTGCACTCGATCTGCTTGTTCCAGAGCTACAAAAATAGTTATGTTTCTTATCACATTGTCAGCAAATTATTTAACTAAAGCATTTAATAACAAAAGAGGTAGAGATGTAAAAGACTCTAGTCAGAAGGAGTTATCTCTTCTGTGATTAATGAATTTCATTATACAGCCGGACCCTGTGGTGAATGAAGTGAAGGTGTCATTGGCAGGGTGGTAAGCAGATACTTTTCGGAGGGCCTGGCATGCTGATAAGCATACTTTTCCACTCAGTGAGGAAGGCATTGGTAAACTAACTCACTCGTCGTTGCACTTAGTAAAGTCTCTTGATGTTCAACCAGCTTTTTGGTGGATGACCTAAACAACAAAATAAAAATCCAAATTCTTAAAAGTTAAAATTTTCTGTAATAGGCCTACGTTCTTGAAATTTGATAAATCGATTAGGTAATAAAAATAATTTATGAAAATGTACTACAATTATTTTTTTGTGTTTTACAAGATAGCGTAAGCGCTTTCTGCTAAAATTATTGGGAAGCCTGTGTTCTGGTGGTAAATTTTTTTTTAAGATTTAGGCCTTAATACCTATTCTAGAGCAAACGTGAAACATTGCAAAGAGCAAAGTTGTAGAACATTTAAAAAGCCACAACTTTTATTTCAAACATTTTTTTGTATAACGCTTAGTATAGTGGCAATAAGAGTGATTTTCTGTTTTTGTTTTCATCGGAATCGGCAAAAATGAGATTTTTTTAAGATTGCACCCTTAGTATGCATTTTACAACGAAAGTGTATATAAACAAAGTTACAAGAAATTACAAAACCTGCAATTTTTATTACAAGCATTTTCTTGTATAGAGCCTATTTTATCGGCAATTTGTGTTTTTCTGCAGTTTTAAGTCTACAAAGGTTGATTTTCATTTAGCGCGCCATTCACTCATGATTATGTTATGCTTTTTATTATTTACATTGGCAATATTAAGTCGTATGAGTGTTTCACACTAGAGTTTTATAAATATTAATGTATTATTTATAATAATATAATCGAAAACACGTCGGTTAAAGACAGTTTAGCGAAAATATATCAGTATTTAACAAGCATTTTAAAATAACTTCGTAACTTTTGTAACAATCTGTAGAAGAGTGAAAGGGTGAATCTTCCTATTCCACCTCTTTCCTTTTCTCCCTTTATCCCTATTCTTTTTAAAGATCTTTTCCTCAGTCTTATGTTGAAAGTATTATACACGCTACCGTACCACTATACCACCATGCTGGGAGGCTTTTCAGATAAGCGCTCCTCAATAATTTTTAGTGAAGACTCAGCCTTTTCTTTTATCTTTCCTCTCATTTTCTATTCCTCTTTTATTTCTTTATTTACTTTCTCCTTCTATTTTAAAACCACTGGGACTTGATCATTCAATCGTTTCTAACAGATTTTTGCCTTAACAATTCTCATTCAATATTTGTATTTTATTTTTTATTTATTACTGCAGTGTGATTTTAAGTGTGAAGACTTTGTACAAAATATTTTTTTTTAATTTGGTTACCATTAACAAATTTATATAACGATATCTATTTATTAAATCCATGTGTATCTTAATTATCTCAATTTCATTTATTTTTCTTTTACTCTACGTCTAATCCAAATGATAAAAGGTGATAGATGAAAATTAATCATGACAAATTCCAAACCTGACCATGAATCGAACCCGGGACCCCTGGAATTAAAGCTTAAACCAGTTTAAATGATAAAAAAATTTTCATGTGACGACGCGTCTCATGACTGGAGGTAATTTTTATAAAGACTTACCTTTGACTTATAACAAAAAACATAAGTGATTTCTGTATCTACTCGTTTAGAGGAATCGAATCACACTACTTTTATTTCCAAATTCCGACTTTGATTTCTTGACTTTTGGATTTGGGCCACTTCCGGTTGAAACCGGAAGTTCAAATCCAATGATTTCGGTATCTACTCTCTAAGAGGAACCGAATGACACTATTTTTATTTCCAAATTCCGACTTTGATTTCTTGACTTCTGGTTGAAACCGGAACTTCAAACCCAATGACTTCTGTATCTTATCATTAAGAGTAATGACACTATTTTTGTTTCTAAAATCTCGCTTTGATTTCTTGACTTCCGGTCGAAACAGATACTTCAAACCTAATCCAGGCCCACTAAATTTTTGTGTAGATTACGAATCCGAAAACCGTTTGCTCCTATCTCTTGTAGTTAATGACTTTGATTTCTTGACTTCCGGTATGAGGCCACTTCCGGTTGAAACCGGATCTTCAAACCCAATTTAGCCACATTAAATTTTTGTGTAGCTTACAAATCCGTGAATTGTTTGTTACTATCTGTTGTAGTTTCTGACATCTGAATTTGATGGACGGAAAAAGGAAAATTACAGATGACAATTTTAAAAATTGCCACCAAAAATTACTAATACAGGGTTTTTTGTGTAGGTCATCAGCCGAAAGACTGGTTTGAACCTCTAGAGGTTTTACTAAGTAAAACGAGGAGTGACGTGGTTTACTATTGCCTTCCTCACTGAGTGAAAAAGTATGCTTATCAGCATACCGGGCCCTCTGAAAAGGACATTATTTTCCACTCTGCAAATTAAATTTCATTTCTGCAAATTTCATCTCGCCATCTTATACCCTCGTTTAGTTTACTCATACAGTATTTCATCTCTGCAAATTTGCAGAGAATTGTGAAATTTCATCTCTGCCATCTTATACCTTCGTTTAATATACTCATACAGTATTTTAATTGTGGTTTCAGGATATAGTTGAAGCTGTGAATTTAATATCTTTGCAGGTATCGATGCAAAATAGCTTACATTTTTGAATTTACTTTAAAAATATATTATTTGTAGTTTAAAATTATATGATAAATTACGCGTAAATCATAACGGTAAATGGAAACATTCAATCAAGAAATACATTTATCTTAACAGACAAAAATAAATCTGGATAAAATTTAAAAAAAAAAACATTTAATTGTTTACTTTTATGTTATTAGCAAAGATAAATCCATGTATAGGTTGCAAATTAAAAAAAATTATAAAAAAATGTAACATACAGTTGTAAATAAAGCAAGCAGAAAACACGCAGGACAAGAAATCAGCCCAGCGGGAGAGATACCTCATAATTTCTTAGCATTGAATGTGCTAAGAATAGCCTGTGGATGTTCTGTTATAAAATACTCGAAAAATCTAATAAATAGGGTCCAGAAAATCAGGTAATTATCGGTTTATATGAATCTTTGAGTACTATTTGATTGCTGAGTATGTATTGTTTCGGGATGATACTCTGAGTACAGTAATTTAAATTCATCAACTGTTATTATTAGGAGATAACCGGCCATCCAATCTCCTAAACTCACTTCCAATGTGGTTTGTTTGGCCTATCTACTATTTTAGACCCATTATCCATTTTGAGGGTGTATGGGAGAACTGAGGGTTAGGGAAGAAGAGCCCTTAACCCCTACCTCAAACTCCCAACCTACAACTAACAGTACAAGTTTGTTGTTATTGTCATCAGCATGTAACATTTCCTGTTACCAATACCATCCTTTACCCTCTTTATCTAAATAAACCCCTCTCTTTCATTCTCATTATATCAAATTCATCTATCTCTTTCTTACACACTTGTTTAGTTATTTATAAAAGTGAGAGAGAAACGAAAACAGTGTGTTGAAAATGAGGATGCGTATGCAAACTAAACCACATTTCACTACCTGCATCCTTTTCCCCTTTTCCAGCTTCCACCCTTATCATCATAACTTTATCCACCCCTATTTCGATTTAAACTACAATCCCAACCCCTTTTACTGAATAAAACCGCATCACAAAACTAAAAAGCAGGTTGTGTGCTCCTAGATTTAATTTTTTACTACCCTTTCTTCTGTTACCCCTTTACTAAAAAAAAAAATACCATCGATTTGTCAACTGGCTATTGACAATCAATCCAATGAAATTACTAAAAAGCATCCAAAAACTTATTCTGGTTATTGTAAATTCTGCAATTAATTGTTTTTAAAAATGTAAATTACACAACCAGTAGAACTATCGCGGGGATTCTAGAAAACTAAAGATTACATGTTCTTAATGGTGTTGTTTTCTTCATAATTATTGATCTAAACATTTTAACTTTTTTTTTGTAAAACGATTGTAAATAATTCTTAATTGTAAATACTACGTACATAATTTTTTATTCCTAATGTGTGTACGTTGCAATGTGTTCAATTTAAGAATAAGCAACCCTAATGAGATGAGGATGATGTGTATGTGTATGACCTGTAAATGAGGTGTAATTTTGTACAGACTTAGGTCTACCATTCCTTAGAGGTATGGTTAATTAAATTTCAACCACCAAAGTACACCGGTAACCACTGTCTAGTATTCAAATCCGTATAAATGGAACTACCTTTACTGGGATTTGAATCTCAGAACCTTCGTCTCCAAAAAGCGGCTGTTAAACACCTGACTCACGGCAACGACTTTGCTATTAGACCAACCCGGTGGGTAATATTTAATATTAATTACGCTTTATGTCTAGTTAAATATCATTTATCTTATGGATTATTTTCAAAGAGTTAAGGGAGACAGAATTTTTAAACAGGTTTTTGGTTACTGGTCTGAAGGATTTAGTAGAAGCTTGGGCCACCTCTTCAACGCTAGGAAGTTATTTTACAGCTTTTTATTAAAAAAATAGAACATGATGCCGGACAAGCTATGTGAAGAGAAAAAATGGTTTTTGAGTGCAGTACAGTACCAAAAAAAAATTGTAAAATAATCTATTAGTAAGTTTTTTTATTAAATTCATATTGTTTTGGTCATCAACTGAAAGGTTGAGTTGAACCTCTTGAGCAATGGCTCCCAAACTGGGGGGGGGGGGGGTGCCCTCCAAGGGAGGCTTGAAGACAAGTCAAGAGGGCGCAGGTCCTCGAGATAGTTTTGCCAACCGCACGTCCAGAGCTATTTCGATTCACGAGTCAAGTTTAAGCATCTATTACTAACCCCTGTATATCACAGCAAGCACTGCGATTGTATTTAACTTTTTAAAGCTTCTATTTGTCCGAAAACTCATATCTAGCTCTTGTTGCAATAAAGACAAAGTATCGGGGCAAACTTGATGTTGCTAATGATTTACATTCTGCACTTTCTAATAATCAACCAAAAATAGGGAATCTTGTAAAAAAATGCAAGGTCATGCATCTCACTGATTTATTTTGTTTCTTGTTTTTGTGTCTTACTTGTTTAATTTAAATTTTGCAACTTGTTATGTCATAAAAAACAATAACAAATGTATGGTGTTTCAATGCAGAGCTACTACTAGTTTTTACTTCCTCTTGTCTATATGAATATATAGGAAGGAAAGTGTTGTTTTCATGTCGATTTTCGAAACCGAGTTTTCATCGGATCTACATGTTTTCAGACCCCATGAACCCAAAAAACATGTTTTTTTAGCGATTGGTGTGTGTGTGCGTGCGTGCGTGTGTGTGTGTGTGTGTGTGTGTGTGAGTGTGTGTGTGTGTGTGTGAACAGAATATCTCAAGAACAGAACATCGTACGAACTTGAAACTTAAGTTACACACCACTGCCGGACCCGACACGAACATTTTCATCAAAATCGGTCAACCGGGAGTAGTAGTTTATTCGTGTAGTTTTTCACTTTTTTGCGATTTTCTCAAAAACCGCTCCTACGATTCTTTTTTAAAACCGTCTTATTTACTACATTATGCTCTACAAGATAGGGTACGCGTTTTGTCTGCTGAAATTCTTGGAGAGGCTGTTATCTCGTAAAAAAATTGTTTTTTTAAGATTGCGGCTTTAATATGCATTTTAACGGAAAAATGTATATAATAAAAGTTGTAGAGAATTTAAAATCCTACAATTTTCATTTCAAACATTTTTTGTATAACGCTTAGTTTAGCGAGTTTGTTTTTTACTCACGAAAACGTGTGAAAAATCGATTTTTTAAGATTTCGGCCTTAGTATGCATTTTACGACAAAAGTGTATATAATCAAATTTATAGGAAATTAAACGATCTACAACTTTTATTTAAAGAATTTTTCTCTACAGAGCCTAGTTTAGCGTGAAAGAGTGATTTTCCTTTTTTAAGCCAAACTGAGGTTGATTTTCATTTTGCGTCTTTCACTTATGATTAAAATTAGGTTATGTTTATTGAGATTAGTTTTTTGTTTATTACTAATGTTAGGTTTATTGTTTTTTTTTGTTATCATATAAAATTGTGTATGGACGTATGGGACGTTTTCTTCAAAGAATTGGGCGTGGTAAAAAGAAGTTTGGAAATCACTGCTCTACAGGCTTTACTAAGTAAAACGAAGAGTGAGGTGGTTTATCATTACCTTTCTAATTGAGTGTAAAAGTATGCTTATCAGCATACCAAGCCCTCTATAAACCATCTACTTTCCACCCTGCTAATGACACCTTCATTCATCACAATGTCTGGCTGTATAATGAAATTCATTACATTTAGAGGAGATAAATCTGATTAGTGTCTCTTACACGTCTACCTCTTCTGTTTTTAAATACTTCAGTCTTATAAAATTGGCTGATTATGTAATAAACAACAGAACTATTTTTTTTTTGTAGTCCTGGTACTAGCAGATCGAGTGTAAATAATTTAAAATTATATAGGCCTACCTGTTATGGACATAATTAATTTCATATTACCAACGAATAATTCGGAATCTGTTTAATCTTTACTATATGGGGAGATTCTCCATGAAGTCGTAAACGCACAGGAGATGGGTCTCCATCCAGTACATCAATGGTTATTGTACCGAATTTGAAATTTACACAATATCAATTACATTACTGGGTTGGACAACATATTGAGTTGTATCGCTAATAAACCCAATTGCTAATAATTAGTTACATACTACCCTAAACTAATTATGTTCCTCCCTTATGATACTAACCAATAGTTAAAGTTGGAGTGGGGGAAGATACCCTACTATTGTATTATTACATTAATGATTGTACAGTTTGGTTGGATATATCCCGTTCTGTCAGCCAATAGGATAAGCCCATCCTCTTCTATTCCCAACGTTAATATTTAATCTCATGAGAATAACAGCGTTACACCTGCATTACTATACAGAGGTTTTTTTGTATCCTATATAAACTATAACAATATTAGTCATTGTTCTACAGTATTTTTTTTTACAATGCGACAAGTTTTTGTTTTCCATTTTTTTTAAACCTTTGTATTGAATATTTTGTAATACTAAAGCAAGCTTCGTTTGGGTTCTGGGTATAATAAATAATGAACAGACTTCCTTAAACGTGCAACGATTATTTATAAGAGTAGGGACGTCCATATTCTAATAGAACTTCATTCGTTAGGGTAATCGCATGGTGAAGAGGGAGAGGGAGAGGTGGAGGTAGAGGTATAGGCAGAGGGAGTGTCGCATAGTGAAGAGGGTTACCGCGCTGCTTTCTCACACGATTTGAGGGCAGTCTTTCTCCGTCTAGCGTAACCTCTCATTACGACCTGCATACATTCTGGACGCACTTCACTCACTGTGTTGCAAGGAGAGAGGCTGTTAGGATAGTTTATCTTTTTACAATGTTAAGCGACAGTAGTGAAGATAGTGATGACATGTCAACAGCGTGTAAATGGTGGCTGATTGGCACTTTTAAGTAATCGTGAGTTTAGTGTTCATCCCATAAATCAAGTGCAACAAGATCTGGGAGAATATCACCACCTTTTTTTGCAACTAAAGGTATACCCAGACAAATTCCAAGAATACATGAGGATGACTCCTGAAACATTTTCATACATTTCCGACAACAAATCACCAAAGTTGGAAAACTGTACAAAATACTGCAACCTTCATGTCACCTATGGCCTTGAACGGACCAATCACAGAGAAGTCGCTTGATACACCGCTCCAAAAGACAAACTATTTTGTCTTCAAAAGCGGGCGGGCAAGACCTCCTGAAGGGCCGCGAGCTACACCTCTACCTCCACCTCCACCTCTATCTCTACCTCGACCTCTTCCTCTTCACCATGCGATTACCCTTAGTCGTCTTGCTTTTTTACTTTTTCTTGCCTTACATGAATATATAGGGAAGAAAAGTATTGTTTTCATGTCGATTTTTCGAGTTCGAGTTTTCACCGAATATGCAGGTTTTCAGACCCCGTGAACCCGAAAAAACATTTTTTTTAGCGATGTGTTTTAAAAAATAATTCCTAATCTGTAAATCAATGTTTGTAGTCCGTAAGCTGTTTTTCATTTCAAAGGCTTTTCTAGCGTTAGCAATCCTACTTTTGATCGTTGTCTCTCAGAAAATGTATCTTGATATGTAACAAAAGTGAACTAAAACTTGTCCACTCATTATAATTAACTTAACGTAAAAAAAACAGTTAATTATTATTATAATACTGCAAAAACTGTGTTAAACCGCATTACATTCAGAAAGTTTGTTCTTGGTTAGCGAAGGTTTTTACCTTAAATATATAGTGAAGCATACCTTATTTAGTGAAAAGGGGAGGAAATAAGTAAAATTCAATCAATGACAGAACCAGAAGCAATAAAATTCGTTAGGTCTTTTTTTCCAATCAGTCGAAGATGTTTGAGCATTCTCTAATCTTATTCATTATCAGATTTCTTTGCCACGCTCCGGTTTTACTTTTATCAACTGTTGATTAAAAATAAAATACACGGTCTTGTATTTTTCTTTTCACTGTTTCTAATTCAGTCATATTTGTAAGTTTTTCTTATTCCCTTATCTTTTTCTCCCTTTGTTACACACCCTTCTTAGTGGGTGTTCTTAAACGTCCTCTGCAAATGATAAATTAAAAAACGTGGTCTTCTAAATTTATACAAAGAGATAAATAATATAGATACAGTAAATGGAATATAACACATAAAATCAATTAATTGAACATTTCCTTTTTTCCTGTTTCTGATTATTTTAAATTAGGTTGTTTAATTAATTTAGAAAATGTATACGATCGATCTCGATCTGTTAGTTCCAGGCGCATAAAAATAGTTCTGTTTCTTATCACATGGTCATCCAATTAAATGACTGAAGTATTTAAGAACAGAAGAAGAGAGGAGTAAAAAATATTAGTCAGTTATTTCCTCTGTAAGTAATGAATTTCATTGTACAGCCAGACCCTGTGGTGAATGAAGTGAAGGTGTCATTTGCAGGGTAGAAAGTATGTGCGTTTCAGAGGGTCTAGAATGCTGATAAGCATACTTTTCCATTCGGTGAGAAAGTCGATGGTAAACCTCCTCACTCCTAGTTTTACTTAATAAAGTCTCTAGAGGTTCAAAGCAACCTTCGGGCGATGACCTAAACAACAACATACGGTGTTAAATTACGCTTGATTAATTTATTTAACAACTGCGTATCATTAAGCATTTTTGTCTTCTACCGTGTAAAATTTTTTAGAAAATATTTAATTGTTTTGTAAAACTAAACTTCGAATATGTCATTATTACTTTCTCCAGCCCTTTATGAAATATAGGTAAGGAAAATTGTTTCCGTGTAAAATTTTTGAAATTTTATTTATTTTCTTCTACAAAGCTTAGTTTAGCAGTAAATAGTGATTTACCATATTTTTATTCGAATAGAGGTTGATTTTCATTTTGTGGCATTCACCCATGATTAAAATTAGGTTACACGTATGTTTATTTACATTGGCAAGATAAAATCGTGTGAGTGTTTCACACAAAAATTTTTATAGGCCTATTAGAATCTTGCTAGAAGATAACATCATCCCCCTCCTGGAATAATATCACTGGATAGATTGTAAACACTAAGTACTTTTATTTCCACCCTCTTCTCTCATGACCTTCCACTCTTCTCTCCAATGGCATTGTCCATCCCGGAGATCCTCTTCGTTCTTCTTTGTAAGAAGTCCATCTTCTTTGCCATTGGATGGTAGTTTAATGGCATATGGCCGGAATGGAAATATAAGACTAGGTTTAATCAAACCAGGTTAAACCAGGCCAGAGAAATGATATGTCACCTCAGAACAAGATTCTATTTAAGAATTAAAATTTATAAATATTTTAAATTGTAAAATATCATCGAAAAATTTCATAAAATTTCAAATGATTGCAGCAACATTTAACATTCATGATCATCAATCAAAATACTAAATTTAAATGAAATATTTTTTTTTTACCTAAGAAACCACTCTTCAAAATCCTATTGTTAATTTATTTTTTATTGTTTTCTTTAATATAAATTTGCATCTTTTCTACTGATGTTTATTAATAAACTTTTGACGTGCGGCCAGTGCCGTACAGTACGTAGATCTATTGCTACCTTATTATGTATTAACATAGTAAGACAGACAGACTGAAAGAAGACACGTATTAACCTGACGTACTGAACGAATTACAGTCCAGCCTCTCTAAGTTTGCTCCTAATGTAAACAAATAATGACGTCACTGAGCATGCGCATTATGTAAAAATGTGTACACGCTGATTAAAAAGTAACAACAAAATACTTTCAAAAGTATTTAAATACAAAATACTTTTAAAAGTATTTTTATAAATGAAATTGTTAGGCATACATCATATCATGAGTGATGTTTTAAGTACTTTAAGTAGTTATAATTCAAAAAATAGTTAACTTAATAGGAATACGACATCCATAAAGTCACGGACTCTAGCATGCACCCTGTAGTAGCTGGTTTTGGTTTTTTGACAGTAGGAGCAAACTTAGAGCGGCTGAACTATAGTAAGATGTGTCAGTAAGGCGGGCTACGTTGATGTGGGGCGTGTGTCGTCAGAGCCAGATCGAATATCGACCAATCAAAAGATTCTCGGCCAATGAGAACGCTGAAATCTAACCATCAGATTGTTTCAAATACGTCATTATGATTTGTTAATATTGTTCAATAAGGGTGTTTTTAATATTTCAATATGATTGGTATTCTGATTGTTTACTACTTTCACTGCTGATGGCTTCATGAATGGCGTACAGGTCGGCAGTTTTCAACTAATTATGTAGGTTGATGGTTTTGTAACTTTTATTCGCGTGACATATTTAAGTACAGTTTCACGTACAAAATTAATTATATTTCTTTTATATGTTTTACAAATTGAACGAAAAGATGGACAAAAAGAGGGGTTTATCTCATGTACAAAATGTAGCTGACTCGAGCTTTTGAATTATCTCTTCTACTGATTATTAGTTTTCAAGTTACTATTATTTTCTCCAACTTCAACAAATTTGTATTTCAGTTGTTAATTTACAGTTCATCAAGTTTAGTTTTGTACATATATATATATATATATATATATATATACTTTTTTTCTTCACAGTTTAGTCTTGTTGAAACACACTACTTAGTGTGGTTTATATTTTAATTCTAAGGATATTACTCAGATTTTCTTATATTTGCTTAAAGTTATTGTATTTATAATATGGGGTGTCACACTGTGCGCGCAGAGAGTTTAGCCTGTAATAATACAAGGTGTATCAAAAATTACCGACCCGAAAACAAAATGCACGATACAGTTTCCTACAAAGCGTACATTTATACAATAATATTTATATAGACCCAGTTTAAATTTTTTTTTGTTTTACATCTGATTATTCAGCAATTTCTGCTAATGCAGACGGTGGATAATGATGATAATGAAAATGAGTAATGAAAAAATGCCAGACCTGACCGAGAATCGAACCCGGGACCCCGGCGTAGAAGCCAGTTGCTCTAACCACTACGCCAACGGGCCGGGCCAGACCCAATTATAATTTATAAATCTCTTTCTAACCTTAACAAAATTTCGGTAAAAATTTTGAAATAGTGCTACTTTAATTTTTTACTTATCAATATTCGCCAATATTTCTAGAACACAGTTACGCACTGTTATGAATGTCATTGATATTCTTACTGTCTAAAAATAATTTTCCGGCGTAGCTAATAAAGTTTCTAGTAGTAGGCTACATTATAAAAAGGTTATTTTTCTACTACAACTAATACAATTAGTACAAGTATTTACCGTAAAATAGTAAACAATAAAATAATAAACACTACACTTGGTATTCTATAAATTCGGTCCGCACACATCAAAAAAAAACCTCAACACTTTTTAACTGTAACGATTGCACTGAACGACAGTGATTAAACACTGAATGACAATATTCATTGTGCGTTTCATTCGTTAGTTAGATGTACGTAGTTGATATCATTTGCTGTCAAAACCAGTATTATTATTTGTAAATAAACTGTGCCTACTAATAAGCCTATAACTGAATAACAATAAGAACTGATGATTAATTACAATACATTACATCACTCCCGATTCACTTTGTACTGTATTTATAATAAACGTATTTTACTCTAAAATGTAGAAGAATATATAGGCTACATTAGTTTTATAAAGTCTATGACTAGGCGAGGGATGGATGGATGTAGTATAATGTAAGCTGATTGATTCGAAGCCTCGACGCACCAGATGACATGCTTATACTTGTACAAACTGATTGCAAAAGAAATACACTTTTACAAAAAAAAAAAAAATAGTTTTGTTGGCCTACGTATTTAGTTTTCGCCAGTATATAGTCAGATTTTTAAAAACTAAGTAGGGTATTGTAAAACTTTTATGAATTTTTCAGCAACAACTGACTACTTGATTTTTACTTATTAGGAATTGGGCAAAATAATAATTGTAATGCGATGTTATACTTTCCTCTTTGAGATATTCAAGAAAGGTAAATAACGTTGTTCAATTTTGTTGCCCTTAACTTTTGTTGGTGACTAAAGAATTCCACCCCTTAGAATCTAATATTACAATACATTTAAATGATATGTCACTCAAAAATTCAATAAAGATATATGCAGATACTAATATGTATTCACCGATCTTGTCAGTTTATTAAAAAATATTTTTGAATAATGTACCCAACCCACCAGTACATAGGTCTGACTTGTATGAAAAAATGTTGTATTCGTACCCTCTTGTGTTCAGTTGGGGTAGCAGAAATTAAATAACTTGAAAGCTCAGCACTTGGTGTACCAGGGTCACATACAGTCATATAAAAAGCTGTGAGGTAGATATGGGTGGTGAATATTATGCAGAGTGAAGGGCCTTATTTGTGAGAGAGAGTGTGCGTTAAGAGTCTTATGGACTTGACTATATTAATAACAGGGGGATACCTTTTTTCACTCTAGGCTACTACATATATAATATATCCGACCCTTTTGTTGTTCCCTGAATAATAGGCAAATATAGTAAGGGGGTTGAAAAAAAGAACACACCCCTTGTTTGTAACATGGTGTTGCACTAGTAGTGGTAAAATAAGGGGTGGATAAAATAAAAAATCACTCTAAACTACTACCGCTTCTTCCACCTAACCTAACTTACCTAGCATAACCTAACCTTACCCTTCATTTTATTTAACTATTTTCTCCCTTCCTGTTCCACCTTCCTTTTTGTAAATTTCCCCTTGTTGTTCCAAGTGATATTACTGTTTAGTTGCACAATGAATCAGTGGCTTCTGCTCAGAAATGATAAGCAACTTATTTATTCGATAACTAAATCAGTTTCCTCCGTTCTATATTATATGTTTTAAAATATTTTCTATTCGACTGCATGTAGCATAGTATTCATTTCTTGTATTTTTTATAGTAGAAAATAACAACTAGTTGCTGAAACACTCTGAATTCTAGGTCTGTTGTTCTTTTTTAATGGGGAATTTACACCATAATAAAAACCAACTCAATAGAGACGTTTCGGGTGACTATATGTCTTACTGCTTCTGTGCCTCACCAATCCCGCCACATTAGTTATAGTTGTTGACTCCGACACCTAACTTTTCTTTATGGGTGCGCTAGTGTGTGTGTGTGTGTGTGTGTGTGCGTGTGTGCGTGTGTGCGTGTGTGTGTGTGTGTGTGTGTGTGTGTGTGTGTGTGTGTGTGTGTGTGTGTGTGTGTGGAATATACCATATGCATATCTTACAACAATCCAAACAGGGCTAGTTGGGAGTAGGGATGTACGCAAGTTTAGCTAAAGTCTCCGTAGAAGCGGCTCTTATAATTTTAAGGTTTTTGTTTAATTTATCGTTCAATTGGAAACCAAACTATAATATATATTTTTCTAACCACCAGAATACGGTAACATAAAACACTTACCAATGTTTATAGCGCTTTCGTGTATCTTGTACACATCTTCAGTAAATTAAAATTTATTTTAATTTGGTAGGATGCTCCTACCATGGTAGGAGCATCCTTATCTACCATGGTAGGAGCAGGAAGTTTTAAATTTTGACTTAAAATAAATTTTAATTTACTGAAGATATGTACAAGATACACGAAAGCGCTATAAACATTGGTAAGTGTTTTATGTTACCATATTCTGGTGGTTAGAAAAATATATATTTCAATTTTAAATAATACGGCTGTTTAAAAATCCTACATAGGATGTTTGATAAAATAATAAATATATATATATATATATATATATATATATATATATATATATATGGGTGAGCAGTATTTCAAAAGGGAACTTAAAAAAGATACTCACTTCTTTTACTGATGAAGATGAATATTTATTACCACAATCATTATTATTCTAAAATTATAAAGTCTTGATTCTGGAGAAAGAAGGCATCATGCAATTTAACACCTCTGTTTACTAAGAAATATGAAATTCAGCTGTAATACTTTCCATCCAATAGAACCAAATATGGGTATTACATCTATCACAAAATCTCAGTTTTTGAAAACATGATAGCTACATAGATTTTCTTCTACGCAGCTCTTCAATTTTTAATAGACGGACGGAAACAAAATGCAATTAAATTGTAGAGACATAAAAACAGTGAAGCATGGATCATGTTTTCAAAACTTTTTAATGAATATTTATACACAATTCATTAGAAAAAAAGCTAGGTATTAATATTTTAGATTAACTTATTTTTTGGTTCTGCGTGGATAAGTCTTTTACTGTCATTTCTTTTAAAAATATAATATTTTAAAGTTTATTCATTGTATTTTTAATACACACAACTTATTTCACAATAAACAACAAACTTAATACTTATCAAACAATGTTATTTTTAAAAATTGGACTGAGTGACTGCAATGTTTATCTTTCTAAAAAGATCCTTCAAAATAATGACAGTGTGTCTTACTGGTATATTTACTGTCATAATAAAAAAACATATTTTCTTGTGAATATTTTTATTATTCTTTTCCTTTTGTTATTCTTTTGCGAAATAATTTTTTTTAATATCCCGAGGGGATGGGATGAGGAAGTTTGCTCATTAGCTTTCACTTTCTTCTGGTTGAAGTAGTAAGAAACAAACAAACAGATATATACATCTAAAATTAGGGTAGGAACAATGATGGTCCACTTTATAGATCCTTGGGTGGATTATGGATAGAAAGTGAAATCATTTCTGTTCTTTGGTCCCTCTTCTCTTCTTTGGTTCCTTTTCTTATTCTAATTCCTTAGGCCTACATCAAAACTCCTCCCAAACTTCTACCCTCCTTCTTTTGTATGTTATTATTTTGTTCCTTTAACATTACTTCTCCGTATCTTATGCTTTTTTTGATTATTTTCTGTAATCTAAAAATGTTAAAACCAAAATCAAGAGATACACCACTTACATGTAAGTTGACAGTTTGTTACGTTATGTACAGTAACAGTGAAAGACTTCAATCCTCATATTTAAAAAAAAATTTATTTAAGGTTGCATCGACTACTAAGTCATTAGTGACCATGTTATATAAATTACAAAAAATACATAAAATTCACAAATATACACAATGAGATTATCGATAAAAAAGAATGAAAAATTAGATTCAATGAAAATTTAGATAACATAAAATGAAAAACTAAATAAAAAATAGAATGACACAATGAAAAAGATGATAGATGATTTTAAAATTTATTAAATTGGAAATTTTGTGATTGTCCTAAAAATGTGTAGTGTTTTAACTGCTTCTTTCTCTACCAAATTCAGTCTTAAATGATTGTTAATTTTAAATAGTGTTCGTGTGGAATCTGTATGCTATTTTGGCAGTCTGTGTTGACGTGTAGGATTGTAAGTGCCATGTTGCAATGTCTACAATGTTGTGCTTGATCTTTTTTCTGTTAAGTGTTTGTGTGTGTAAGTATATTGTCCAATGTGTAATTGATTTTGAACTGTAAGTATTGACACTTTTCCCAATGATTGTTATCGTAATTATGTAGTTTTATGGGGTCATCAAATTTAGTTTTAATCTTCTATTGAATGTTATACAATTCAAAGGAAAACTTTTTATAGTAAATATGATGAAATCCATTAGAGAGAGAGAGAGAGAGAGCTAACTAGACTTGAGTCTACCATAGCAAACATATTTGTTAACTAAACTGTGGAACTGTTAACGGAGACTGATGAGTTACAATCTTCCTCTTAGCTAATGTAAGCAACCCTTCACTATAATCCAAATTCAAGTTCAAGGGAGGAGAGAATCCCCTTGATCTTTAACTCTAACCCTTTCCACTCTAGAAGTTTGGAAACTTCATTAGTTGTGGCAACACTACACTCACTACTGACAAATTGAAATTCAACACTGCAAACTAAACACATCTGTCATTTCGTTGTAGGTTGATCCTTATTTTATTTGTGTATCTTATTTGTTATTTGTTTTGTTTATAAATTGAAAAAATCATGTTGTCTTTTCATTATTCTGTAGTCTTTTCATTATTCTGTAATTAATTATTAGTTTTTGGTGTAAATACTTATGAACAGTTTTCATTAGAATTTGTCTAGAAACCAATATATTGTAACACCTAAACCTATGTTTGTTTAGGATCTGGGTAAATAAATCATAATCAAACTTCCCTTAACTTGTTACAATTATTCTTTTCTTCTTTTTCTTCTTCTTCTCCTCCCAATCAAGGATTAGGCTTCCGCCTGTTCCAACTCACAACAGTAACAAATTACTGAATTATTGCCATCTTTTACGCGGCCTCCCAACATCTCTCCTCCCCACCTGTCTGTATTGGAAAACACTGAGGGATATCCTTCCCTCAGGGATTCTCTCTATTTGCTCCCTCTATCGATTTTGATATTCTGCAATCTTCCCATTCAGGTTGTAAACATCCAGTTCCGTTCTTATGTCCTCATTTCATAGTTGGTCCCTACGACTGCAACCATTTGTTCTTCGCAGGAATCCCATCTCGGACGCCTGTACTCTACTCTTCTGTGGTCTGGTACTGATCCACGACTCACTTCCATAAAGTAGGACTAGGGCAACCATCACAATTACACTTATTTACTATACAATATTATATACATATAACTAATTACAGTATACAATTATTTATTTACACAACTAGTTATTAAGCTTACCCTACCAACAAATACAATATTAGATTACTTCACTTAAATTAATTACAAAACTTAAAGCTTAAACTGAATGTGATTTTACAATTAATAATACAGCCTCTTACCTATAACCAATTATAATTTGAAGATATTTTTCTAACGTACTTGTTATCATGTATACAAACACTTGCTACAATAGTCATTCATTCATAATCGAGTCGCAGCTTCATCTGAACTGAACTATGAAAAGCTATCGTCTTTAAATACCCGTGGTGATTGTCATTTTTAAAAAGTGATAGATGTTTACATAATAAGACACAATGGGAGACCCAATAAATATGCTTTACCGGAAAAATCCAAAATATAGTAGAGTATAACCCCAGTTTAATTTTTTTAATAAATACTAAAAAGTAGTTTCTTCTCGTCTGTTACAGAATCGAATTCAGCAGTTCCAAGCCGCAGTCGCTAAGTTAAGTCAAGAAAACGATTCTCTGAAGAAACAACTACGAGCTGTGGAAGCTGTGGTTAGTATATTGTGTCCTGATTAATTTTATTTTTAAAGTTTATGCCATAACAATTGATATGCAATGTGTTCACAGTGCATTTTGCTGAGGTATACTGAGTGAATGACTGACAACTCAATTATAGTTTCATGAATTAAATTGACAATTATTTAAACCGGTTAATATACTGTAGTTGTATCTGCACAGCGATGGATGCAATCAGGTCTCAGTATAACTAACTAAGACTGACATTGCACATGGTAGTTGTGTAATTACTGTCTGTCTATAACTTGATGGCCTCCCGCAGAGAGGAGCAGAATCGGACCGCTACTAGCCTTCTCAATAACATTTCATTACGTACTACTACTAACTAGTACACTGGAATTGGTACATAATCAAGTGTTATTGAGAAGGCTAGTAGCGGGCCGTTTCTGCTCCTCTCTGCGGGAACCCATCAAATTATAGACAGACAGTAGATGAGTTAGATAGGACTGAACAAAGAAGAAGCATGTTCCTTCTTTTGGTACTACTGAACCGAGACTCGGTAAGATAATAGTGGGCATCCTATCTCATATTCTTGGTCATGAATGACGTTGTTGGGGCAAGAAGGAGCTTCAGGTGGCTATGGGCTTGTTAACAGCACACAAAATGTTATTTTTCAAGACCATTTTATTTTTACATGAAACTTCATATCTTAAATTACTTTTCGACATTGTTTCCACCATTGTTCAGATACTTGTTGTTGCGGTTGACCAGCTTACCTTAACATTCCGCCAGCAAAGACAAGCAAAACTTTACTGTGTTTTTTGCGTCGTCATTACATTCAATGCCCTTACCACCAAGCTCACATTTCATGTGCTGGAACAAGTGGTAGTCAAGTGTACAAGGTAATAAGTTTCGGTTTGTTTTGTGCTTGTCTGTCAGTATTTTTGGAACACAGCTTATGATAACCCAAGCAGTCAGCTTATAATCTCATGCAAAACAGTTCTCATAACTTTGAGAAATTTATCTGAAAGAATTGTCATTCCGAATCGTCTGTTCTCGTTAATTTTCTCATCCACTCTCATGACAAAGTCAACATTGACAAGAAGAGGTCACCCACTTTCGCACTATTTCATCACTCATTGCACTTTCATTGCAAATCTCTGTAATCTGCTGATGAATTTCGGCTGTCTTAATGTTCCATAACCCAGAAAACGGAACAATCTCACAGTCAGCAGGTTCATCGATTGTTTTTAACATTATAAATAACTACAGTACACATAAAACACAAAATTAATCAACTGTAATGGTGTCTGTGGAGAGCTAATGAACTAGGGAAAGAATTTTTGATTTTTATTGTAGTGAAGTTTCCGCAAGTCACTAGTATAATAAATAAATAAATATTATTGCATAACACAATTTTTTGTGGTTATTTAACAAAGAATTTCATACAGAAACAACATAAGTTAGCATTTTACTCTTTTTTTACTTCAGAAACAGTTTATAGACTTGTGTGCTTTCTGAAATCTGAAATAACCAATTCAAATAAGGGTCGTAACTTAGTTCCAACTGTTAAATTCTCGTGCAAAAATTTCACCATAACCACATTATAGAAGAGGAGTTGTTCCTTAGAGATGAAACTTACAAACTTAAGTAGAAAATAAAAATAGATTGTTTTAATTGAGTGTACTGATGTGTGTATTTGCTTTACTTTTACCAGGGTGGTGGTGAAGTAGTAGAGAGATTACGTGAATTAGAGCATGACAATAATGTTTTAACACGAGAAGGTGAAGTCCAAAGAAGACAATACGAACAGTGTCTTGACGATATCGCCAATCAAGTTGTTCGAGCATTACTTGCACAAAAGGTAAATATAACAAATTGATTTAAAAATTATTATTCTATTTCATTGGCTAATATCAAATGATATTTTCAGCTATAAAGACAGTCGTAGCAATTCATCTTTGCTTAATCAAGTAGCTTCTCATTCTAACAGAATGGCTTTTTCATTGATTTAACTCATTAATGTTGTCTCAACTGTTACTACTGTAAAAGTAAGAAGATTGGTCAATCCTAGAATTTACTTGTAAAGTCTTAACATTTACCATCGCTGTGTGGTAAAAGTCCAAATTTTTTTAATATGTGCATCGATTTTGAACTTTTACCAAGAGACGGTAAATCTTAGAATTTATCTATGTGAACTTGTAAAAGCTGGATCGAAGACTCCTGCATTTGTCGTGCATGTTCAATCGTTCGTTATTTCTGCTGGTAGTTCTTCAAAGTTGGCCATGTTTGTTTGTTCATAACTACAGTGATTTCGCGTGACATTGGATACTGTATGGGTTTCAGGCATCAAACTTCAGCATTATTTAAAAGATTTATGGCCAATTAGTTTTTGTTATTTTCAAGTCTTGCCTGATATTTTGTGTTAAAACGCCTTACCTAGTCCATGACTTCTGGAAGGTTGCAATAGAGGTGTATTGTTTGTGAAACATGATGCCCTTGTTACAGCTCAAATAGCCTTATTCTGGAACCTTTTAATTACCTGTTTGTTATTTCTGCTGGTAGTTCTTCAAAGTTGGACTCCATGCAACCAAACTAGTTTAAGTGACATCTTGTAAATAAGCAAGTTAATTTCAAGAGTAAGTGAAGAGTTCCTGCCAATCAGTCAGTAATGCTTACATGTTTGTAGTAGTGCAGTGCATGCTTTTATATTTTAGTTTCAATTCATTTCTTTTGATTCTCACATGGGTTTTCCAAGTTACTGCCTGTCAAGATGCATAGGGGATGAAAATGCCAGACCTTACTGGAAATCAAACCTGGGACCTCTGGTGTTTAAGCCAGTTTCCCACTACGTTACCCAACCATGAGAATAAGGAAATATTTTACTTTATTTAATTTTAATGTACCATTATTTTTTTAATGTATTCAGGCATGTTGATTTCTCTCATGTCACCTACTGTATTAAATGTCAGTTTTACAAATTTAATAGCAATATTAAAGAGATTTTCATAATAGGCTGTTAAAAAATATTCACCTTGCTTTGTTTGGTGTAATATTAGTGATCTAAATTTACTGAGATGTTTTTGTCTTTACTTAAAGGGCCTTAGAGAAGAGATTGGTGGCCTTCAAAGAAGAATAAAAGAACTTGAAACCCAAAATAGAGCGCTTAGCTCACTACTGCTACAACAGTTACATTGTTCTCCTTGCGCATCACTTCCAGATAATAGCAAGTCAACCAAAGCAACTGTAGTAAGTTTACACATTACTTAACACTTACTTAATTACTTAATTACTTACACATTACTTAACACTTACAGTGACTTTGTGAATGATTTTGGTCTTTGTTCTGTGGGTTGGGTGGTACCTGGTCGTATGTGGTGAGCAAATTTTAGAGTGGTGTGCTTGATCTTTATCATGGGACTTACAGTTGAAGATGTAGAAATCCAGGAAACTTTGTGGATCTCACTTCTGTAGTACTTTCAATTTGACATTTTAAAATATTACCAGTTATAGAAACTGAAAGAAAATAATAACCCTTTCATGAGATGACATGTCTCATGGCTGGTTTTTTTTTTGTTTTACGTCCAACTGTTTTCTGCAATTACTGCTAATGCAGACGGTGAAGGATGAAATGATTTTTTGTAACGTATGAAAATATGCGAAGCCTGAATAGGATTCGAACCCAAGACCGCATGATAAGAGGCGAGCACATTACCTACTACACCAATTTTTCTTCTTAGGTCCGAGACATATTCAGCGGTTTTGTCGCCGTGACAGAAATGCATGAATATTGTTGCAACAGTAGTTCGACATACCGGCATATACAAGTGCAACCGCAAGTGGAGCTGTCAGTTTCGATGACAAAAACGCAGTAGTAAACATGTCTTCACTGAGTGAAGATCTGTTATTAAAAAAAAAATTAATGCCAGTGTATAAGATTGCACTTGTATATGCAACCCGCAGATCATGTGTACTACTGTACCTAAAAACAACAATTAAAGGAAACAGCTGATATAAATTTAGATAATTGTGTCGTAGTTGTTATTGACAGTGTGATGACTTGTAAAAAATCAGCTGTCAGCATTACTATACTTTTTTTTTTTTAAATCCCTGGTGTGTGTACGTTGCAATCTGTTCAATTCAGAACAATAAGCGACCCAATGAGGTGAGGTGATGTGTATGACATGTAAATGAGGTGTAGTCTTGTACAGACCCAGGCCGACCATTCCTGAGAAAGTATGGTTAATTGAACCCCAACCATCAAAGTACACCGGTAACCACTGTCTAGTATTCAACTTCGTATAAAAGTAACTACCTTTACTAGGATTTGAACCAGGAACCTTTGCCTCCGAAAATCAGCTGTTAAACAGCTGATTTTGGCGACGACTTTCCCTCTAGACCAACCCGGTGGGTTATTACTATTCTAATATTATATTATTAGAAAGACATTAGATATTATTAGAAAGACTATTGCACCGCATACCTTACCCGTCCAGCACTATCTCTCTCTAGCAGATATGCAATCTTATACACCGGCAATAATACTTGCTATGCTGTGAGGTGTCTTATTTAAAATGTAAGAAAAATAGGAGGTTCAGAGTACATCCATTAAATACTGTGCGCTTACGGGAAGGCCAATACCACACAATGATGAGTTGTTTAAGAAACGATGAAGAAAAGTTTTTTTGCATTGCCGGATGAGTATAACATCATTTTTGGAAATATTGTCTATTTTGAAAGATATTATAAAGCAGGCACAATTAAATTGTCCATAGTGGACAAGCACTCTGAGAAGAGAAGACTACGGGGTAGAAGTCAACAAGTAGCGACAGGAACACCATATTTGATTGCTTCCATTTGATAACATGGGTTGCGTATCTGTCGCCATGGACAGAAACCGCAACCTGCCGTGTTTGAAAGTCCACCGCAGCAACAGAAAGCAACAGAACCGCTGAATTTGACAGCTCCCATTTAATTCAAGACATTACATAAAATTTTACAGTCGCTGCAATTCTGTCGTGGCAACAATACTGCTGAATATGTCACTGGCCTTAAACAGAGAGTTCAGGAGACCAAGAAAATTATTTGTGTAATTCCTCTGTTATTTGACAATCCTTGTTAGTCAAATAGAGTTACAGTAATTTGTTTCTGTTTATTTCAGACATTTGCCCTTCCAAGCAAAACTACAAGAACCACGGCTACTGTAGGAACAACGACTGCTGGGGCCGGAAGGCCTTCCAGCTGTGATGAAGCACGTTTGAGGGTTTGGGAATGGCTACCTATCCAGAGGCCTAGGTCATTAAATCTGGAGACATGTTGTCAGTATCGACATCGTGCAAGGCCATTACTCACCGCATTGACAGGTATTCAAAGAAATCATAATCGATTAATAGGATCAGGGAAAGAGTTTTTAAAATTGAGAAAAAAACTATTAAGTGTATGGTGGGAGTTAACTATTTAATCTCATGCAGACCATTATTTAAGAAGCTTCTGTTACTTACAGGTGCTTAACAGTCAGACTCTAAACCAAAAAAAAAAAAAATTACAGTTCGTTCTTTGTACATCTTTGAAGTGTAAATGTATGTGAACCAAAATACCTTTTTACAGAATTTACATGTCCACAACTACTACAAAAGAAACAGAACTGATTGCTATGTTGCTAATCACATTACATTTTTTAAACAAAAACCTGCTTATGCAGATAGAAAAAGAATGATTGATGAAACATTTTACAGTGTGCACAAATCCCTGTCTAAATAGTTTTTGGTTGAAAAATATATAAACTTTTTAGTAAACGCTGAGGCAAATTGTGTACAATTTGATATAAATGGTAGGATGACATGCATATTGCAGTAAGCAAGTAAGTAGTGGTAATAAATTAATCGGTAAGTAATGAATTTAACATTTTAAACTTTTTACTTATCAGTTTTATCTTGACATGTCCTCTACTCACTTCTGGAATCTCCTGTTGTGAAAAGTTTCTAGGAAGATGCAATACTGAATTATTAAGTGGAACATTTAGTTCAAACATTTAGTGATTATACTATTTATCATCTTTTTCTGCTCTTCAAGGATTACGCATTCCTGCCACAGTTTGAAACCTCTGAAATCTTCCCATCTTTTCCCCAGGCACCCTCGGTCTCTCCTTCCCTCCGGTTTGTAACCCAGCACCTGCTTAGGTATTCTATTCTCGCTCATTCTGTCCATATGCTTTATCCCCTGTAAGCTCTTATTCATAGCTCTTATCTCTACATGCCTATAACAGTCTTCTCTAATACATCTATATGTTTGCCATAAAATTTCATTTCAGATGTTCACAATCTGCTCTCCTATTTCTTTGCTAGCACCCATGTTTCACTGCCATCAAGTAGGGTTGGCACTGCTATTGTTTCATAAAATCTCAACCTTGTATCCCTACTGTGTTGTTTTTTAAGGTTCTGTGGATAGTCCCGCATACATATTGGAATTTGTGCATCTTATCTTGTTGATATGTTAGCTTGGAACCCAGATACTGAAAGTGGGATCCCTGTTCCAGAATATTGTTTTCTGTAAAAATTTTCTCCTGACTGGATCCTTCCGTCTGAATGCCATTATCCTCATCTTCTGTGTCAGATGATAGACCTGGATTAACAAACAACACAACTAGGATATGATTAAAGACACAGAAATTACAATGTTTATTTTGATCTAATTAATATGTCTGATGTTTTCAGCTGGCAGTAGTAAAAAGAGTGGTGAGGATGAAGGAAGTGAAAGTCCTGAAAGTGGTAACCGTGATGAAGGATATTCAACTATGTCCAGCGATGTACAAGGACCACTTGAGGCACCTCGTAGAGGACTTGAAGACTTAAAAGAAGCGACTGATGAGACTGATTCTACTACTGTACCTGTCGATTGTAATAATTCACCTGATAGGTAAGTTTGATTTTTAAAACCAAAATTAAATTAAATTAAAATAAATTTCAGAACCAATATGAGTAATATTTCTGATGCCTGAAGATTTTTCTTTACTCACTGGTTATTGAATAATTCTAGAAGATGAGTACAACAGCATGACTCGGCTGCACTTAAAAAATTTGCCACCACCTGAGAATGGCGTCATCTGAATAAATGTTAAAAATTTTAGGGGAGGTACAACAATTCTGTTTTACATCCTTGTTAGTTCTGACTTCTGGCTTCTGATTGTTTGTTTGATACTATTTTTGGTACTGAATATTATTTAATGCATAAGGATTTTCTTATTTTATGATTATTATATTTTGTTTTTAGGTTAATGGAAATACCAGATGCTTCTGAAGTTGTACTGATTCCACTAAGTGTCGCAGTTGCTGGTGCTGCACGGCACAGTTTCCCTCCCGTCCAAGATCTGTTGCCGTTCCAACACATCATGAGAAGTTTCTCCGATTCACATCTTTGTTTGAAACTTGCACCTAATTCGCCATCACCTTCTTATTCTTTAATGTCGACTGAATCTCTTTTTCTGATGGCTGATAAGCAACCATTAAGAAGATCAAGAGCTACAACCAGTCTTTTATGTAAGTTCCTTTCCTTCAATTTGTAGTGACAATGTAAGTTATTTACTTGAAAAAGGTTATTAATTAAGAGAAGTGATAGGAATCATCAGTTCGATTCTGTATTCTTCAGTCAGTCTGAATCAAAATAAATGAAAGCCATTACTAATGTATCGGTCCATTACTACCACTATGCAAGCGAGTCATAAAAATTGGCACGTTTGTACGTAATGAAAAAAACAAATGTTCAATTTCTCTTTCCAAAATGGTATAAAAATGGAAATATTTGAACGTTATAGTATATATAACTCATTTACTAGCATACAGGTGAAGGTGCTGATGATTAATGGAAATCACTTAATGGTTCAAAAATTACGTTATTCAAAAGGTTACAGTATTTGCTCTTAGCTCAGGAGAATGTTGCGATAAATATTGAATTTATCAGTTATAATTTGAAACTATAAAGTAAATATTAATCATGCGTACATGTGTTTTTTTTAAATCAATTCAACATGCGCAAAAATAAAATTAATAAATTAACAAAATCTTGAAACTAAACCAAAACTCTTATGGAAGAATTGTTTGTGTGAGGAATCACACACGAAATAAATGACTGGGTAAATGAATAAAGTGACTACTACCACAAAAAGGGATGTAATGCAAAAACTTTAAACAATTAATTAAAATAGATGTGTTGAAAGGTACAAGAAAGAAGCAAAGAAGTATTTACTATTTAGCGTTTTTAATTTTATGAGCAAAAACTTACCAGACTCAGTTGAAAAAACTCCCGGCCGCGTTGGCGATGTTGGTAACGTGCTCGCCTCTCATCACGCGGTCTTGGGTTTGAATCCCACTCGGGCATGGCATTTTTTCATACGTTACAAAAAATTCATTTCATCCTTCACCGTCTGCATTAGCAGCAATTTGCAAAACAGTTGGACGTTAAACCAAAAAAAAAAAAAGCTTTAATACGAATCATTTCTATGAAGACTTTTACTTTATGTATGTGCATGTGTACATCCCCATTTTTTACAAGCCATTTCTGAATTGTTTCCCTCCACTAGGGTATATGTAGTACTGTAAAACCCCAATAATCAAAATGTAGGGGGTGGAACTAATTTCGGATACGCAAAATTTTGGATAATATGGGAAGACAAATTTTTGAGTTTAGAAACAGTAGAAGTGATTATACTGTAGTTTTACAATTGTTCATTAAAATGTATAAACTAAAATACAGCAATATTTAGGGAACAAAAAAAATTTATTTTAATTACAGTTTTTTTAAAAGTGAGATTTTTGGTAAAAACTTCTTTGCAGCAATCTTACGCCATCGTTTTATTAGATGTACATCCGATGGTAAAGATTCCTTACATTGTTCAACAAAATGTAAAACAACCTAAAACAAAATTTAAAAAATTTGCTGTAGAAATTTGAAGAGTGCAAAGTTTAAGAAGATTATTTCTGCATGGGAATACTGTACATAAAAAGATATTCTTACCTCTAAAAAATCCTTGTTGACAAAATTTGTTTTGTCAACATTTCTGTTAATCATTCAGTTTCTTTGTATAGTTCTTTACGACCTCGTAACCTATATTGTCCATCTACTATCTTCAAACCTATTATCTTACAGAGGATCTTTCTCTCAAATTTCTCTGCTTCTCTCAGACCAGCTTTCCCGGTTATTCTAAGGCACTCACTATCATACAGACTCATGGGTTTTATCGCAGTATTATAATGTCTAATCTTGGCTTGTTTTGAGAGTGCTTTCTTCTTAAACAAGTGGTGCAGAAATACAGTATTGGTGATAATTTTTTAAAATTTTATTTTATTTACATTAATAATGTATTTCATTTATTTTTTTATTACAGGTACAGCTGTTCAAGAAGAGGAAGATGATAGCGGCTCATGGAGCAGTGCTGATTATTGGGATACTGATTATATTCAACATTGGTTGAGATTAGATGAAACTCGATCACAATTACAACAACAGATTGAATATGATGCCGCCGAATTAGAAGACTGGACAATGGAAGAATTATTGACACCAAATCAGCCATCTTTACCATCAATTCAAGAAACAAATGCACCCGATTTAGAAGAAGATTCAAATGAATGCTTATGGAATGCTTCTAGTTATTTAGTTGATATGACAATGGATGGGAATAATGATCACGGGCGATCTTTGTGGCCTTATAATAATTCAACTAGAAGTTTAATATCACCTGGTGGTGATTCTTGGTCAAGCGCTGGTACAAATTCAGAAGATAGTAAATCTTGTAACGATTGTCAAAATAGTTCAAAAAGGTCATCGACAGCAATGAGTACAGATAGTAATGATTCACCTGTTATCGGTACAGATTTTACGAGAGATTTTTATCGTTTAGTCAAATTTGAGAGCACTAAAAGTTTAGCATCAACTTCATCTAAAAGTCAAGCAGGTGATAATACAGTATTTAAACGTTGTGATTTACCTAATGTAACAAACGATAGAGAACAAGCTTTACAAAGCGTATTAAATTTTATCGCAGAACAACAACAATATGTTAAATCAAGAGAAGTAAGTTTAGATGGTAAATCACCGAATGATAAACATATTTATTTCGATGATATATCACCGGAAATTAAACCTAATAAATTATCACCAGAAAATGATGATGTATTAAATTATTCTACAAGTTCGAAAGATATTGGATCATCAAATCAAGAAATTTTAGATGTAAATCATATCTCTGATGCATCAACAGAGCAAAGAAATATAGAAATTTCATCGCAACACGGATCATTTACGGAAGATATGAAATCATCAATCGAAATAAGTATCGCAGATGATAAAAGTGATATTAATGATTCAATTATGGAACAAAGTGATTGTAGTGCACTATCGTCGACAACCAATAATGATTCGATCGAAACAATAAAATGCGATGATAGCGTTTTATCAAAGGAATTAGATACTTACGATAATTCAAGTAAAATACTTCAAAGCGTCTTGCCAAATATTAGCTGTAATGTTAGTGATAGTACAAGTTGTAATAATTTAAGTGATGATAATAATGGATTATTATGCGATAATATTGGTGATAATATTGATAAGGTAGAACTAATAACTAATAATAAATCGGACCAAATTAGTTTTAATAATAGTAGTTGTAGTAGTAATAATAGTTTAATTATTCCAAGATTATTACCTCAAAGGCCGTCTACTGGACATCTACATCCAGTCCCTGAAGAAGATGAATTTCCTCAAAACTCTTCGTCCACTTCAGCTGAAATAACTTGTGATAAAATCTACGTTGTTCCTAAACAACAAAATGAAGGATCGGATTTGGTACCTCATAACGATGAACAAACCGTAATCTTGTCAAATGATTCAAAAATGCTCAGTTTTCATGAACGTGCTTCTTCTAAAGATGTTATTGATGAACTAAATAGAATGATTCGTAAAGGAGATGAAAATGAAGTCGATAATAGTTCACCACCATCTTTAACTAATTTAGATATGGCGTGTTGCTGTCCTACTGGTTGGATCCATGTCGAACGAGATATCGATTTTACTGATCCTAAGGTAAGTTATATGATTTGAAAATTTATATTTGTAAAAAAGTACTGGTAGAGTTTTCTTTAAATTTGTAAAGAAAATTTCTAACAATAAAAAATAAAAATAAACTATTTCCTTAGGGTAGTGGAAGCATGCTAGCCTACAATAAGGAGGTTTTGGATTCTATTTCTAGACAAGAAATGATAGCAAGACCTGGAAATTATCTTCTTCTTTAGGTTCCCATCTATTCTGGATGTTGGCCACCATATTAACAATCTGAACCTTATCCACTCCTGCTCGAAACAGCTGTATTGTTTTCGAGTATCACATTCTCAAGATTTTTAACCAGGAAATACGTCTTCTCCCCATGCTACATTGTATTCTTCCTTGTACAGTAATATAGATTTTTTTTTGCGAAAGGAAACCAAATTTACTGGTACCCAGGCAGGTCTTTACCTGGGGTATGCGGAGCTCTGCCGCAGGCAACTATCCACCACAACCTCTCAGGTCCTTTCTCCCCCATTCCGACTTGCCCCGGGATCACCATTAGGCATAACTTCACAACAAACCGGTGGTTCTTTATTAGCTCGATAACGTTATCTCAGGAATTTCTCTTTTATCACCCATTTTCCCCCTTTTTAAGTGATTTCTTTTGGGACTAACGCAGCTGGGCTTCTCTGCTCTTCATCACCTTCTGGATGAACTCCTCAGTGGCCTTCTAGCTTTTTTCTTCTACAATCATAAAATCACTGAGATTTTCTGTAGAAATCGGCGACCCAAGCTTGGTCCCTAGAACCTCCCTCACTGGTATCCATCTTCTGCAGTTGAAAATTGCATGTACTGCGTTTTCCTCTGCCTCACAATCCAGACAGCTTGCTTCATATAATCGTCTGAACCGGTGAAGATCATCCAAAAGCAACCATGTCAATGCCTAAGTAAGGTAATAACCATCCTCACCGCGCCCCCTACTCAGCCATATATTTAGATCCGGAATTAATCTAAGAGTCCATCGACCAGACACCTCTTCATCCCATCTCTTCTGCCACCTCCTGAGAAGTCTATCTCTGACCTCTCTCTTTATCTGAGAGTAATATAGATTGCAGCAACCCATATCTTTTCTCGTTGTGCATTATATGCCCCAAATGCTCGATCTCCCTAATATTTTTCGTGTTCATGATTGGAAATAATAACAAGTCAAAATTGATCGTTCCAGCTCCATAACCAACCGAGCTGTTGATGGGACTTAAAATAAACTAAAAAAAGTTAAACGTTTATTTTTTTATTGTACTTACGTAGGCTACTATATTTTAAATTTAGCAATAAGAAGAACCTGTCAGTGTTCAGAGTTTTTTTAAACATTCTAAAAAAAAATAAAAAGTATTTTCTGGTCACTAAGTTGTGTTTCAGCCGCAGATGTTTTCGTAAAATCACTTTCTTTTCTTTGGTTTTTCTTGTTTCTTGATTTTCAAGTTATATGTCATAAACTTCCACTGGAGTCTCCTGGCCACAATCAACAAAAAAGTATATGTATTTACCTACTTTTGCTGAACATAAATAAAAATTACAATAACTAACCAATGTGGTTGTAGTAATACTGATAAACAAAAGTATCAATGAAAGGGAATTTAAAGAACTAGATACCCATGATTGATAAATTATTGAAGCAACAACAATGATCAACAAGTGTTATATTTCAGCTTGGGTAAACTACTTTGACTAATGTAATAAATTGAATAATGTGACAAATGTACAGCTCGACGATCACAGGAAAGCTCGTAATTTTGTGTATAACCTATAAAACATTCAGTAGCGATTGCAAAGTTGTACTGTCGCTTCCAATTTTAATTATTAGAAGTTTCAATTAATTGTTAGTTTATTCTGATAAACAAAAGATTTTAAAGGAAACTTTTGATTTTTTTTTTAAAACAGGCTCGTGCCAACCTCTTGGACGTTATGCTTGCTGCTAGTCGAAGTTCTTCAAGTGCTGGAAGCGAAACAAGTGGGAGTGAAAGTGGTAGCGAGAGTGATGGTGGTGAAGACCCGTCTGATTATCAACACTTACATAGATTGCATAGGTTCAGAAGACAAAAGAAAGGTGAGGCGGAAAAATTATTTGTAATTTTTACTTTCTCTTGCCTTCGTATATGTGTTAAGGTAATCAGCCGAATGGCTGGTTTGAACCTGTAGAGGTTTTACTTAGTAAAACGAGAAGTGAGGTGGTTTACCATTGCCTTCCTCACTGAATGGAAAAGTTCGTGTATCAGCATCCTGGGCCCTCTGAAAGCACACATTTTCCACTCTGCAAATGAACTCTTCACTTCATTCACCACAGGGTCTGGTTGTATAATGAAATTCATTACTTTCAGAGATGGTAACTCTGATTGGTGTCTTTTACACCTCTACCTCTTCTGTTCTTAAATGATTCAGTCATTTAATTGACTGACCATGTGATGAGAAACAAAACTAATTATTTTAGCCCTGCAACAAACAGATTGAGTGTATATAATTTGACACTCCACCTGTCTGTAATGGGCAGAACCTTCGTATATATTATGAATATATATATTGGAAGGAAAGTATTGTTTTCATATCAAGTTTTCACCGGATCTACACGTTTTCAGACCCCCTGAACCTTAAAAACATGTTTTTAGCGTTTGGTCTGTGGGTGTGTGTGTGTGTGTGTGTGTGTGAACATAATATCTCAAGAACGGAACATCGTACGAACTTGAAACTTGAAACTTTAGTTAGGTATTATTAGAGGACCTGACACGAACATTTTCATCAAAATTGGTCTACCAAAATAGTTGTTTATTCGTGTCATTTTTCACTTTTTTACAATTTTCTCAAAAACGGCTCCTACAATTTTTTTAAAAAATCGCCTCATTTACTACTACATTTTTTATGCTCTATAAGAAAGGGTAGGTGCCATACTGCTGAAATTCTTGGGGAGGCTGTGCTCTCTGGAAAAAAATGGTTTTTTTAAGATTGCGACTTTAATATGCTTTTTAGCGCAAAAATTTGTAAAATAAAACTTGTAAAAAATTTAAAATTGATTTTTAAGATTTCTGCCTTAGTATACATTTTATGATAAAAGTGTATATAATAAAATTTATTGAAAATTAAAAAATATACAAATTTTATTTAGAGCATTTTTCTCTACAGCCTAGTTTAGCGTGAAAGAGTGATTTTCCATATTTTTAAGCCCAACTGAGGTTGATTTTCATTTTGCATCATTTACTCATGATTAAAATAAGGTTTTGTTTTTTGAGGTTAGTTTTATGTTTATTTCTTATGTTTTATTACTAATATTTGTTTACATTGTTAATTATTTGCATTGGCAAGAGAAAGTTGTGTGAGTGTTTCACACCAGATTTTTTTTACTTGCTAACCACTCATCCTGACTTCACCCGGGTATAATTTTGTTTTATTTCAATAATTTTTAAATTAGGGTTATAAATAAATCAAAACTAAGATTTCCTGATAATAGTTTGAAATTTATAATTATTTAAGGTTTTAAGGGTTGAATGATCTTTACAACCTCTTAGTGGTACATTGTAGAAATTTTAAGGAATAATTTTTCAGATGCACTATCAGAAACACCTCCACCGAGTTTAAATATACTTCGTTCAAAACTTAATTAACAAAAAAAGTTGGTTGAAGGGTTGAACATCATTTTTAACCCCTACAGGTACATTTTTGTAATTCTTAAGGGGTAATTTTTAGGTGCATTATAGATAACATCTCTCCACCGAGTTTCAGCCATCTAGCTCGTCTAAACTTTTTTTTTTTTTTTTTTTTTTTTTTTTTTTTTTTTTTTGCGCCCTGGAGACTCCAGGAGGAGTATAGGACATGTCGTCAGATATAACACCTGAAATACATATAAGAATATTGTACTATAAGAATATAATACTAAGAATATTGGTTTAAGGGTTAATTACCCATTTCACCCCATTACAGGTTAACACCCTTTCAAACAAATAAATATTGAAATTGGTTATACTGCACTTTTCTATTAACGCTAAAGGGAATATTCCCTCCAAATTTCAGCTTTCTAGTTATAATGCAAGTAGAAGAATTAGAGATGTGTGAGTCAGTCTTCAGTCAGTGAGAGCTTTCCCATTTATATGCATTGTTGTGTTAACTTTCTTTAGAATTTCTTTATTCCTAACCCGATCTAGTATAGTCAGAAAACGTTTTACTTTCTCTTGCCTATATGAATATATAGGAAGGAAAGTATTGTTTTCATGTCGATTTTCAAAATCGAGTTTTCACCGGATCTACACGTTTTCATACCCCCTGAACCCAAAAAACATTTTTTTAGCGATTGATCTGTGTGTGTGTGTGTGTGTGTGTGTGTGTGTGCGCGCGCGTGCGTGTGTGTGTGTGTGTGTGTGTGTGTGAACAGAATATCTCAAGAACAGAATCTTGTACGAACTTGAAACTTAAGTTAGACACCACTACCAGACCCAAACAAACCTTTTTATCAAAATCGGTCAACCAGAAGTAGTAGTTTATTTGTCTAATTTAGGTTGTGGAGTCCAAACCTCTAACCCTCCGAGCTAGAGGGCTCATAAGTTTGACAGAATTTAAGAAAAAATAAATTATGAGATAGAACTTTACCTTTCTTTAATTATATAAGTTGTTAATTATTAAATTAATTTTTTCAGCATCTGCTACTCGAGAACCATTGGGAGCTTTAAGATGTCCCACTATGGCTCCTAGACCATCAATAATTGGCAGAGATGATTTTTTTGTACGCTACGGTGAAAAAGAAAGAGAAGCAGTAGCAAGTTTTGATTTCTTAGAAGAATTGTCAACTACTTCGGTTAGTGGTGCCTCATCTTGTGATAATCCTCCATCAACTCTACCACGCAATTTAAACGATTCCTCGCCATTGTCACATTCTCCTACACCTGATTTATTACCGGAACATTTATCGTTAAGTGATTCTTGTGCTGCTAGTTTTTCTGGATCAGAACAAAGCTTAGATGGACAATAAGGTAATAAATAATTTTATTTATTGTCAAATAAAACCAAAGATAATTTATTATTCAATTTTTAATACAGTTTAAACTTTTAAATTTTATTAATCTAAATGTATTTTTTTCTTTTATTATGTGATAAAACTATTAGTTATGTTATTTTAATTTGTTTCATTGTTATATTTGTAACATACTTAAGTTAATGAGAACATTTTATAATATTTTCTATTTGATCAGTATTTTACTGTTGTTATTTTACCATGGGATTGTAGTTTAAGTGTATACTAATACTTGCTTTATTTTTAAATTAAACAAAAAATTAATTAATCAAGTTAAAGGTATAAGCTTCTTAGATGATACGACTCTAAAGACGAATTTAAAACCCAAAAGGCACTAAGATAACGTTGTGTATTATAATTTTATTTTTTTATAATACATGATTGAAACCCTATTTTGGTGTATCAGAAATTTATTTGATTGATTAAATTTATCACACGGTTTTTATTGTTAAAATTTATATCTTTAACTACAATTGAAGTGGAATTTTTGCTGGTTTAAGTAAAATCATAAGTTTCTACTATCATTTTTATAAAACTTCATTAGAGTATTCAATCATATATTTAAAATACAAAATGTTCTCTGTTGTATTTTAAATAGAGACTCTGTTGACTTTTAAATACAGAGAGTTTTACTGAATGGTTTTAATTTTTACATAGTTTGAAATCTCTAAGATCTTTTTTTACGATTCTAATCATTTTAATTATTTAAAAGAATTAAATAAGAAAAACTAATGACCAAAGCAACCAAAGTATGTCAAGACAACCTTGACATACATCGTTTTTGCTGCTAACTTACAAAAATGCTTTTCAACAATTTTTTGAGCACTCAAAAAATTCACTTGACGGAACACACGTTTCGTTTTAAAACCATTTTGTTTTAAAGTTTATTTAAAGTCGCTTCAACAACTTGGTCATTAGCAACTACAGTGGGTTTTGATAATGTAAAGGTGAATTTAAACGCGTTAAAATATCCAGGCCCTAGCCGGGGAACCTGGGATCTTTTGCTTTATAGGCTAGCATGCTAGTCACTATGCCACAGAGGCAATCACAAGTATTATTGGTGCAATCTTTTATGAAATTATTATTGATGACACGCAAAGTAAAAAAATTATTTTATGACTTAACATCTTCCGCTAGTGAAATCAAATAACAATAGCTGCACAGAGACATACTCATCAGCACATCTATGTATTCTTTCCACCATTAGAACATACAGCAGTAAATTTTATGAAATTTTTCCAATACGACCATAATAAAAATACTCCAAATTCAATCTTAACTTTTCCAGCGATAACTTTGTTTTTGTAATTTAACTTACTAGTCTTTTTTTCTTTACTGTTAATTATTTTATAATGTTATGTATAATATAGTTATTAAATATTTTGTTCTAAGATCTGTATATTATTTGTTTTCCTTTGGTTTTTGTTATATGTTAAGTTATTGTAAAGATATATACATACACATCAGGGTTTATTATGTATTAGTTAGTTGTATTTATTTAATTTTTGTTTTGTTTTTAATTTAGATTGTAAATATGAAGTAACTGTTAAGGGAAATCAGTAGGATGTAGTTTGTTTTATTTAATAATTAATCGGTATATTAATTACTATAATTGTATTGTAACTTATTAATATTAATTAATTTTGTAGTAGGTATTATCAAGATAATATTAACTAATTTATTTATATGTATTTATTTTTTGTGTATTTAACAACTGTGCTCTGTTGGTTGTATTTTTTGTAGTTATGTTTTTATTTATTAAATTGTTTTAGTATAGAAATTGTATACAGTGTGATCATAAAGTCATACAACCCAAATTTTTCTGGTTTGTATGAATTTCATTTTTAAAAGATATTTTAATTAGAAGACTTTTTTGTGTAATAGAATATTGTATGATTGTACTGCTAGATCACGGCACCGAGCAGTGATGTCATTTATTCAAGATCAATGCGTTTTTATTGTTGTAAGTTTATATCTAAATCATTACAGAAGACTCAAAAAGATTTTTTAAATGCTTTCCCAGATGCTAATGTGCCAAACAAATCCACTGTGTGTCATTTATTTAACCACTTTCTGGTTACAGGAAATGTGAAAGATCGTAAATGTTCCAGTCATCCAAGTGTTTTAACGGATGACAGTCTCCAGATGATAAATGAATACTTATTCATTCTCCAGAAAAGTCTCTTCAAAAACTTTCCAGTTAGAATAAGCTACCTTAAGGAAGTTTTCATAAAGATACTAAAGTTCTAAAATTCTTGCACTCAATCGGTTAATTCCAAGGCTGCAAAAAAATAGTTCTGTTTCTTATTACATGGTCAGCCAATTAAATGACTGAAGTATTTAAGAGCAGAAGAGGTAGAGGTGTAAAAGACACTAGGTAGAGCAGTGCTTCTCAATGAGTGTACCACGAGATTAGCTGGGTGAGCCAGGAAACTTCTGAGACTTAATGATATTTGTGATAAAAAAAATTAAAATAATTTTACTCAATTTTTATTTTAAAAAAGAGTAAGAGAATACGAGGTGTGGCTATTAAATAATGAGACTGATGTTGTAAAAACTGTTATTTTTATTTGATACATAATCACTTATTGTCACATTCAATATACCCTCCTTCTCTATCTCTACAACGCTCCATGCGAATTTTCCATGGTTGGAAACGGTGCTAGAAGTCATCTTCTGTCAGCTCCTTCAGGACTCGTGCCGCTTTCTCTTTTACAGCTTCCGCAGACTCAAATCTTGTCCCTTTTAATGCAGATTTCACCTCAGGGAAGCCAATTAAATGACTGAATCATTTAAAAATAGAAGGGGTAGAGGTGTAAAAGACACTATCACAGTTATCTCCTCTGAAAGTAATGAATTTCATTATACAGCCAGACCCTGTGGTGAATGAAGTGAAGGTGTCATTTGCAGAGTGGAAAGTAGCTGCTTTTCAGAGGGCCCGGCGTGCTGATAAGGGTACTTTTCCATTCAGTGAGGAAGGCATAGTAAAACACCTCACTCCTCGTTTTACTTAGTAAAACCTCTACGGGTTCAAAGCAGTCTTTTGGCTGATGACCTAAACAACAACAGCCAGATCCTGTGGTGAATGAAGTAAAGGTGTCATTTTCAGGATGAAAAGTAGATGCTTTTTGGAAGGTCTACCATGCTGATAAGCATACTTTTCGACTCATTGAGGAAGGCAATGGTAAACCTCACTCCTTGTTTTATTTAGTAAAACCTCTAGAGGTTCAAACCAGCCTTTTGACTGATGGTCTAAACAACAAACTAAAGTTCTAAAGTTACATCTGTACCGGATTATTTAAGCCATCAGCTCCAACAACCAGATAAGGAGAAATTAACACTGCCGATTGTTGTCAGTTGAAACACTTCAACGACCAGTACACGTATGATCGTGCACACTTCCTGTATCCCGAAAATAATTAAATAAACAACTTATAGTGGATTTTTTGGCTCGTTAGGGCCTGGAAAAATATTAAAATTTTTTTTTTGATTCTTCCTATATGATTTCAATTTGCAGTAACTCACAACAGTAAGGACACATTGGTACACATAATGTCATGCACACTTCCTGTATCCCAAAAATAATTAGGTAAATAAACAATGTATAGTGGATTTGTTTGCCTCACTAGAGTCTGGAAAAATATTTCAAAAGTTTCTTGGTTCTTCCTATATGAATTCGATTCGCAGTAACTCACTACAGTAAGGATGCATTGGTACACATAACGTCATGTACACTTCCTTTATCCCGAAAATGATTAGATTAACAATGTATAGTGGATTTTTGTTAGCACATTAGCATCTGGAAAAATGTTTAAAGAATATTTTTGATTCTTACCATACGATTTCGATTCGCATTAACTGATAACAGTAAAGACGCATTGGTCTTATGTAAAAGACATTGCTCTTGAATTAAACAAACTACTTGGGCTACATCCTCTGTTGCCTAGTGATATGATCTAGCAGAGCTACCATACAGTATTCTCTTTCACAAAAAATTCCCTAATTAAAATATTTTTAACAAATTTAACTATTATTCCTACAAAACAAAAAATTTGGGTATGTGACTTTACAATCACCCTGAAATAATATTCTGGTAATAAAAAATATTAACAAAATAATATCAATTACTTATGTGGATGTATAAAGGTTATTTTATTAATAATTTTTTTTTTATTTTGTATGTTGCACAAAGAAAGTCAAACAATTAATAAGATATCTTTGACATAATTTATGTTTTATTGAACAAATTCAAAGGGAATTAACCTGTGAGTATTATATACGCATAACCGTAGTCATATTGGTACAGTCTAATAATGCATTGTGTCATGACCTGGATATACTTACCATAAAAAAAAATTAAATATTTATGCAGAACATAGATAATAAAATCTTCATAATACATCCTCCATCTTGTAATCAATGCTCATAAATTTATATAAACTTTTAATTTCTTCACTAACCTTCTTTTTGTAGCCGTTTTGATTATCATTTATTTACATTTTTTCAAAAAATAACATGTTTCAATGGAACCACCATCATCAGAGTATGCAAAATAACAAAAATTGAAAGTAAATTATGTATTAAAAATTTTTCTAGAAGTAGTGTTGCTTCTTTCATCCATATAAAACTGTAAATTTTGGAATTAAATATTTTATTAAATTCGGAAGAGAAAAGGGATGTCGGTAAACCTAGGAGAAGATGGAGACAGATGATATAGTTTGTGAGTTCGGAACAGGCTGTGGCCTAATCCTTGGCTGGAAGAAGAAGAAGATTAAATTCAGAATCATTACATTCATTAACATCAGAATGTATAGAAACAACATTGCTAAATGTTGTATTTTAAAGGATTTATCAATGTTCACAACATATATAATAAAAATTGTTATATTATTCTTAAATGTTAAAAAATAGTTTGGATTGATTAAGGAGGATGAAGTAATATTTTTGTAAAAAGATATGAATATCTTTTAAATTGTTTAATTTTATTAAAAATATCAATATTGACTCAAACGTTGAATATTCAAATTAAAAACCAAAAGAATTAGTTTCTTGTCACCAAATTGTGAAAGTTGGTATGTCAAGAATTATTTATCTTTTTTGGACCAAACTATGAAGATTTTAAGTAACTAACAAAAACAATTAGTTTCATTGTACTTTCCTGACAAAGCATTTTTGAAGTTTATCTATAATTGGTATAATAACATTCTTTTTTTTTAAAAAACTACACATAACCTAACCTGCCTACATCCATTATTGTTATTGGTATTATTAAAATGTAATGATGTTAAAATGGTATAACAATAAAAATAAATAAAAAACACTTTTGTAGATAATATTTGTTATTTTATTTATATAATGATAGGCCTATTATTTATAATATAATTAATAATATTTCAGTACGTAATAAATCATATTTATATTAAACTAGTATAGTGTAATGTACTTAACTGTATACACACATTATATTTTCAATTTAAACAATAAACATTCTTATATCAGTTTATCCTAGTTTATTTTAACATCCCCATTCATTAATTAACATTTTTTAGCTCTGTATGGGTTAAGTATGTATGGGTTTATGTAGTGTGAAAGCACCTTTATACTGCACATCTAAAAAATTATTTTGAGGCAGGAAGAGATGTGGTCATTTTTTTAAATCTGTAATTTAGGGTACTTTTTAAATTTTTGTCCACCATTTTGAATTCACTGTATTGAATCAAACTTAATTTTTTTTTAATGAGAAGATAGTCATATTAGATATGATCATGTTTAGAGAAAATCAAATATTGCTTCAAAAATGGAGAGTGAAAATCAATACTGCAAAATTGCAGCATGATACATTTACAGTGCAGATAAATACTTGTCCACAAGTAAAACTTGGAGGTGTTGATTTACCACAAACTGAAGTTGTGAAGTACCTAGGTGTGCATCTTAACTTGCAAAACCCATGTGAGAATGAATCGTACCTAAAATATAAAGGGATGTACTGCCTGATCGTCAGGAACTCTTCACTCTCTCTTGAAAATAAGTTGCTAATTTACAAAATTTTGCTTGAACCAGTTTGGTTGTATAGAGTCCAACTATGGGGAACTACCAGCAGAAGTAACATACATGTATTAAAAGGTTCCAGAATAAGGTTATCCAGGCTGTTTCAAGAGCGCCATGATTTATAAAGAATGCAGAAATACACCATTATTACAATATTCCTAAAGTCAAGAATGAGGTAAGGTATTTTAACACAAAATATCAGATGTGACTTGAAAATCACAAAAACGAATTGCCCACAAATCCTTTAATGAGAAGTTAAATGCTTATAACGTTGACATGTTCTGGACTTGGGTGATAAGAATTTAAATGCATATAAAAATTATAGTGTGTGGAAAGTATTCCATAACATAAAATGTAACAATTTACTTTTTTAAGAAATTCATAATTGAATTAAATAATTAGAGGTACTCGGGGTAAAGAGACCTCCATTTGTCATTTCAAAGTTCATAAGATTTGTTTATAGTTTATTTTAAAAACTGATCGCAAATAAAGTTATAACAACAAAAAACACAATATTGAAGCCTGTTTTCCCTGTATGACCTTGTTATCGAGTTGCAGGTTAAGTATTCAAAGTCGGAATTACGAAAAAATCATGTTGTCAATAGAGCACAGTAAAATGCCCTACATGAACAATTTTATTATATTTTACAAACATATTGCATTCAATAAACATCTATAAAAAGTCGCATAATATTGATAATAAAAAATAACATATTTAATAATAAATTGAATAGCTATATCAACTGACAGAACTATTATTTACTTTAAATTATAATTTTCATTTAAAAATTTTAAATACCTAAATTTTTTTGATTGCAAAATACTGAAATAAATTTTTAAAGCATATAATTCTACAGAAAATGTTCAAAATGCATCCCTTCTAGAACTTGGCAGTGTGCTAACCAATGGCAGATTTCTGGGGCTGTAAGGGTTGTAGCCTAGGTGGCATAATTTAGGGCTGGCAGTTTAAAAAAACCACCATTAATGCTCCATGCTTGGGTAAGATAGTTACACGGTCTCTTGTGAGTTTGTGTGCATGACCCTGCTTGTCAGATCATGACATCCCTGGGTGTAATTATAAACAATTAGACTCTCATCTGGGCCAGCGACGCACAAATTCAATGATTATGACTGCCAGTCACTGCAAGTAAAGCTGCTTTAGGGTTTGTTTTATATTTAGTTACTAACTTGTAGACGTTTAGTACTTACTAATTTACTTTATTTGTATTAATATTCAGAATTTTGTTGTATTGTTTTAGTGTTTGTTGTTTACCATACTTGTTTCATCTTATCTTTTTTTTGACGGGAGGGTAAACTAACATTAGTTTATAGGCATAGCTAATATCCATACTTAGGAAAATTAATGAAACATTTCTCATTCTACAGTAATTTTGTTTACTTAAAATTTACTGTTGTTTTAAGGGCTTTTTAAGGGTTTTTAGTGGCAATTTTTTACTCCTCAGATCGACCTAAATAACAACAATTTCCACAGATCAAAGCTAATAAAAAATTTCAAAGAATAAGTGTAAAAATATATCTCTAACCCAAACTGAGAAAATTTTCCTTGAGTTAACTTGAGGTTATATGGAACATTCAGGTCCCCTTAATTTTTGGGGGTTCCGTTTCCAGAAATTCTTAACCAAAAATTGTAGAAAATTACTAGAGTATAACTCTTTTGCCGAAGGTTTCCCCCTGGTGAGCAGTAGTGTCTTATCTTACTAGTCAATAAAATAACATGTGTCCAATATGTTTGTTTGGTTCTCATTAATATTTATATACTATAGAATGAGATCAGCAGCTACAGTAGGGCAATGTTATTTTGGAATCCCCATGCCACATCTCATCTAAGCCTACTGTCCATTGAGTTCTCTAGGACAAGCTTGAGTTTATGGGTTGTAGCATAAGGAAACAGCAAACACACCAAGGTTAAGTTAGGTATTGTTAAAATATGTTTCCCACATTGGTATTAGGGACACAAGAATGAACCAACCTTCCTTGCAGACAGTAGAATTTAGAATAAGAGGAAAGTGCTACGTACTGAATGTGTTAATCAAAAATTTAAATGCACCTTAAATCTAAGCTCATCCTTATTAATACAAGGATACAAAACCTTGGTTAGTATTTTAACCATATTTATATGAGTTCGTAATTTACAAAGTAATTTACTCTTTTATTTTCAGCTTCTACGCGTTCTACTGATTGAAGCAATGTAGCATAAAATATTAAGTGCAGTTTTTTTGAAGTTTTAATTTCACCATTTATTATCAAATGGATCAAATGTGCATAGTCTGTAAGTAAAATATATTTTCCTATTTCTTTAAGGTACTGAAGTAGCTCTTCGGTCGATTCATCTTTAGTCCAAGAAGAGATATCAACAACTAGTGATTTCAATGTAGTTAGTTGACATGGTTCTAAAAACCAGTTTGTTTCTTCATTTGAAATATTTTGTAATTCGTCATAAAAACCCTGAATTCCATACCAACCAATCAAGTTCAAATGTGTCATAATACGTTCATAATAAGTGATACCTAATTTATCTGAATTTGCACGTAAAAAATTCTTCATTGCATCAACGTCATCCATTGAATGTATTATATGTGAAATTATTTCCACCATGATTTCATGAAAATCGACCTTTTGTTCATATTTGAAATCTGTATAATTTTGTCGAACCACATACAAATCAGTAACAACAGAATAAAATCGCTTTATTGAAATTATTAATGAATAGTAGCTCCTTTTGCTTGCTTCTATTAAACTTATAACTAATTGCGTCTCTGTTGAATTCTCTGGACCTTGAAGTTTATTAAATAATAATTTTGTTTCATTAATAAAATCAGAGTGGTTTTGTACTAAAATATCTACCATGAAATTATTCCATTTTTCTTTAAATTCTGGACATTTCGTTTTATCAATAGCATCTGTCCCATGTTGTTTACTATGACAATTTTCTATCCCAAATGATATTTTATCATCTTGTATTTCTATGATAGATGTTGCCGGAATAAAAAATAACTGTTGTAAAAAAAATTCTCGTGTTTTATTCACATCTCTTGCTTGCATAATTAGTGGTTCAATATTATTATAAATACTAAATAAATCAAACTTAACCCTTTGTAATGCTGTTAACAAATTTGTACTTATTGCAAAATCTAATATTTTATTGTATTTTCGAATAAAATTGAATAATTCTTCTAATTCAGTTTTAATTCGTAAATCAAAATCATACATTCGAATTAAGAAATCGTAAAATTTTAGTCCACCACAAGATGGACGAGCGTATATATTATTAATCATTAATACTGACATAGTAGATATGATTAAACATAAAGCAACAAACCTTTTAGTTGACATTTCTTATTATAACCTTAAAAGTTATTTGTATTAAATTCCACTTTAAAACTTTTATTTTACAAGTATAAAATTCACTTCTACCTGTAATAAAACGTTAAAAACAATACAACTTTTTCCTTAGTTTTTTAATTCACATTAACTGTGTAATCCGTATTAAACTTCTAAACTTAATAACAAAAATAATTTGAACTTTTATATTTTTAAAAACACCCAATTTCGTGTACAAAGGTCTTGAATTCAGGATTCTTGAGTTGCTTCATACAATATGAACTTTTCTGAATAAATTTCCAACAAAGTTAGAGCACATTAAATTTATAATTTAGTAATTTACTGATATAAAATAATTAATGTAATAAAGTTAATTTTTATGGTCTGAAAAATAATATTTTTTCATTTCTTAATAAAATCTTTAATAATTGACTAGTTAGTAGAACTGTTATTAGGTGTTAATGTAAGTTATAAATCAAATCAATGGCTGCTGATAATTTATATATTAATCATGATTTGAGTTGTGGACTCATAATAATAATTCATGTATTAGCAGTGATTTAAACTTTATTGTATTTCTACGGTAAAGAGTAAGACAATGTTGTAATTTGTAATTTATAATCCAATTATAATCAATTTAATGGCTGCTCATAATTTATATATTAATCTTAATTTGAGTAATTAACATAATAATAATTCATGTATTAGCAATTTTATTTAATCTTTCTTATACACTAAAGAGTAAGATGATGTAATAATTTTCAAAACAAAACATTGTACAGGGTTATCATAAAAGAATGGTACGGTTTTGAACATGGTTTAAAGAAAAACCAAATTACTTACAGTTCATGTTGTTTATTCATCTAATTTGTCGTCTCAAACAGTTTTTTTACATAATTAATAAATTTCAATATGTGCGCCCTTAGTCGCTCGACAAATGTCCAAACGATACTCAACTTCTCTCCAAACATTCGTTAACATTTCTTCGGTTATGGTTGTCATTGCTTCATTAATCCTGGTTTTAAGTGGCTCAGGTCGCAATTTTTTGTGAATAATCAACGCTTTTGATGTACCCCCACAAGAAAAAATCATAAGGTGTCAGGTCTGGACTTCTTGGAGGCCACAGCATAGGTCCTTGCCGGCCTATCCATCGATCTCCAAATTTTTCGTTCAGTGTCCATGACCAATGCACTGAAGTGTGGGGGAGCGCCATCTTGTTGGAAATGAAGTTGATGAATGTTTTCGAGTTCATCTAGCTGAGGAAATAATAACTCGAAAACATTCATCAACTTCATTTCCAACAAGATGGCGCTCCCCCACACTTCAGTGCATTGGTCACGGACACTTTGAACGAAAAATTTGGAGATCGATGGATAGGCCGGCAAGGATCTATGCTGTGGCCTCCAAGAAGTCTAGACCTGATCCCTTTTGATTTTTTCTTGTGGAGGTTCATCAAAAGTGTTGATTATTCACAAAAAATTTGCGACCTGAACCACTTAAAAAACAGGATTAATGAAGCAATGACAACCATAATCGAAGAAATGTTAACGAATGTTTGGAGAGAAGTTGAGTATCGTTTGGAAATTTGTTGAGTGACTAGGGGCTATTATTTATATATTGAAATTTATTAATTATGTAAAAAACAAATTAGACAAATTAGACAAAAAAGACAAATTAGATGAATAAACATCATTAACTGTAAGTAATTCGGTTTTTCTTTAAACCATGTGTGAAACCACACATTCTTTTATGATAACCCTGTATTTAACTGAGCTTCCCAAATTGAGACCCTACCATAAATAAATCTTCTGCTCCTCCTCCTTTTAACAGTGGAGGCACATACTTCTAATGGATAATATTCTTAGTGTAATGTTTAATTTTCGTGGTTTTCAGAGGAACTTTATTTTTTATTTATGAATACAGTATTGTTTTTTCTTTATTTGTGTGTATATAAGGATTAATCTGCCCATAACGGGCAGGTGGAGTGTTAAGTTATTTGCACTCTATCTGCAAGTTCCAGGGCTACAAAAAATAGTTCTGTTTCTTATCATGTGGTCAGCCAATTATATGACTGAACTATTTAAGAACAGAAGAGGTAGAGGTGTAAAAGACACTAGTCAGTTATCTCGTCTGAAAGTAATGAATTTCATTATACGGCCAGACCCTGTGGTGAATGAAGTGAAGGTGTCATTTGCAGGGTGCAAGTAGATGCTTTTTGGAGGGCCTGGCATGCTGATAAGCATAGGCTTTTTTTGTACTCAGTGAGGAAGTCAATAGTAAACCACCTTACTCCTCGTTTTACTTAGTAAAACCTCTAGAGTTTCAAACCAGCCTTTCGGCTGTTGACCTAAACAACAAGGATTAATATTAAGATGATTTAGCATTTTTAGCCAAAGATATAGAAGAAGCGAGAAAACAGCTAACTGATTTAGAACAGATAGCTGGGAAAATTGGCCTGAAAATATCTTATGAGAAAACTAAAATGATGACAATGGACCCACTGTGCATAAGTAAAGTGAAAGTTAACAACCATTACATAGAACTAGTAGAATCTTTTAAATATTTGGGAGAAATAATAACATACAATAATAATGAAAGAGAAGCCTGGATGGAAAGAGCCAAAAACCTTGCTAGATCCCACCATCTGACAAAAGATACATATAACCAGAAATGCCTGTCAATCCACACTAAAATCAGATATTATAAAACAGTAGTACAACCAGAAATTACGTATGGGTGCGAAACGCTATTTAAGCTAAACCAGAAAAATAGAACCGATAGAATCGAAAAACTGGAAAGAAGAATCCTCAGAAAATGTATAGGAAAAAACCACAAAGTAGAGGGTGAATGGAGATTATTACCCAACGAACAAGTTTATCGAGAAAACGAACCAATAATAGACTCCATGAGGAAAAAGAGAATATTGTTCTTTGGCCACTTACTTAGAACACCGGAAGATAGAATAATTAACAGAATAATAAGGAATCTTTATTTTAAAAAAAACAGCACCAATTTGGATTAAAGAAATTAAGGAAGATATGGAGGAATTGAGAATGACAGTGAGGGATTTGGAGAGTGAGACAGAGAAATTGAAAGCATTGAAGGATAAAAACATTAGATTCAAACAAAAGACAGACAACAGAGGAGTAAGAAGAGCGATTGTTTCAGATGCAGAAAGACAGGCAAGATCTGTCAGAATGAAAAAATACTGGGAAAAGATCAAAGAAAAGAACCAGAACAGAACTTCCAATAAGCTGACTTAAGTGATCCATTGCGGTCTCCAAAGTTCAAAAAAAAAATCACCTGGTTGTATGTTCATAGATTTTAATTGCTATTGAAAGACCAAAAAAGTGGCTGATGAAATAAATAACAGAGCTACAAGTGCAAGTATTGGCAACATTGCTGGCAAGTCATTGGTGAGCTATGAAGTGGGTAGGGGGCAATGCGTATGTTCAGAGCTCATCAGCCTTGAAAAATAGTATAGGAAGAAATATATAGATTGAACTTTGATGTTTTGGTTGATGAAATTATTCATGATTTTAAAATTGCTGAGTATGCTAGTATTTTTTTTTTTTTTTGATGTTTGTTTGATTGCCGTTATTGGTTTAAATAAAAGTGAAATTGACAGGATGGGTGCAATTAATTTGAAGTCTATGGTTTGCCCCATCATAATAGTTGGTGTAATATATTGTCATGCTAGTATTCACAGGCATGAATTTCATGATAATTTTTGGATTAGGCTGGGCATCCATAAAATGGAATAGCATAATTCCAATAGATGGATGGACAACAAGAAACCAGAGGACTACAAGTAATCCAGAACAATATCGTATAATTATTATTATACAATAATATAATTATTACAATATTATAATTATTATAGTAACAATTATAATTATTATTTAATTAACTGAGCTCATAAATATCATTTAACAAATTTGAATATTTTAATATCACATATTGCAATATATTTATAACATTAAATTCATTAAAATATTAGATTTATAACTAAAAGAGTCATCAAATTAAATTTATTAAAACAATTTCAATTTTATATAACCTTAAAATTTTGTTAATTTCAATTTCAATTTTTGTTTCATTAAATACTTTCATTCACTCATTCAATTTTCTATATTTCAACATTGTATTTTATTTATTATTACAACAGGAATTGATAGAGAAAGAAAGAATAGGAGGGCTTTGCAAAGAGAGGTGGTTATATGTAAAATTATAGATGAAATTGTAAAAACAGAAGACTACCTAAACTATGATTCAAAAAAAAAAAAAAAAATGATCTGTTGATTGACCCAGAATACAGGAAACAGAAGGATAATCACTTGTCACTAACTTGTTTCTAAAAAACTTTGTTTTTCTCATTCAAAATTATATTTTTAGTATTCAGATGTGATTTTGTATTTCTTAGGTCATATTTTTAAATCAGACCATCCAGTTCTTTGTTTTTGAAATAATTTATCTTAATAGGTTATTCATTTTGTAATTACGCTGAGACTGTTCAGTTTATGATCAAAATATTTCACTGCTACATTTTCCTGACAGACAAGGATCAATTTGTGAGAAATTATTATTTAATTAATTATTAATTATGAGAAATTTTACAATATTTTTGTGACTGTCTACACAGAGTAACATTATTTTGTTATTAATTTTCATTTAGTAACGTGGTAATTTTGATGTAGCTTTTATTATGAGTGTAAATTTATAAATTTTATGCTAGTTAGTCGAAAAATTTCTTTTAAATTGTAGGTCCCAGAAAACCATAATCTATGGTACTTAAAATCGAAATGTAGTAATCTCAACTTTTGAAAAAGCCCGCCACTAAATACAGCTGATTTACTATGAATTGAATGAAAGCGCGGATTTCTACCGCGAAGGTATTTCATTTTTTTATATTTACTTTCATTACGTTTGGCGAAAGTTACTATAAATAAAGTTTTAATTTGAGATATTAGCTGTTAAAATTATTATGATGTATAATAATTATGAATTTAATCTATGAAAGTTACTATTATTTCAACTTTGGTGCACGACAACAGCTGATTCTGTAAAAACGAGAAAGTTTGTTTAGTTGTTTGCGTTTGAGAAAACATGGCGTTGGTTGGTGTCCTGGTCTATGGACTGCGTTAATTAAAGTATTATTGAATATTATCGTTGCTTGTCTAAAAGTAAAGTATTGAATAAAGGGTGCGTATAATTATAAACAAAATGAGCGTTATTATTTACTTTGTTAGTGGCTGTATTGTAATATCTATGAAATTTAAACTGATCGCTAATGGTAGAGAAAGTTTGTGCTGTCGTTATTTTTTTGGCTGACCGAGTTCTATTTTCTTTCTTTACATATCTGCTTGTAATATAGTCAGTTGTGAGAAGTGCTTGCCCTTTACGGGTTAGTGCTACCCTTCTGCTTACCCAACCTTTTAGTTGGTTATTAAATTTAATTTCTCGGTTTTGGTTGTGTAAAGGAGACGCGTGTTAAGTGTTATAATTTTTGTTGTCGCAGCTTGCGATTTAGATGGTAAACTAAGTTTTTAAGATAAGTAATAATTCAATCTTTTATGAATGAAGATAGTAGCTTAGATTAGAGCACAATTGGTATATTGGTATGATAAAATGGGAGTGGAAGGGTTTCAGTATATTTATGCTGGAGTTTAGTTGTAACTTCTTCAGATTTCCAGCAGAATTTCATTTTACACTAGAATAATAATCTGATTTATTAATGCAATGCCCTGAAATTCTGCTGGTAATCAATAGAAGTTGAAATAAATTCAGGCACCTTGGCGTAAGAAAACAAATACCCATTACTCCTTTATTTGGCTTACATCTGACAAGTCAAATGGATTTATCATGAGCCAATTCAACATTATCTGGAATGGTTTACTTAAGTTCCTAAGTTATATTCATATAATATATGAACTGACTAGTTTATATTCCCTAAAATGTATAGACCTGGATTTCTTATATTTTAGTATTAATACGCAGTGACTCAGTATTTTACTCAAATTAGGTTTTCAATTTGGTGTGTAAAAACACTGAATGTAATTTGTGTTTCAATGTGATGCTTTTTTTGTTTAGTGATATATTTATGTTCTTAGTGATAAAATATTGTGTTGGTAATAATTTTCCAGAGACAAGATTGCTTGACTTTACCTGCTTATCAAGTGACCTGATGTAGTTCAAATTTGGAAACATGGAAGAAGAGCTATTGGACCCAAGTGGTGAAAATATCAATCATATACAAAAGGCAAGTTTTATAAAGTTTTTATTGTATCAGTTTTTACTAATTATTGAATTATATTTAAGTAATCTTAAGTATAACTATTCTATTGCTAAGTAGAGGCTAGAGTATTATTCTAATTAAAGAAGTTTTCTGTTTTCACTTATTTTGCACATTTTTTTATACATTCATCATTTTCTTCTTCTTTCAAGGATTAGATCTTGATCTATTTCAGTACCCATCTTGTAAGATGTTTGTCAGCAATATCTTACCTGTTAACCTACAGTTCAGCCGTTCTTAGTTTGCTCCTACTGTCAACAAACAAAAGCCACCTACTACAGGGTGCACGCTAGAGTCTGCGACTTTACGGATGTCGTATTCCTATTAACCCCTTACTGGTTTTTGCCGGAATATTCCGGCGTACGAGAAGTGCATAAAAAGGGCCACTGACGGAATATTCCGACGATAGATTTTGTCCAGTTTTAAAACATCAGTTGTCGGACTATTCCGTCGTAACTATTGCGTATCTCTTTGTATAGCTATTTTAGTTCTATATTCTAACACATATAGCGCTAGTAAATATTTTTGTAGAAGTCTATCTTCGAAATAACGTTGCTATTCTGCTACCGGTTCTCGGACAGTTTTAGGTTAGTGTTAGCCAGCCCACATGTTTACTATTGTAAAGAGTTAGTGTAGTTTTGTTGAGTATTATATGTATTGTTAAGAGTTTAGTGTTTAGTTTAGTTTAGTGTAAAACAGTGTAGTGTAATTATTATAATTTCTAATATAGGGAAAATGATACATGACTTCAAATTGACGCAAAACTTCAGTCACCAAAAGCAGTTATGACAGGTTAGGTATCCATTTCTTATTATTGTAATAACATCTAAACTGCATGCAAAATACCAGTGTTTGTTACTTAATAAGTCATAACTAGGATATACAAAACTTTCTATGCAATAAAAAAAATAGAGCAACTTATAGTATCATTTTCTAAAAAAAAAGAAACCGGTAAGGGGTTAAGTTAACTATTTTTTAAATTATAAGTACTTAAAGTACTAGAAACATCAGTCATGATATGATGTAGGCCTAACAATTTCATTTAGAAAAATACTTTTAAAAGTATTTTGTATTTAAATACTTTTGAAAGTATTTTGTTGTTACTTTTTAATCAGCATGTACACATTTTGATATAATGCGCATGCTCAGTGACGTCATTATTTGTTTACACTAGGAGCAAACTAAGAGAGGCTGGACTATAGTTCATACTGAACTGCTATCACAGGAAACTTGTTCAAACTCAGCTTATCCACTTGCTTATACTAAGTCTCGTATAACCTTAAACTTATCCTGTAACTCAAGGCCAGAATTCTCAGTTTCTTCCTTATTACATTTTGTTGTAGGATTAGAATTCTACAACATAGGATTTGGAATCTTGTTCAGTAGTACATCTATTAGTACTTCTTAAAAATTTTCCTCAGGTGCTTGGATTTTTTTGCCTGCAAATTTAGAATTTGTCCATGTTTCACAAGCGTACAGAAGATTAGGGATTCCCATTCTTTTTGTTTGTTGTTAATAATTTTTGTATTACTTTTCTCAGAATTAAATTCTCTACAAAAATTCGGGTTTATCACCAATTTTCTTAAGTTATATGCTGTCAAACCTAGAAAAGTGTCATTTTCATCTTCAATTTTTTGCGGTTTTTACCATTTTTCTCAAAAACCACAAAGATTACAGTTTTGGGACTCATTTTATTGAATTTTTCAGGCTAAAAAATATTAAAAAAACCATTACCGCTAAATTCTGGTTTCCAGAGTTTCAGTGACATGTTATTTCGCAAAAGGAACTGAAATCCGGATGAAAACTTTTGCTAGCCATAACTTGCTAAAGAATGGTTATCGAACCCATGTTTATTGGAAACATTTTTCTTATTTTTAGCTATAGAATCAGTTTCCGAGTTTATCTTATCGTTGATCGATAAGAATATTTTTTTTTTTTTTTTAATTCCTAATATGTGTACATTGCAATCTGTTCAATTCAGAACAATAAGCAACCCAATGAGATGAGGATGATGTGTATGACGTGTAAATGAGGTGTAGTCTTGTACAAACCCAGGTCAACCACTCCTGAGAGAGTATGGTTAATTGAACCGCAACCTTCAAAGTACACCGGCAACCACTGTCTAGTATTCAAATCCATATAAAAGTTTACTAGGATTTACCTTTACTAGGATTTGAACCAGAAACCTTCGTCTCCGAAAGTCAGCTGTTAAACAGCTGATTTTGGCGACGACTTTACCTCTAGACCAACCCGGTGGGTTGATAAGAATATAATACAATATTGGATATTGTATCATTGTTATTTAGGTTATGTTAGGTCAGTCTATATTGACGGAATACGTGAGGATTGCATGCGCATCTCACGGCACTCAACCTGTTAAAAACCAACAGAAGTTATAGATGACTGCAGTTTTACATAGATGACTGAAGATGAAATATCTACTGTAGGTTTTTAAATAAAAATATTAAAGCATATGATATTTTGTATACTCTAATGATTGTGGATCCAGCGAAACACATATAAGTAGATATTATGGATCAATGCAGCTGCTGAAGAGGTTAGTGAAATTTATCGTCGTCGTCTTCCTTCAAGGATTAGGCAATTGCCTGTTCCGACTGCAAACTCCTTCATGAATCAATTCCATCTCTTACGAGGCCTGCCCACACTTCTCCTTCCTACTGGCTGATAGGAGATGACTGCCCTGTGAATTCTTCCATCCTCCATGCGCTCCACATGATCCTTCCAGTTTTGTTTGGTTTCCTCGATTTTCTGCCATATGGAGGGTATGTTGAGCTCTTTTCTGATCTCAGTATTATGGATTCTGTCTTCCCTAGTACAACCCTTCACTGCTCTTAGGAATCGCATTTCAGCAGCCTGTAACCTACTCCATTCCTTCTTTTTATGTACCCAGGTTTCAGAACCATATAAAAGAGTGGGGATAGCCATAACTTTATAGAATTTCATTTTCGTTTCCCTTCTGGCTTTGCTCCTCAAGGTCCTGTTGATTGTTCCACAGATAGCTTGGAATCTATTTATTCTCATGCTCAAGTCCTGATCCATTTCATATGTGATATCACACCCCAAATACTTGAAATGTGATACTTGTTCCAGGACTTTGTTATCAAGAACTATCTTAGACCGAATTGGATCTTTTCCCACAAAAGCCATCACCTTCGTTTTACTGAATGATATCTTCATGTTATATTCAGCACTGAGAAGATTCAATTGGTGTAATGCTTTCTGGAGATTATCTTCTGTTTCCTGCAGTATCACCTGATCGTCAGCAAACCACAACGAGCTGATGAAGACTTCCGGGGCTATCCAAATGCCTGGGTGGACTTTTTGCTTCCATCCTCTACAGAGATCATCAGCATAAATGTTAAATAAAGTTGGTGAGAGCGGGCAGCCCTGTCTCAAACCAACATTTGTACGCACCTCCTCTGTGTGAGAGCCTGAACAGTTCAAGATGACAGCTGTTCCATGATACAAACTCTCTATAACTTCCACCAAGTGTATTGGAAAGCCTCTTTTGACCAATCCATCAAACAGGATATGTCTATCAACCTTATCAAACGCTTTTTCGTAGTCTACAAATGCAAGGTGTGTCTCCAAATTGAACTCAACTCGTTTTGAAATTATCTGCTTTAAAGAAAAATTATCGTCAATGCAAGACCTGCCCTTTCTAAAGCCGGCTTGTTCTTCTAATAATAACACATCCGAGATTTTTCTGAGTCTATTGTTCAGGATTTTACTGTATAATTTATACACATTACTCAACAAACTAATTCCTCTGTAATTTTGTATCCTTTCTGTTACCCTTCTTAAACAGTGAGATTACTATGGCTTTTTTCCAATCTTTAGGAATGTATCGCGAAGTCCAACACATGTTCATCAAGTGAAGCAGGCGAAATTTGAGTAGCGTACCACCATATTTCAATAGTTCTGAATTTATATGATCTAATCCTGTTGCCTTCCTATTTTTTGTTTGTTTTAATGCCTCTTCCAATTCCTCAATAGCTATTTGATCAATACCATGTTTTGCTTCTGGATGATGAGCTTCTTCCATGAATGGTAAATCGCTTTTGTACCACAATCTTTTATAGTGCTCAATCCATTCCTGTTTGTCTATATTGTCAATTTTAGCCATCTCCTTCTCATCATTATTGAGGTGTTTATCAACTTATAGGCAACTTCTTGCCTTCCATGTAGATCATCTTCAATTCCTGCAATGAACCTATCCCATGCATCCTCATGAGCTTTCCTAACAATGGCTCTAGCTACATTACATTTTCTTCTGTAATTTTCCTTTGCCTGATCTGTAGGTGATTTCAATAATTGTTTGTAGGCAATCTTCTTATCCTTAATAGCTTCAGCAATCTCTTCGTTCCAAATTTTCAAACCTTTATGTTTTGTTACAAGTTTTTTTGTCCCCAGCGTTTCATAGGCTACTTCTCTTAAAGTATCTTTTAAGTTGACCCACTCCTCCTCCACTGTCGGTGCTGTGGGCCTCATAGAAAGTTTCTGTGTTAATCTTGTCTGATATAGGGTCCTGACACTCTCAGTCTGCAAGAGGTAGACTTTATAAACTTCATTTCCCTCATTTCTTGTGACTTTTATATTATGTGAAATTTATATTATATAAAATAGAATTGATAATTCAAACTGCAGGATGTATTATAAAGATTTATTTTTGAATAAAGGATGTAATTATGTATTGTTAAACAGGAAACCAAAATTAAAACTGTAAACAACTCTGAGAGAAGTTCCAACAAGACTGAATTAGATGAACCAGATGTGGCATTTGTGACAGTAAAAAAGGTACATAATATACACTTATAAAAAAGTATTTTTTCTATTTTGCTTGTATTTAACCCTTTCTAAACCGCACAATAATAAAATATCGGAAGTGTAAGTACAACACTAGGTTAGATATACATGTACCACAAGAGATTGCTTCATTCAATACACAGGTGACATGATCTGAAGTATTTTTGAAGCACTTTCAGTTTACAGAAAAATCAAACTAAGCGGGATTTAGAAGTCCCGATGGTCAACTAGGCAATTTTAACTGTTAATGCACAAATAAATGCAATAGTACTAAATGGGACTTGTAAGTCCCAGTGGTCAAGAAATTAAAATTGTGTGTATATCAGGACCGTTGAATAAGAGAGGGCTGTCTCATGGCGCTCGAAAAGTTGTACCAACAGCTGTTCGGCTGTGACGTCACTGCTCAGACACTGCCGCGACACTGCTCTGTCCTGTCTACACTGTGTTTACACACATACTTTCTCGGCTACCCATCTTAAAATATGCCTAATGAATTAAGAATAATGTCTATACTTTGTTCTTAGTAGCAATTGTCCGTAACATTATTTATAAAACAATAGATAGCTGTAATGCATAAATAATGCAACATTCTAAAAACAATAAGTGACAAGAACATTTTGGGTTGCATTAAATGCTTAGTCTGATTCTAAAGATGAATATGATATACAAAGAGATTGTAAACAAAATAAATAAATAGAATTAAAATAAAAATCTTACATAAGAAATGTGAATTAACGCTAACAATATTATTTTTTGGAACATGTATTCATTTCTTAGCTTTGTTCATGCAGTTTCTATCGTTTGATTTGTTCTCATTAAATTGCCTGATCCTAATAAATGTCCTTGATCTAGTGTAGGTGTTAATAGCTTGTGGATACACATTTGGAAATTTTTCCGTAAGTCTTCTTTGGAGTTTTTTAATGACTTTTCTTCTTCGGACACTGTACATATCATTTACGCCATGGAGTGATGCAAAAACAATTTGTAACTCGTTCACTGTTTCTTTTCCAAGATTTACTTGGCACAGTCAAACCTCCGTGGAAAAGAGCTTTAATCCATTTGTCACTGTTAATGGAAGGGACATTTTTCGAGTAGGCGGTTAGTGTTGGATCCTTGTTCCGTACTTTGTACTTACATTGTACACTATGCACCCTACAATTTAAGAGAGGGCTATCAGGTAGACAGTCCGACAGGATATCACTTACATAACCTAGGAATATATATATTACCGCCCACCCCCTCATGGCCAAGTCGATTTTTCAAAATTTAAAAAATTCTACAACATTGGCCAGTTAGTAGTTCATATTATTAATATATTTGCTAATACATAATATTATGTGTTATTATATTTTTCACGCTGAATAAAACAATAGTTTGCTTGTGACGCACAATTGAGCGGTACCAAATAGCAAGGGTTCAGAATATTGTTAATGAATCAAAATTTAAGTAACATTCGTATTTAAAATTTTGTATTCGCGGTAAGAATATAATTCGTTATGTTGTGTTAAAATTTCAAATTTGTCTGTCAAATACTTCTTGAGTTATACGCCTCTAAATGCATGAAAGTCTTTGCAATAGCAAAAAAAAAAAAAACGATCTTTTTGTCTTCCAACCTCGATATGGCAATTTTCAACAATTTCTAAGCAATATTAAAAATGTAGGACTATTATAGGTCAGGGGAGAATAAAATGGAGCTAAATATTGGTGTAAACTATGTTGAAATTCGATTCATCGTTTTGAAGTTGGGTGTTTATAATTATGAAACTGATTGTAACAATTCATTTGTCTGAGCGGTGACGTCATGGCATTGCCCTCTCCCCTGCCGCCGCCAGCGAGTACCGAAGCGGCAGTGAAAACATAATAGTAATGAGACAGCCCTTTTCTTATTCAACAGCCCTGGTGTATATGAACTTTAAAGAAAATGCTAAAATTGTGTGCAATGATACACATGTTGCTACTATCATCTGGTGTGAAAGTTGGCATTTAACCATCTTCTTACCTCCATTTAAGTTTTGTTACAAAGAATTTTAGACCATTTCAAAAACCATATACCGTGGCTCTTATTGTAGATTTTTATTGAAACAGTTGATAACATAGGTAACATGCAAGGGTAGGCCTAGTTTAAAATATAATGTCTGTTTCCTGTCTGCCGCCAATAGTACTGCTCCGATGTTATTGCCATTGACCTTGGTTAAGGCCATTGGCTTTGGGGGTAGGGTAGGCCTAGTTTAAAATATAATGTCTGTTTCCGATCTGCCGCCAATAGTACTGTCCCAGGTTCATAAATAAAGACTCCAAAAAGTTTTATTCTCAAAATCCAACTTCTTTTATTAAAAGAAAATCCTTGGTAAATTTTGTTAAAATATTTAAAAACAATTAAAATTCTTTAAAATCCTTTAAAATAGTTGAATCTTTATCAAAATCTTCTAAAATTAATATTTTCGTTTAAATATAATGCTTTGAAATTAATAAATTCTTAATATTGTTTTTTACTATAAAAATTGTACAAACCACCTATCCTTTTAAAAGTTTTAAAAAGGAATGAAGACAACAATCCAATTTTATTAATCTAATAAAATTTTCTTTTTATTTTTTTTTTTGTTCTCACATCTGACAGTTCTGTAAATAAGATCATCTGGTACGTTGGTGTTGATGCTGTGAAGTTGTGTGTTTATGTTTACGTTTGAGTGTTGTTAACGTGTGTACTGTCCGTTGTGTGTCTGTATATGTGTCTCCTATTACAGTACTGCTCCGATGTTATTGCCATTGACCTTGGTTAAGGCCATTGGCTTTGGGGGTAGGGGAAAACCTTGATTTGTTCTCTGTCAATGGAAGAGCCGCTGTAGGCCTCAAAATGATTATTCTGTCCAGAAAGAGAGCTTATCATAGTGACTGCTCTTCTGTCAATTTTAGTTTAAATCCTTAAGTTTCTACCATGAGAGTGTTATTCATGTTTTTGTTTTTCCTGAGTAAAGAGAGCTACTATTAATGCTGATTGTTACAAAGTCACTCTCAAAAACTTTGTCTTGCATTAAAAAATAAGTACCCTGATAAATGTTTGCTCTGCATTATTTGTGATAATGCACACCTATATGTTGTGTAGTAAGTCTCTTGTAAAATCTTACCATTGGGAGATAATGATCCATCCTCCATACGGCCCTGACCTTGCCCAATCTGATTTTCTTTTGTTTGGGAAGTTGCAGGAACGTATTGGAGGGATACATTTTCATGATGATGAAGAAGTACAAAAAACTGTAAAACATTTTTACTCAACTTGGACGGAAAATTATACTGAGAGGCACTCAACTAACTTGTGTACTCCAGGGACAAATTAACACCTGGAAATTATGTAGAAAAGTAAAAAGAATGCTTTGATTTTATTTATTTTATTCATTTTTACTTTCTCTTGCAGATTTTTTCCTGCCTGAATATTATAAGGCAGAAAAGTATTGTTTTCGTGTTGATTTTTCAAAATTTAGTGTTCACCGGATATGCACATTTTTAGGCCCCCGGAACCCGAAAAACGTGTTTTTAGTGATTGGAGAAGTAGTAGTTTATTCGTGCAATTTTTTAAAATACTGCTTCAATGATTTTTAAAAAAAATTTCCTCATTAACTACATTTTTTATTCTCTACAAGGTAGGGTTAGCGCCAAGTCTGCTGAAGTTCTTGGGGTCCCCTGTGCTCTCTTGGTAAAAAATTGGTTTTTTTAAGATTGTGGCCTTAATATGCAATCTAGTACAAAAAATTAAATAATCCAAGCTATAGAACAATAAAAAACATAACAGCTTTTATTTCAAACATGTTTTTGTACAGCCATTAGTTTAATTAATTAATGATTTTCTGCATCTTTTTCATCAAAATTGGTATGTGGCCTTAGAATATATTTTACAACAAAAGTGTGTTTTAAAGGTAAGAGGAAATTAAAAAAATTTATAACTTTTATTTCAAGCATTTTCTTCTACAGAGCCTATTAGTGATTTCTCATATTTTTAAGTCGAACAGAGGTTGATTGTAATTTTGCATCATTCACTCAAGATTAAAATTAGGTTATGTTTTTCATTTTACATTGTTAACTATTGATTAAATATAAGTTATATTGTTCATTATCTACATTGGTAAGAGAAAGTCATGAGTGTTTCACTCCAGATTTTTACAATTTATTACAACCAAATAACTCTTCAAATGTCCGTCACATTTACCAATTTTGTTAAAACGATCCAACTTTGACATTGCATAAAATTTGTTCCTTTTCAAATTTTCTTCACTAGTTCTTTTGTGATCTCTGCTCACCTGAAATGTTTTCTAAAAGTATCTATTAATGCGGTTTTTTTAAAATTCACGATTTCTTCATAGTAGTTTCATTTAATCATAAATAAATTCTTTGGATTTACAATATTAAGTGTAAGCACATGTAGTGGCAAAAGTGACTGTTTTTTACTATTTTGAAACCAATGTATGATTACTGTGTTTCGATAAATTCAATTTAAATATAGTTGTTTTGAATTATGAAGATAGTAACTTGCCCTGAGAGATATTTTAGATTTTTTTTAAAACAATTTCCCTGTTTGAAATTAAAAATTTCTCTACAATTTTTTTAACTTATTTTTGTTACAAGTTTTAATTTATATTTATTGTAATAATTCATTGTGTAATGTTACCTAAAATATGTTATTAAAAAGTTTATTTATTTTGTATAAAGTGTTTTACAATGGTAACTACAAATTCTTGTAACATGGGGTATTAATAAATTGATTACTACTTTAAACAGCTGATATGGTATTTTACAAAATTATGAAAAAAATCCCTCTAGCGATAACGAATGCAGTTTATCAATAACAAAAAATTTCCCTCTTTAACCACTTTAATAATACGTTCCCTTTTTCAATAATACTGTCTTAATAAATTGAACCTACTGTAATATCTGAAAGAGTTATTTATCTTTGTTGTTGTTGTTGTTTTTGGTCATCAGCCAAAAGGCTGGTTTGAACCTGTAGAGGTTTTACTGAGTAAATCGAGGAGTGAGGTGGTTTACAATTGCCTTCCTCACTGAGTGGAAAAGTACACTTATCAGCATGCCGGGCCCTCTGAAAAGCATATATTTTCCACTCTGCAAATGACACTTTCACTTCATTCACCACAGGGTCTGGCTGTATAATGAAATCCATTACTTTCAGACGAGATAACTCTGATTAGTGTCTTTTACACCTCTACCCCTTCTTTTCTTAAATGATTCAGTCATTTAATTGGCTGACCATGTGATAAGAAACAGAACTATTTATTTTAGCCCTTCAACTAACAGTTATTTATCTTAAGGAAACCTTTTTTAAAATGTCTTTCTATATTTTTTTTTTTGTTTGTTTAACGTCCAACTGTTCTGCAATTACTGCTAATGCAGACGGTGAAGAATGAAATGATTTTTTTGTAATGTATGAAAATATGCCGTGCCTGAATGGGATTTGAACCCAAGACCGCATGATGAGAGGCAAGCACGTTACCAACTGCGCCATGTCTTTCTATAGAATTTTTTACAGTATTTATAGTGGATGTCTTTTATAAATGTTCTGTAGGAAGTTGAAAGTGAGGATGAAGATGAGGATTCAAATAAAGATGCAAGCACTGAACCTGATCCAGTTTCTTCAGAAACCTGTGGAATAAAAACTGGAAAGGTATGATACACGCAATATTTATTTTTATCCCCAATGTCGTTACATTGCTATCTGTTCAGTTCTGAACAATAAGTAACCAAGTGAGATGAGCATGATGTGTAAATGAGGTGTAGTCTTGTACAGACCCAGGCCAACCATTCCTCAGAGAGCATGGTTAATTGAACCCCAACCATCAAAGTACTCCAGTAAACACTGTCTAGTATTCAAATCCGTTTGTATAAAAGTAACTACTGTTACTAGGATTTGAACTAATATGCTTTTCACGGTTGATGAGCTCTGCTGTTCCACACGTTTAGACCAATCAGAACGTTTGCCAGCGTTGTCAGAATGTACGTGACGAACATTACGCACGCATGCGTATAAGAGCCGAAATAGTTCATTCTCGTCTTGCATCTCAAACTGAACACATCGATTATAGAGCACGTTAACATGCAATACTTTATATTTTAATCAGCTGATTGTATGTTTGTAGGTTATAATTATTATTGAAAGATCAAAAAATGGCCGATGAAATATTTAACAGAGCTACAAGAGCAAGTATTGGCAATGTTGCTGGTAAGTCATTGGCTAGCTATAAAGTGGGTAGGGGGCAATACAAACGTTCAGAGCTCATCAGCTTTGAAAAATAGTATAGGAACCTTTGTCTTTAATAATCAGCTGTTAAACAGCTGACTAGCAGCCATGACTTCACCTCTAGACTAATCCGCTGGGTTGATACATAGTTACTTGAGTCATGAGTTTTCCTTTGGTTTTAACGAGGGGTAAAGGAGGAAATCGTATAAGGTGTGTATGCACGACTGCTTTTGTATCAGTTCGCCAACACAACAAAGCAAACTGTAACCAGAGCACGTATAGTATATCGCAAAACCTTTTGCTGGTTAACTGTATGAATGTATCTTTGTTACCATAAGGAGAAACATCGTTTTTCTTGAAAACATGGTCGGACTATTCATAGTGCTGAACGAAATTAATATGCAATGGAATAGAATGTTGTGAAGTTGAAGCTAAACAAAAATGATTTTCCATGCCTCTTAAACCCTTGAGCACTGGGAACCACATATTCGAGGTCCGGGCAGTTGCGAACTTTGAGTGGGCGTATTATATCTCAAATTACGCGCGCTGATACATAGTCAAATTTGATTAAAACATTATCTATTTACTTATAATAGTGTTGGTGAAGTCTGCCAACATAACGTTTGGCTTCACTAATCTTTCAGATAGTGTTACTTTAGGAATATTTCATCTTTAGAGTTGAAAAAAACTGTAGATCTATTTTAGTGAATGTGTGTTATTATCTGGAAAGTGATTGAACGTTTTTGCCGTCGCTGAGCTAAGTTATCCGGATGTTAATGAGAGCTTAAATTTGTTCTTTCTTTCTTTGCTATGATACATGAACGCAGTCTTTCCCCACTCCTTCAATTACTCCTTTTACTGCTGTTAATTTTGTATTTGTATAGTAAACTATTTCCTGAAGCCAGGTCATGCCTCTATTCAATAACAGTTAGCCAACCTAACTGATTCCTTCATTAGCCGTTACCAATTTTTCAGATAACGTAACATTTGAAATATTTCATAGCAACCGTAAAGCGTAACTGATTTTCATGTTTTTATATTCACAAAAACAGTATGTATTATAAAAAGCAGCTGTAATTTTTTATCAGTAATGAACTTAGCTAAATGAACGTCAGTGAAATGTAGTATCTCACTGTTGAGGTTGGCAGCACTGTGAAATTTTCACTTCCCTTTCTCACAGCCGATCCTTTTGCAAAAGGCATTCTCGTGACTGAAGGATCTATACGAATAAAATCATATTTATTTCAACGTACACTTATATGTGTGCATTGTGCAGTAAGTAAGTTTATTTATGTAACGGTTATAATAATCATTATTTAGTTTAAAATTTATGATCATTGTGATAGTACACGTAATTTTCCTCATAGTTGTTTTAATTTTTTTCTTTTCTTAGTCATAAGTGTCATAGAGGGTTTGAACTTAAAATAATTTTCCAGAATGTAACCAGGAATCGAATTAGGAACCTTGTGATTTGGAGTGTTGCTAGCTTATCACCACTGGGTCACAGAGCAGTCTTTGTTGAGTTTTATTTTGTTTTGTTTTTTACTTTCAACCGTTTTACAATTACTGCTAATGTAAACGATGAGAATTGTGGTTAATAGATAAAAATTGGTAGGTAATAGATAAAAATGAGTGGTGAAAAATGCCAGATCTGACCAAATGGTTTTATTTTGTGCTGTATACAGGTTTAAAAGAAACTGTGGTATTAACAATGTTTCTAAACTTTCAGAAACACTCATAAAAAAAATTCATTTTATGAGACGACCCGTCTCATAGCTGGTTGCAATTTTTAAAAAGGCTTACCTTTGACCTATGGGAAAAACCATTAGTGATTGCTGTGTCTACTTTTTTTAAGGAATTGAATTACTTTATTTTTGTTTCCAAATTCCGACATTTTTCTTGAGTTTCGGTTTTGGGCCAATTCCGTTCGAAACCTTCTGAAACTTCAAACCTAATGATTTTTGTGTTTACTCTTTAAGAGGAATCGAATGACACTGTTTTTCATTTCTTGACTTGCGTTTGAAACCCGAACTTCAAACCCAATTATTTCTGTATGGTTGATATCATGACTTCTGGTTTTCGGCCACATCCGGTCAAAACCGGAACTTCAAATTCAATCCAGGCCCAATAACTTCTTGTGTAGATTACGAGTATGAAAAGCATTTGTTGACTTGCCCTTGTAGTTTCTGATATCTGGGTGTGATAGATGGACGACAAACAAAAATGATAGATGATAATTTAAAAAATTGCGACGAATAATTAATTTATTTTTCTCTCATTTTTTTGTTTTAGAATGCAAACGGTTTGACAATAGGAAATGAGATGAAGAGTACTTCAAATAAACTTCCATTCATCAGTGCTGAGGACTACTCAGAATCATTCAAGGCTAAAGATAATACTGGCAGCTTATCAAAAAAATTAACTAGTGGTAAATCATATATATGTAACATATGTCAGAGAGAATTTACTAGGAAAAGTAATTTAGATGCACATTTATTAGTACATGTTGGTATTAAACCACATAAGTGTGACATATGCGAGAAAACCTTCAGAGAAAAAAGTCATTTAAAAACTCATTTAGTTACACACAGCGATGTTAAAGCATATAAGTGTTCAGTCTGTCAAAAAGATTTCAAATTGAAAAGTCTTTTAAGATCGCATAAGTTAAATCATAGTGATATCAAACCATTTAAGTGTGAAGTGTGTTATAAAGAATTTGGTCAGCGAAATAATTTTAATAGACATATGTTAAGTCACAGCGATGATAAACCGACCAAATGTGAGTTATGTGGTAAATCGTTTTCGCATAAATCGAATTTAAGAAATCACATGTTAATCCATAGCGGTGATAAGCCTTTCAAATGCGAAATATGCGGAAAAGATTTCAATCAAAAAAGTAATTTAAAATCGCATCAGTCAGTTATGCACGAAAATGTTAAACGTTTTAATTGTTATATATGTCAGGAAGAATTTACAGAAAGAAACAAATTTAGAAGGCACATGTTAGTCGCACATAGCGATGTTAAATTACACAAGTGTGAAATCTGCGGAAAAGAATTCACGCTCAAATGTAGTCTTAAAACTCATATGGTAATGCATTCTGGTGTGAAGCCTCATAAATGTTACATATGTGAAAAAGCATTCTATCAAAAAAGTAATCTAACTTCACATATGCTTATTCATAGTGGTATGATTTATGATAGTCGTTCAGTGTCTTCTTGTAATAAATTACAAGATTTACCGCAGATACCTGAAGACCCTGATGTTACTGAACAGTTTTTGTAAGTGTTGTATTTAAACATAAAACATATGTTTATGTAGTCATACAAAAATTAATATTGCCTCAGCAGTTTGGATACACTCTTGTCAATTTGTAATGATGATAATGTATTCAGAGCTGTCTATTTTTAACACTGTCAATTTCACATTGATGCAAAGACGATGTTTTAGCTCTCAATCCGTAGTGAGCTTTGGCCCTCTCGACAATCCAATTCCAGTTCTCTCTGCTAGTTAGTAGCGCCTTCCTTCCTCTTACACTCATCAAAATCATACATGGTATGATAAATTAGTACCATTAAAATAAAAAAACATATAGAATTACAATTTATAAAAACAGACTAAATAGGTTTTGCCTCTAGGCTTTTCAAACCAACAAATAGGTAAGTAACCAATAAATAATAATTATTAAATACAATATTTTTAATACCTTTCAAATTAAGAAAAAAAATAAAATAATAGGATTAACCATGTGCAGGTTAACACATATGATTCCATACGAAACCGCCGTTGTAGTACCCATACCGTAACAGTTCCTAAAAATTGCAAGTGATAAATTTAGAAGGTTTCATGACGTTTTCCAAAACACAAACAGATAATCAAAATTTTAACATTACCAAAGTTCATCCTGAGTTTAAAGAGCAGTATGAGTATATCAAACCCTTTAGACGTAAATATATTCTTGATAAATGTAAATCCATTAAAAAAAACATTATTTCATGTGTATTGTAACATCAATTTTCCATTTTAATATTCTTGTTCCAACCACATTTTGAAAAGAGTTACTTGAAATTTATCACTTGGACCAGAACCAGATGACAAAAGATAGATGCCACAATTTAACACTGTGCTTTCCAAGATTATTTACAGAACAGGAAAGTACAGCCTCTCGCCCTAACGGTGTTGTTAAATGTCCTATTGGAGACGTGAATTCTTGCTCATCCAAACCTCTTTCACCGGAATCATTAAAACTTTCTAATGTAAACAGGATATTCTTCACTTGCCTCAAAATAAAATAATATTTCGGACTGTCGTTTCAAAACCGAATGACGTATTAACGTACCGATGACTAGTAATCGACCAGTACATTTTACAAAATTTAACAGACATTGTGTTCACTAGAAAGTTGTGGAGCCTTCCAGTTTCGGCCATTTAATGCTAAAGATAACAAAAAAAAATTAAGGGTACAAACATTGAAGAAGCATAATAAATTTAGTTTTATAAAACCAATAAAGTTTAAAAATTTATGGCCGTATTATTATAACAACATAACCTATATCATAACATCCAACTCGGGCAACAGAATCTTATATTATGACGACGCAGAAAAAGAAAAACACGCAGGTAGCAAAAGCCCTCGATAGAGCGCTCCGCACCAGGTGACATCACAAAGGCGCACAGAATTCGAATCGACACCAACAAAGTAACGCAAAGACGTTACAGTACATTACACATATTGCCATGTGACCGTTGCTATGACAACATCATGTCTCGCTGTCACCAGTTCCCCTTGCCCTTCATCCCGCACTGGCAAACAAGTCATCTCCCAACTATACCTCACCCGGCCATCACTATCTCTCTCTAGCAGTAATGCAGTCTTATACGCCGGCAATGACTTGCCAGCAACGTTACCAATACTTGCTCTTGTAGCTCTATTGTATACTTTGTCAGCCATTTTTTTAGTCTTTCAATAACAATTATATCCTATGAACATATAACCAGCTGATTATATTATAAAGTATTGCACGTTAATGCGCTCATTAATAGATGTGTTCAGTACAAGATGCAAGACACGACTGAACTATTGCGGCTCTTATACGCATGCACGCATAATGTTTGTCTGGCTGATATATCTGTTCAGTAGTAGTGTATTGATAAAAGCATACAAAATAAAATTAGTCTGAATTATCCCAATTAGTCTGTTAAATCAAGCATTGGCTGTATTTATATTTTATAAAGTGTTATTTATTTACAAAAAGTGAACAAGAGACCTTCTGGGTTCGATCGACCCCTCCTGGCCGTACCTGGTACCTTCAATTTTTCATACTAATTTTGTTTAAACATGAAAATTTATTGTATTTATGTAATGACAGTATAAATTAGTCCACCAGGTTGGTCTAGAGGTAAAGTCGTTGTGAAAATCAGCTGATTTTTGGAGACTAAGGTTCCTGGTTCAAATCCTAGTAAAGGTAGTTACTTTTATACGGATTTGAATGCTAAACAGTGGTTACCGGTGTATTTTGATGGTTGGCGTTCAATTAACCATACGCTCTCAGGAATGAGTCGACCTGAGTCTGTACAAGACCACACCTCATTTACACGTCATACACATCCTCCTCATCTCATTGGGTCATGGGGTTGCTTATTGTTCTGAATTGAACAGATTGCAACATACACAAATTAGAGATTACAAAAAAAAATTTATATTTTTACCGGGTGATTCAAAAATATATGGCAATCTCGTGGGATCTCATTATATAGCTAAAAATAAGAAAAAATGTTCATATAAACATATGCCTGGAAACGCTTAGTTAGCAAGTTACGGCTAGCGAAAAATTTCACCTAGAACTCTACTCTCGGTGAAGTAAGGCCGTATAAAAATGTTATTGGTTCCATAGCTGTAAATGCAATACTTTCAGAGATATCTTACATAAAACACAAGAATTGGTGCAAAGAAATAACACATTTTTGTGTTTAACGTTAGATTACTTCCATAAATGGTAAATAAAGGTGTATTTTTCTTAAATAAATCAGAATAAACGCACATTCTTAACTACATAAAATTTTAACTAATATTTTATGCAGTTAAGAATGTGCGTTTTATATGCGTCTGTTTTGATTTTAAATAAAGTGAAATTTCAATATCTATTTTTCATTTTTTTCCTGAATAATTCATATGAATCTTTTCAGAATTAAATTTTCTACAAATTCCTTAAAGAAAAAATACATCTTTATTTACCATTTATGGAAGTAATCGTACGTTAAACACAAATATGTGTTATTTCTTTGCACAAATTCTTGTGTTTTATGTTAGTATCTCTAAAAGTATTGCATTTACAGCTCTGGAACCAATTTTATTCAATTTTTCAGATTAAAAAACATAAGAAACAATTTTATTTGTATATTTGTAACAACCTTTAACATTTTTATAGGGCCTTACTTCACCGAGGGTACAGAGTTGTAGGTGAAATTTTTAGTTATAGAATGAGATCCCAAGAGATTGCTGTATAGTTTTGAATCACCCGGTATAAAAATTCAGTTTTTCACCAAATCAAGTTTGTTTGCTTGTCATACAAATAGGCAAACAAACCATAGTCTGTTTAAGCTCTAGCAAATGTAACTGGCAAAAAATTAAAATATAAACAATATCAGCCAGCACATGAAGTCACAGTGTGGTCGTTGTTTTTTTGTACTTTGTAGATGCTTTTTAAAAAAAAAATATTCATCTCTATAAAAAGTAAATTAATGTTGTGAATAATGTAAAAAATGTGTTTGAAATAAAACTTGTCACAAAAAATTAGTTTGCCATAAATACTACTCTGCTGTAAATAGTGTCATGAAAATTTTGTTTTAACTTTTTGATTTGTTTGAATTTTTTTAAATAACTTTTTTTCATGAAAATAATAATATTACATAGTATAATAATATTTTTATAATTGTATTTACAAATATACCTTTTTTACTAAAAACAATGATGATTTATTGAATTACTAACCTACCTAACCCCTAAGTAAATAGAGGTAAGAATTACTGTAGGTTCAAGGCATCCAGTGGTGTGAAGCTTCAAAGAGATGGACTGTGAATCGATAATGGAATGTATCGAAAATCGACGGTAAAAAGTCGATTCTTCGATGGCGATTTTATACATTTTAAACTGCGGCAAAAATGCCGTAATTCTCTAAAAAAAAAGTTTTTAAACTGTATTAATATACAGTTGGATAATTTTGGCTTTGAGGAGTAGCAAAATTGTTGTTATAAAATAACTGATTCGACGTATCTTAATAATATACCGGAGTCAGTTTTGTTACAAATACGGCTATCTGGAAAAAGAACGAGTCTTAATTTTGATCTTTACTCTAGAGTTGATAGTCATCCAAGTAATGAATTTACTTGGATTAAATATTTCCGACCAATACGCAAAGATTGTGTATTATTTTATTTTTTAAAAATGTCAAAATGCACAACAGATTATCAGTCAAAATTATTGTAGTTTAATAAAAGATTTTGAGAACTGCAGTACTTTTATATACTGACGTGTTGTAAATTATAGGATGAAAATGATGTATTAAGCAAAGACCCACGCCATCTGTCGGATGGTTGAAAAAATAAAAATTCGAACTGAATTTGTACAAGATTATCGATATGAATAGAAAGGGAATATATTGGGAATGGAGGTAATTTTATTATTAATGTTGGTACAATAGCTATTTAAGAAAGTTATCAACCGCGGGTTTGTGTGGGTGGGGCATTTCGTCGTCAACCTCTGACCAGTTAACATCTACTTCTCTTGCCCGACAATCTTAATATTGTTTGGAATTTTATATTGTACGTTTTCAAAGAATGTTTGTTTTACAAACTGTTAGAGTTTCCTTACGCCACCGCTAGATAGCGTAAGAATGCACTTATACAATTTTCAGTTCCAACGAAAGTCAATAGATAGCGTGAGTACGCGCGTACACCTTTCAATTTGTTTATTTTACCCATTTGACTTTTACGTACTATTCGATATTCCAACCATTCTTATGGTAGCGTGAGAATGTACTTATCAAATCCAGTTTTGTAATTTTCGTATTTTTCGTATTTTTCTTATATTACTTATTTAAATAGCTTTATAGATTGATTCGTTAATCATCAGTACTAAAATTACTATTTACAGAAGCCTTTTGTCCGTATGGATTATAACTTTTCGGCAGCGTAAAATTCAGCAAGAAAAATTCAAACCTTCCAATTTATAGCGTGAAATACTCACACGACTTTCTCTTTTCAATGTATTTAATGAACTGTACAAAAAAAATCAACCTCTATAGTAGAAAATACTGGAAATGGAAGTTGTAGATTTTTACTTTTCTTGCCCTTTATGAATATTAGGAAGGAAAATATTGTTTTGCGTCGATTTTTCGAAATTGAGTTTTCACCGGATATACACGTCTCCAAGCCCCCTGAACCCAAAAAACATGTTTTTAGTGATTGGTCTGTGTGGGTGAACTAAATATCTCAAGAACGGAAAATCATACGCAGTTGAAACTTGTAACCTAAGTTAGGTACCATAAAAGGACCCGCACGAACATTTTCATCAAAATCGGTCAACCGGAAGTAGTCGTTTTTCGTGCAATCTTTCACTCTTTTGCGATTTTCTAAAAAACTGCTCCTACAATTTTTTTAAAAATCGCCTCGTTTACTACATTTTTTATGCTCTACATGAGAGGGTAAGTGCCATGTCTGCTGAAATTTTTTGGGAGGCTGCGCTCTCATAGAATTTTTTTTAAGATTGTGGCCTTAGAATGAATTTTAGGACAAAAGTGTATAATCAAAGTTGTATAAAATTTTAAAATCAACAACTTTATTTCAAATATTTCTTTGTATACCACTCAGTTTAGCAGTAATTAGTGATTTTCTGTTTTATTTTTCATGAAAATCTGTAAAATATGGGATTTTTTAAGATTGAGACTTTAGTATGCATTATAAGTCACAAATTTCCTATAACTTTAATTACGCACACACTTGTCATAAAGTACATACTAAGGCTAAGGCCACAATCTTAAAAAACCCATTTTTTTTATAGATTTTGATGAAAAAATTACAGGAAATCAATAATTGATGCTAAACTGAATGTTGTACAAAAACCACTTGAAAACAAAATGTAGGTTTTTAAATGTTCTACAACTACACACTTTTGCCCTAAAGTACATACATATTAAGGCTGGAATCTTAAAAAAAACATTTTTCCCATGAGAGCACAGGCGTTCAAGAATTTCAGCAGACATGGCGCTTACCCTATCATGTAGAGCATAAAAAATGAAGTAAATGAAGAAATATTTAAAAAAATTTGAATGAGTTTTTGAGAAAATTGCAAAAGAGTGAAAAATTTAAACGAAAAACTACTACTTTTTGGTTGACCGACTTCGATGAAAATGTTTGTGTTGGGTCCTGCAGTGAATCATAACTTAAGTTCCAATTTCACTTTATATGCTATACCGTTCTTGAGATAAAATGTTCACATACAGACCAATTACTAAAAAACATGGGGTTTTCTTGGGGCAAAGGGGCTTGATAACGTCCATATCGGTAAAAACTTGATTTTGGAAAATCGACATGAAAACTATACTTATTTCCATATATATTTACAAACGGCAAGAGAAAGTAAAAATATGTTAGGACCATGAATGGACATTGTTAAATTCAGTGAAGCTAAAACTGGGAGGAAAGGTGGGTGACTTGTAAAAGTTATGAATTAATGACGATGAAGAATACCTCCTTGTCTTCTCTACCTAAATCTTCAATGTACACAAACATATTACAAAGGCACATGTTGATCTTAATGTATTTAAAATAAAAAAAACCACATTATTTTATGTAATACATTTTTATTAATGGCAGACAAGACTTAACAAAAATTGTTATTAATTAAAAAAAACTTCAAATAATATTTTACATATGAATATAATATTAATTGACAACATTAATTAACAATTAAATTTTAATATTAAAATATAAACATGATTGGTTATTTATATATACATTATGATAAGTATATAGTAATAATAATAAAATAATAATAATGTATGTATTATATAGAAAAGTAATGGTACATTAATAGTATATATATAATAAAATTATATTATATACAATAACCTACAATATATAATAATGAAAATGATAATATATGACAGAAAGTAGAAATACACATAAATTACAAATACCAAAACATAAATTTAATGTTTCGTTTATATTTTTTTCACATTTTACTTATATTTTATATAATATGTCTCTTAAAAATTAAATATCAAAGACAAAAACAAATATTTATATATTTTGTATTATTTATAAACAACTTATAATATTAAACATTTATTTATATTTATGTTAAAAATAAATAAACAAGGATACAAGTTTCAGAAAGTCTATTTTCAGGAAAATTGGTGGAAATGTTTTAAACTGTTGTCTTATCATTCCTTCTCTGTCCATCCCGTCACACCCAGAAGTCAAAAACTACAAGAGATAGCAACAAATGGTTTACGGATTCGTAATCTTCACAAAATGTTACTGGGTTGGGTTTAAAGTTCTGGTTTTGACCAAAAGTGGCTCAAAACCGGAAGTCAAGAAATCAAAGTACGAAATTACAAAAGATAGCAACAAACTGTTTTCGGATTTGTAATCTACACAAAATGTTATTGGGCCTGGATTGGGTTTGAAGTTCCGGTTTTGACCAGAAGTCAAGAAATCAAAGTAGGAATTTGGAAACAAAAATAATGTCATTCGATTCCTCTTAAAGAGTAGATATAAAAATCACTAATGGGTTTTACCAAAAATCAAACTTCAGCCTTTTTAAAAATTGCAACCAGCCATGAGACGCGTTTCTCATGAAAGGGATTTTCGGAAATTTGTTATGTAATTGTCAACTGACAGAGCAGTTGAAGCGCTGCAAAATCATGTCATACATCATTTTTGACTTATCTTAAGATTTTTCAATATTTAAAATGTTTTTGAGATTTCCAGTTTAAACAGGTACTACATTGTAACAAGCAATAAAAGAATTTATGATAAAGTTAATTTATCTCTTATTCCAATAAAATAAAATATTTTGATATAATAAATACATTAGCTGTGGAAAAGTAAATTTATAACAAAACTAAAAGAAAAGTCAATAATCTATAACTGTAATGAAAATTCAGATTTTCAAATAAGTAATGTAATTTAACTTTTAAAAGTGATTATACGAACGCTATATGCACTGATAAATAGAAATCATTTTTTGGAACTTGGAGCATTATTTATGAACCTATTTTTGTTAAGAAAAAAATCATGATTTTTAGACTTTCTGAGAATATTTTTTATTTTAAAACTTTATATAAGGTTAGTATGACTGTTATTGGTGGGGGAGGTAAATACTGTATTAAATATAACATAAAGTACATTAATGACATTTAATGGTAGAACACTCATACGACACAATATAATAACCTATTACGTATTTTTCTCCATAGTTGAAATGCACTATGAAAAATACGTGTATATAAAAACATTGATAACTAAAATTTTTTAACAATTCTAAAATATTAATTTTTGAGATAGTTTAATATTGAAGTAAAATGAATTTTTCGACTAACTACCACCATTTTTATAAATGATATTCTTTGTATTAAAACCAATAACAAACACTTCACATTTTAAAAAAAATACTCGTAAGATTAACTTAACAAAATAGAACAAGTAAAAAAGAATATTAAAGATCAAATATGCTGGTTTTTTTATAGTTACTATAAAATGACTTTATTTAATGTTAACAACACAATTTTTATAAATAATAAAAAAACATACATCCATCATTAATTTCTGAATAAAATTTCATCCCAATATTTAAAAAAAGTCGTTCGAATAAAATAAAAAGCTGTTATATCGAACAATTTTTCTTAGCTGAAATTTTAAGGGATGTTTCAAAGTACTTTTAAAAATGTCAAAGTATGGAAACTTTGACATTTTAAAATAAATTGATATTGAGTTTCATTTCTTAATTGAAACATATTTCGTAATTAAATACATTAAAAAGTAATGAGATCTCTCATGATAACTCGTTCGTACAAATTGTAAAATGTACTAATATCATCATTTTTATTCAACTGGCCGCCTTCGTGGTGTAGTTACTAGCACAGTAGTCTAAAATGCGGAAGGCCTCGGGTTGGATTCCCGGCTAGGATCGGGAAGTTTTAAAACATTAAAATTCCACAGTTACAGTAGAATACTGGTAAGATAATTTGATCGCTGGTTCATGCATGCACAGCTAACACATTTCTCGCACATACTTTCAAGTACGATCAGCATAATACACAACAAATCAAAAGGTTCGCATCATACAGCCACCATACTTGTCTAGTTTGTATTGTTTAACAGGTTGGCTGCCACGAGATGTGCATGCAATTGACTCTCAGGTGTTTTGTCAATAAAGCGATAAGATAACTGGTGATCCGCATAGGTTTGTCTGCATAGACCATAAGAATCTGTTGAGTTTGTTGCAGGCCAATTAGGACTAGTGTAAAATACATCTGTACGCAGGCGCCATCTGCGCGCGGCAAATTAGTTATACTACACAAAAACTAAATCTGCTGATACTTAAGTTATGTTTATTCTTATATTGTAATGTGTTTTCATCTTCATTGTTGATTATATGTGTTAATTAATATTTGTAATAACATTGTAAATTATTTATAGTACTGTTTATTTGTTCATATTCATGTTTATTTTTTAATTACTATTTTAATAAGCGATACATGCGGCCTGTTCTGAGAATATTTTTTCTGGTAGGCTGTGAGGATCACAGGTTTCCTGACCATTTTTTTATTTATCTGACATTGTATAACCTTTTTACAAGTGTATACTCAATATAAATTATGTTATTGGTCATGTTTTGCGATTTTTCTGTGCGGCCCCTGGTAAAAGTTTAACTAATATGATTTTCACGGTTGATGAGCTCTGCTGTTCCACGCGTTTAGACCAATCAGAACGTTTGCCAGCGTTGTCAGATTGTACCTGACAAACATTACGCGCGCATGCATATAAGAGCCACAATAGTTCACTCTTGTCTTGCATCTCGTACTGAACACATCGATTATAGAGCACGTTAACATGCAATACTTTATAATACACTATAATCAGCTGGTTGTATGTTCATAGGTTATAATTGTTATTGAAAGACCAAATATATAACAGAGGTATGAGAGCAAGTATTGGCAACGTTGCTGGCAAGTGATTGGCTAGCTATGAAGTTGGTAGGGGGCAATGCATATGGCTTACCCTTATACATTACGGCAGCCAACCTGTTAAATGTCTAGTTTATGTAGGAATCATTTTACGTAATAAATTAAAGTAAATACACAATTAATTGAATAAATAAAATGTAGAACCAATAAATTAGCTTGTATATAAAACAATGAGGTTATGTATGTAGTGATTAAGTACAACAATACACACATTAGGGCAACAAATGTAGGCTTAATCATATGGTAGTGTGGGCGCACGCTTATAATGAGAAGAGACTGTACAGCTACACTTGTATCCCACTATCAGCAATCAACTTATCTTCCCAATATTCTACCGACACAGTAGTTGCTAATGACCAAGCTTTAATAATGCAACTTTAAGTAAACTAAAAAAAAGTTTATTCAACTTTAATCAACTTGGTTATAAATGAATTATTCTTTATAATACTGTACTCGTACCTGTCTAAAAGTGATTAATTTTTACTAGCTGAACATACGACAGTTATTAAAACTCATGGTAGAATTAAACAATTCTCTAAATCGATTACATTTGAAAAACCTACCATGAGGTGGTATTCTTTTCAACTTACTGTGGTATGTTCTGATTAAGTAAAAAAAGCTGTAGAATTTGAAAACAAGCTCAGTTTTAGAAAAGTTAACATTTATTCATAATAATGACTTTTTTGTTACAAAAAACGAAAATATACAATAAAATAAGAGCATACTGTAAGGTATACAGTAGTCAGGTTCTGTAAAAAAAGAAAACACCATGATAATGTTGGATAAATATTCCATATTTTAAGCTAAAAGAATGGTAATTATAAACCTTATTAATTAATGAATTAACATGATAAAATATACAAAGAAAGGTCCAGAGTTAAAATTTGAATAATACATAATTTTCTTTCACGAATTGTCAACCACTTAAATTCACAATTTTTGATTCATTTCTCTTTTCGATTTGAAACGAAAAAATTTTAGTAATTTTTCTAGTAAATATAAATCCAGAAAATTAATTTCATTGTAATTTTGAATTGTGTTATTAACATTAATGAAACATCATTTTATTACCTATTCATTTTCGATAGACTTTAGTATTACTGCTCAAATATTTTCTTTCGCTCAGCCACCATCCCACTTAATGCACAGGGGGAGGGGGAACGAAGGGGTACTACACTCCGACCACAACCTATCGCCGGATACCGCTTCAACTCTGAAATCATAAGAACAAAATATTTTAAGTAAGTTACTATAAATATTTACAAATATTACATTCTTTATCCCTAAGATGTGTGCCTTCCTTACAGTCCGTTCAATCTAAGAAAAATAAGCAACACCAAGACCTAATGAGATGATAATGAACCAATGTAAATGAGGTATAGTCTTGTACAGACTCAGAGAGATTCCTGAGAGAGTATGGTTAATTGAACCCCAATCATCAAAAAAACATGAGTAACCACTGACTAGAATTTCAAATCCATATAAAAATAACTATGTTTACTAGAATTTGCCCATGGAACCTTCATCTCTGAAAATCAGCTGTTTAACAGCTGACTCGCGGTGATGACTTTATAACTAGACCAACCCAGTGGGTTAACATTCATGATAAACGGGCACCCCTTTGTTAAATATTTATCCTTAGATTCAACCCTTTGAGTGCCAGGATTCGATGTTGTTGGATGTGAGGGTTTTCTGAAAATTGCCACATCCAGGGTCATATCGGATATTGGTTAACTGTTGCATAAATGGCTTAACTTCCTTACTCAATGGTAGAATGCATTGAATTTTGGCTTTAGTAACAGTGCAAATTACGAACTTTTCATTTTATGTCAATAGATTTTGCTGTTATTTAGTATCTATTTTACAAAGAGTTTAGTTTGTCTTCTTTATAAACACATGCGTCAAATGGTGGCTTTATCATGAAGGTGTAGTGTTACATATACATCTAATCAGAACAAAATAGTCTATAAAATTAAATAACTCCAGATACTTTAAATTTAAAACCTAATGGATGAAGAATATTACAAGAACATCAAATTTCGGTAAGGAAATGAAGATATTTTAGTAAATAAAAATAAATTATCAACGAATAAATTTTGTAAACAGTGCTATTTATAGAGTAAGGTTTTCTGCAAATTTCTGTAAAAGAATTAAGCTAATAACATTATTAGTTCTGATGAAATTAATTTTTAAAGAGAATATTGTCATTAGCTTATTTTTGACCTGGCACTTTTCACCAGTTCTCCACCACAAGGCATGGCACTCAAAGGGTTAACTGACAGTCAGTTAATTTGTAGATATTGACAATTCTGGGACAAGATAGTGTAATTATCAAATTGTTTAACTACTTTTTTTCAATGAATGAGGGCTGTAACATTTAAGAAAAAACAAATTACAACTCAAATTCAGCTAGATCACTACTCTCCCCAATTATTCTCTCAGTTTACTATTGTTGACATGGCTAAGTACGAATTCTAAAAGTTTCGATCAACTTATAAAAGTAATGTCCCTTTTTGTACTGTCGCCAACTGGGGCCGATGAAATGTGGCGAAACCTTGCTTATTAGTTTTGTGGCCCTGAAAAGGGCCGTGGTTGGTGGTCGGAAGTGGTAGTGTAGTGTCAGGTCGGCGAAGGCTGACCTGTGCGGGAATGTAGCATTCGCAACCAGTAGCGTAGACCAGGAATGGTGTGTCTGATCTTGGCTGGGCTCTTCTTCAGTCAGGAGCTCTTCCTTCTTGTTCTTCTCCAGTTAAAAGTTGATTGGAGTGTGTCCCTTGCGGGCCAGTGCTGCTGCTTAAATCCCTCTCAGGCGAGTCCACTTGAAGGTAGTGGGGAGACACTGCAGGCTCTGCGTGTTTGTAGCACGCCGCGTGGCAGGCAGGTACTGGGACCGTCTGCAGGTGCTAATATTGGTAGAGCAGTCGGCGACAGTACTCAACATCTGAGTATAAAACCTCTGATGGCATAATTATCATTGCCCATTATGATTAAGCTGTATTTTGAAGATTAAGCTATAATTTAGCCTGTTTCAGTGTCCATCTCTTCCTTGGTGTCCCCACTCCTCTTGTACTCCTAGGTTCATAAACTGAAGCTTTAAAAGGTAGTCCTGTGACATTCTAAATAAATGATCTGTTTATTGTCCTTTATATTTCATGATAATTTCATTTAGTGGTTGAGTTCCACATTCCTCTCTTATCACCTCATTCCTGATGTGGTTTGCTGATTGTGTAATGTAATAAAAATAATTGTCTATGAATAACTCCCATTTATTAATCACTTACCTTTCACCGTCAACATTACCCTTAACATGTTCAAAAGTCTTTTGTAAAAAAACAACAACCCAACACATCCTTATAGACAAATATATTGATTCAACTACGGTGGTAGTTTGTAATAATGCTGTGAATCTTCATCATCAAAAGTGGTGCATCAGAATTCCTGTCGCAGATGGAATCTATTTTCTCTTTCTCTGATATAACTATTACTACAAATCTAGGATATCTTAAATAGTAACAACCACTATAAACACAATGTATTGATAACCAATTTGTTCTCACAAGCAAACTAACTACTCATAGTTTGAACGTTTGCGACCTGTATATAAGAACATGAACAATGAAACTGAAAGACGTTTATGTATTCTTGGATATAAGGATAGAGAAGATACATGTACTCTTATCAGAATAGTTAATATGAACAAGTGAGTTCATAAAATTCAATGCAGTATTGGAATACAAACAGAAAAAGATATGACAGCTTAACAACAACATTGAACAAATTACAACAAATGATATCTCTTACAAAAATAAGTTTCAATATTTATGAAGAACATTCAGTCTGAGATTACTACCATAAAAATCAATTATGGGGGGAGGGGGAATACACTGAAGAATAATGAACTACATGGTATTTATAAAAAATATGTACAAAACTAATAAGTTGAATATTATCAATACAAAATTAAACAGAGTTAGGAATTTAAAAAATAAAAACTTCAAATAAAAATTTTGTTGGTGTATACCTGCATTATTGAGAGGTGAGGGTTCCAGTCTTGATTTGTTTTTTAACAATGGATCTACTATACTGCTGTCGCTTCTAGATCCTAGAAAAAAAAATCAATCACAAAACAAATTAATTAAAAACCATATTTGAAAAAACTAGTCTTCGGTTTATCTACACGCAAATGGAAATTATCGCATCATTACTTGTTGATTATAGAGTACATTAAAATCACAGTAAAATGTATAATATTTTGAAATAGCAAATATACAGAGCAATTTAACGTTACATTTGGAGTTAATGTCCACTTATGTATAATAAAATGCGCTTTTTTTGCCAAAGCATTTTGCTGTTTTTGTATTACAGATCCTTTAGCTTCAGTACAGCAAAGCTAAAAACCTGTTCAAAATTGATTGTGTATAAAAATAGTAATGCATACTTCTTATGAACTTAAATACCAGCAGATTAAACCTTGTATTTTGTTAAGCATAATTGTATCATTTCATAAATTGTCCCTTGTAAAAGACAATTAAAATTACCTTAAAAATTTCCTGTATACCTACTGTAAAAATGTAGATGTCTTTTTTAGAAGTTTTTTCTGGTATGTCGTGTGGGTACAAAATAACTCAAAAAGGGAATATAGTAAACAATTAGAAACTTTGAACTTAAGTTAGGTACCATGAGGGGACTCAACACGAACATTTTCATTAAAATCGGTCAACCAGCAGAGTTTATTTGTGTAATTTTTCACTTTTTTGCGATTTTCTTAAAAGTGGCTCCTGCAATTTTTAAAAAAAATCGCCTCACGTACGGTATTTTTGTGCACTAAAAGATAGAGTAAATGGCAGATCAGCTGAAATTCTTCGAGGCTGTGCTTTCTTGGAAAAAAATAATTATTTTAAGACTGCGACCTTAATAAGCATTTTAGGGCACAAGCACATACAAATTAAGCTATGCAGGTGCTGATGTTTATCCTTTCAGCCTTTGGTTAACTGTTCTGATTTTCATCACTTTTTTATTTGGAACAGGGTTTCAAAGGTATATGTTGCCTCTAGAAGTCCTACTGTTTTATAACAACAAATTTTGGTGTTTATAGAGTCAGTGGCAGGTCAGCTGAAATTCCTGGAAGCTGTGCTTTCTTGGTAAAAAATAATTTGTTTAAGATTGCAACCTTAATAAGCATTTTAGGGCAAAAGCAAATACAAATTAAGCTACACAGGTGCTGATGATTCCCTTTTCAGCCTTTTGTCAACTGGTCTGGTTTTCATAACTTTTTTATTAGGAATAAGGTTTCAAAGGTAAATGTCGCCTCTGAAATCCTACTGTTTTATAATGATAAATTTTAGTGTTTATAGATAAAGATTTTTGCTGAAAGTTGGCAAGGTTAATCCTTGAGTTACTTTCATCTTTGTTATTCTGTTTGCTGATGAGGTCTTTTTGTTTAAATACCATAGGTATTTTTATTGCCCATAACAGACAGGTTTAGTGTCAAATTATTTACACTCAATCTGCTAGTTGCAGGGCTAACATAAATAGTTCTGTTTCTTATCACATGGTCAGCCAATTAAATGACTGAATCATTTAAGAACAGAAGAGGTAGAGGTGTAAAGGACACTAATCAGAGTTATCTCGTCTGAAAGTAATGGATTTCATTATACAGCCAGACCCTGTGGTGAATGAAGTGAAAGTGTCATTTGCAGAGTGGAAAATATATGCTTTTCAGAGGGCCTGGCATGCTGATAAGTGTACTTTTCCACTCAGTGAGGAAGGCAATGGTAAACCACCTCACTCCTCGATTTACTTAGTAAAACCTCTACAGGTTCAAACCAGCCTTTTGGCTGATGACCTAAACAACAACAACAGGTATTTTTATGATATTTATAAATCAATTTTATGTGTTTTATTTAGAAAACTGGTAATTTGATTAAGGGTCATGTCATGTCAAGTGCTAGAAGGGCCAAACACATTTTATTATACCAGGAAAAAACTAAGGTTCAAAGCCAAAAAAATTAAGTATAAAAAGCAAAATAAAAATGACTACAATACATTTACAACAAACCACTAAAGTACTTACCAGCTCTATATTGATTCCAAGCAGCAATTTTCAATTTGTCTACAATAGCAGAAACGACAGCTGCTCTATCTTGTACATGTGAATGGGTGTGCATGTGCGTATGTTCACCATTACTCAAGTGCAGGTATAGTGAATCTCCATGCTATAGGACATACGGTAGTACATGCAAAATCACAACAATTTATAGTATTGCACTAATCTAGGACACAAAACGCTAAGCTAAGTTACATCTACATGCTATTTTAAATGTTGCAAACACACACACATATCACAACAGTATTACTGAAGTACTGTTAAATTTTAAAACAAATATAACTGAAACAAAATGTCACATGGCCTCCATGGCGTAGTGACACGCACGCTAGCCTACAAAGCTAAAGGTCCTAGGTTTGATTCTCAGCAATTGTATGGACATTTTAACTTGTTAAAAACCACCATTACAGTACTAAAACTAACAGTAGTCACAGATCAAGCTGTCGATGCAATTTTAAATAAACTAAAAAAACCTACATATTATACTAGAAAACAATTATAGCACTATATTAACACATGGCAAGATGGCTAGAAAAATAATTATGATTTAAAGTACACTGTTTAGAAATAAACCTAAATAAATTTAAATCTTTGTTTATACGAAAAAGAGAAGTCAGTAGGGAAACAAAAATCTATTAATTTAAGTCAGTGTATCTTACAATATTGCTTTACGGAGACAAACTGTCAAGGTTAACAGCCACGGCTTTTGTTTTGTTTAACATCTGACTGTTCAGTACAAAAAGGCTAATACAGATGGTGAAGGGTGATAAATGAAGTGTTTTAAACTTCTCTTAATGACCACTTTTTGAAGAACCAATTTTAAAAAAAAAGGCTCTTGGTCTAAAAATTAGCCCACTGAAAACTAAGGTGATGGTAATCAGTAAGGTTGGTCACACTCAATGTGACTTAATTATTGAAAATCAATGTATTGAGCAGGTTAAGAAATTTAAGTATTTAGGAAGTTGGATTACCGCAGATCTAGAGCCAGCAGTAGAATAATTGAGAGAGCTTGTATTGAAATGGCTAGGGTGGCCATTTTCTTAACATGAAGCATCTATTTTTACCAGTACGTTTTCGCTTCCTGTTAAGATATAGGTTTGTAAAGACATAAATCTACTAGGTCCTGCTATACGGTGTGGAAACATGAAGTATGCCTACTGTAGTCGTGCCAAACTACTGTAGTCGCTAATGATCAAGTTGTTGATGCGACTTTAAATAAACTAAAAAAAAGACTATTATACGTAAACATTTCTAATTACAGTATAGAAATCAGAAAAATATTTCAAAATTTTATAGTTTGTGTTTCATAGAAGTAAAGAATAACGGAAGAAAATTCATCCATAAAAATGAGTCGATCAAAATGTGCTACTGAAAACTTAAGTGCACTCCTTACAACAACTATTAAAATTTATTGTCATAGCATGAAATGTTATACGTGTTACTAAAAACAACTAAATTTTTTATATTATAGTAAAGATATGGAAGAAAAATAATGAAAATGCCCTGACAGTTAAATAGAAATTGATTAATATCCTCAACAGCAAAAGTTTTTTCAATTTTTAATCATAATTTTTTATCTTTTCTTAAGTAAAATGTTATAAAAATCAATAAATATTTATTTATTTTTGAACTTCAATAAATCTGATAAAATAAATAAAATAATTTCAAAGACACTTTGTACTATTTATTTAAAATTACTGGTATGTATCATTACTGCCTGAACCCTCCGAATACCGTTGGCCACTTTAGTGCCACTCATGTATATTACATTTTTATTCATTTATCTCCATCACAACATAAGTTACAGTAGGCAACAGAACTTTTTTTTATTTAGCTCTATCGATCGGTTTTATTTTTAATTTTGTAGGTTTAAAAATAAATATATGTCAGGCAGGAAAAGAATGAATCGAAGTTTTCTGTTTCTTTCCAAACAGAAAAACTAATAAATTAACAATTTAGTGTCATTTTTATAACTTCAAGGCCTTACATTCAGAGTGAGCAGTAAAGAAAAAAACCCTTCAAAGAAAAAAATATTCATAGATTTAGAAATTACAATACACTAGTGGGGTAATATTTCTCATCAATGGTGAATTTTTTAAATTATCATTTATAATTTTCCTTCGTCTGTCCGCCCATCACACGCATATATCAGAAACAAACGGTAGTAGTGACAAACAGATGTAGCAACAAACGGTTTTTGGATTTATATTCTACACAAAAAGTTAGTGGGCCTAGATTGTATTAACATTCTGGTTTTGACCGGAAGTGGCCCAAAACTGGAAGTCAAGAAATCAGCCAGAAACTACAAGAGATAGCAATAAACGGTTTTTGGATTCGTAATCTGCACAAATAGTTAGTGGGCCTGGATTGGGTTTGAAGTTCCTGTTTCGACCAGATGTGACCCAAAACCGGAAGTTAAGAAATTAAAGTCGGAATTGGGAAATAAAAAGTGTCATTCGATTCTCTTAAAGAGTAGTTACAAAAATCACTAATGGTTTTTGACATAAGTCAAAGGTAAGCCTTTGAGATGAGATGCATCGTCTCATGAAAAGGATTTTTTGATGTTACTTTCATTCTATTCAGTCAAGTCTGTACTACAAAATGAGCATCTAAAACGAAAAAGCTGTGTATTAATATACAGATTAAAATTAACTTCTACAAAAAAAAACTAAATGGGGAAATGAACAAATATTAACTAAAAAAAAAACACAAACAATAAGATATTAATAAACAAAACCATGCTATAGGGCTCGCATATCAAATAACTAGCAATCAGTACAAAAACAAAAATACATTTAACTAAAAAGATATAGTTAAAAAAATCTTACCACTGGCACTTGTGAGGTATCTTTGGTTTTACTTTCAAGCTCATTGTTATGTTCAAATTCTCTTTGTCTTGCTTTATTATGATTTTCACAAGTAAGATCATTTGCTTCTGCAACTAGATGTGCTCTTAATTGTTTATTTCTAAAAAAACAAAAATATAAATCAATATGAATACTTTTTAAAAAAGAAAATGTTGCATTGATCAGGGCAGGATCCATCTTTATTTGAAATTAGAACCCTAATAATTTCTTACAAATTCTAATCAATTTCGGAAGTTAAGTATCACGAATTAAAACTTGTTTTACAGTCTTGTGTATTTCTTAACCATTTCACTGCCAGATCTCACAGTTAACTGTGTACTATCCAGGCCAGGTATTTTTTGATCATTATTTTGTATGTAAAGAAAAAATTCTTGTTCATGATAAATTTGTATATTTACTATTTATTGCAATTTAAAATACTACACACCTAAGTTAATTTATAGGTTTATTTTAGTTATTTAATGTCCAAAATTAAAACATTACATTCAATACTCGTGTACAAGGTTTTTTCTTTTTCTTTCTACTGCGTTTGTATTTATGCATATTGAAATCATAACTATCACTGTTGCTATCTACTATTTCAGAATCAGGAACAGGTAAAAATAACTCTCTTATTCTTTTTTGTCTTTATCTGTAACCACACTACACGCTCTACTAGATACCACCATTTCGTGCTGACAAATAAACAATCCATTTTGAATGACCTTAACAAGATTTGCTAATATTTGCAGATGGCGTCTACACAAGTTGGAACTCTGTTAGTAGTAGAACCCTTTGATGTTTTTCATTTTATCTCTCTCGGGTAGAACACATTCACAGGTCAGCACAAACCTCCTTATAGTGAATTGTACCAGTACGAGAAAGAGAAGTGATAACCACACAGATTTCACTGAAAAATTTATTTACATCTAATTGTTTTTTGGTAATACCGGGTGGCCCATATGTCGATTTCTTCCTGAGATGGGACATTTCATTTTGATAAGTTGGTAATAGTGTAATGTTGGCAGCATCATGTACAACATTCATTAGTCAAAACAATGCTGTTTACAATATCCAATAGCTCATCCAGCAACACGATGGCGCTCCATCCAGCACATTTCGGTATCAAAGTTCGTGAGTTTTTAAATTCTAAAGTAGATGAATGGATTGGTTGTCATGGTACAATCGAATGGACTGCACGCTCATCAGACTTAACATCATGTGATTTTTCTCTGTGGAGCATTGTAAAGGAACTAGTGTATTCTTCCACGCCACAAAATCTGCACGAACTAAAAAGTTCAATAGAAATTGCATTTGACCAGATAAATAACGATAAAATGTTAGTGTTGAAAATTTGTGAATCAGTTTTAAGTCTCCATATATAAAGTGTATAGATAATTATGCTGAACATTTTTAACACCTGCTATAACATTTTCAAGGTTATATATATATATATATATACAGTTCATACAAAATTGATTTTTTTTTTGTCCATCGGTTTCTTATTTCATTAAACCTTTCTTCCGATTTCCGTAAATATTAGGAAACCGACATATGGGCCACTTGGTATAATACAGTTGGAAACACACTATTACTTCACATTACGGTCATTTTATAATTTTTTTTAAATTTCATTTGTATGAACTCTATCATATGATTATCTGAATTCCAGATAAGCAGAGTTGTGTAATACACAAAATTTAACTCTTGTATATTTATAATTGTCAAATAAATTACCTTGAATCCAACTGCAATATATGTTGCTGAGCTTGAGCCAATTGTGAATTTGCAACACGCAATTCCTCTTCAAGTGCAGCAGATTCTACGCATTTAACTGAATACTTTTCTGACAGAGATAATATTTCCATTTTTATTTCTTCCATTTCAGCTCTAAAACGAAAAAAGACAAAATTTTAACAAAATTTCATAATTTTTAACGAAAACTATATCTTATTTGGAACAATTTTAATTAAAAAAAAGAAATATCTTCAAAAAAATTGATAACTTACTCATGTTCTTTATGTAAAGCTCCAATATCATGTGATGATTGCATTTTCTTTAAAAATTCAGATTTGAACTTAGTAATCTCTTTTTGAACTTCAGCTTCATGTGCTTTCCGCATCGCATCAAGAGCTATAACAAAAAAAAACAATTAAAGCAAATCAGAAAAATAAAAAATATAAATTGATAATGAAATTAATACTTCCATCTATAATGGAATAGATAAACAATAATTGTTTACTATAATTATTATAGTTTACTTTTATTCTACAATAATATATTAGGAATATATAGGAATAGTTGAAGGGAATAGATGTTAAATAAATTATGCATGGTATGAAGTGGTGTGTAGTGAACAAGGATAAAGTGTTGAATAGGAATTCTCGGAAATTGAAATTAGAAGAAATGTTTCTTTTTATTTTGATATCTCTACTATGTTCTGGTAAAGCAGTGAAACTGTTAGAAGGTTCTTAATTGTTGCGAAACTATCATAACGCTATCATAGTGAGTTAGTTGTTACCTGAATTGTGAATCGAAAGTGCAATTGGGCCATTTCAAAATTGTGTCTTTAAAAAGGATGGTAATGGAGTATTATGTTAATAGTGCATGTGCGTACTGGGGGTAGCAAGTCAATGTGGATGGGTAAACCATTGTTTTGATTGTTAAGTGATTCACTTATAGTATTTTAATTTAAGCTTACGTTTTGTAATTAATTTAATTGAAGTAATCTAATCGTATTTGCTGATAGTCTAAGTTTTATAATTAATTGTGTCAATAGATAATAAATTGTTATAAGTTTAAAGAAGTCTGTTTTTTATTTATTATTACCGATTCCTGAACAAACCTCGGTTTAGGTGTTACAATATATTACATTACTGGTTGTGCCCGAAAGGTTAGCTGACCATGAAAGAGATGGACTGACCAATCCGAAGTTGCAACAGGCTTATGAGCCAAAGTAGGTACATCCCACTAAAATGAAATAATAATTTCACCCAGCACTAACCAAAATATTTTGAGTCCTGGTTATTTCCACCAAACGGGTCTAAAAACACCAACACAGTAATCAATACTGATTTAAACGTTCAAAATCCATAACATTCTACACTTAAGACTCCCAAAAATATAATAAAATTATTGAGTAATGTAAAATACACCTTTTATACTACCCAGTGTCAATAATTCCTAAAATTACTTTTAACAATCTTTAATTACCAGCCAATGTTGCTTGAGTTTCTTCAGCCAAAGCTTGTTCCTTTTCAACTCTTAATGCTTCCAATTCCTGTTTATGTTTCTCTTCTAATTCAGCAATAATCCTTCTATGCGAGTTCTCCATTCCCATAAGTCCTTTCTCACATAATGCCTAAAAGAACATTATTACAATCATAAATACAATTTTGGAATTCTAGTTAAACATTATAATTATTTGCTAACCATTTATGTAACTAATTTATTACCCCATATAAAAAAATAAGTTAATTTTTCAGAAATATATTATATACCATTAACTTCACTGAAGAATCATACCAATTTACAAATGCAAAGCGATGAATTTTATAATTTCCTAAATAGTTTTCATTAAGAGTTAAAATGTATTTAATTTGCATTTAATGTTTTATTAATCATTGAAATATGTGACTTTCAGAATATGACTGAATTGTTCACAAATCAGTCACTCTATTGTGTGTACATTGCAATCAGTTCAATTTAACAAAAATAAGCAAACACATGACCCAATGAGATGTATGATGTGTAAATGAGATATAGACTTGTACAGACTCAGGTCAACCATTCCTGAGAGAGTATTATTAATTGAACCCCAACCATCAAAGTACACGATAACCACAGTCTAATATAAAATCCATATAAATCTAAACTACCTTTACAAAGATCGAACCATGAAACCTTTGTATCCAAAACCTGTTAAACAGCTGACTCGCCGTGATGACTTAACCACGAGACACATTCCGGTTATATCCAATTTAAGAGCTGTTCTTTAAAATTAACTGAGTTTCAGTGTATTAAGTAACTTTGCATTATGATTACTGCTTCAATATTGAATTGAAGTATGATTATTTTATACTAATTCAGTCACGTATTTGTTCAAATATGAAAAAAAAATATTTTAAAATCAATAAGACGTACTCTTAGATGTTCTATCTCCGCTTGATATCTCTGTCTGATGTTCTCTTCACCCTGAAGATCTCTATCAAGTGTTGTTGATAATGTTTTATGATATGCAGCTCTTAAGTTATCCATTTGCTGTGTGTACTCTGAATCTAAAGTACCTAAACGTCTTTCTAATTTTCTGGCACGTTCTTTTAACATAGTTTGTTCCTGTTCATGCTGGCTAACCTGTAATTCAGAATAATCAATAATTAATTAAAACAAATTTATCCCGTAACATAGTTATCAATGTCTTTAAATTTACCAATTGAATAATGTCACTATTAGTTACCAAAAGACTTTATATTTCAGAAAATTCAATTTCTAAACAAAGTTTTAAGTAATTTGAAAAAAAAAACAACAATACATAATATTACTCCAAATGAAATGAAAATACCAGTGACAAACTATCACAAAAACACAAATTTACAAATGCTATTGTATAAATATTACACGTTCCACTAACCTTTTCAGCTGCCTCAATCCTCATGATCCACTTATACATGTTTCAGTGGATCCACCATCATCAGAGTACGTAAAAGTATCATATAAAACTTTAAAAACTAACAAAAGATGTTGCGTCTTTAGTCATCTCTATAAACAAAAGTTTTATATAGATGACTGAAAATGGAACATCTTCTGTAGGTTTTAAACATTTTTTAAAGTTTCATATGATATTTTATGTACTCTGATGATGGCGGATCCACTAAAACAAGAGTAAGTAGATCATTAAGATCAATGCAGCTGAAAAATTAGTGAAATATGTAATATTCATACAGCAGAATTGATTTCAAGCGGCAGGATATATTATAAAGATATATTTTTATTCATAAATGAGAGTGCTACTTATGTACATTAATAAATAAATATTTATTTTTAATGTAGAATAAAATACATCTTTATATGCAACAAATCAACGATTGAATAGGGATAAGAAGATATATAGTGTTACTCGGTGAAAATTGAGGCACAAGAATTTTATATTTTCTTTCTATAATACACAATTAATTATTATTGTAGTTTATTTAAATTCACATCAACAGCTTTTCGTAGACTACAGTGAGTTATCTACCTTAAATGGTGGGTTTTGAGTTTTAATAATTTCCAGACCCCAGCCAGGAATCGAACCTGGGACTTTTGTGTTGTAGACTAGCGCACTACCACTACGCTATGAAGGCAACCACTATTGATTTATTTTCCTAAGTTGTACTCAACTCTTTAAATATTATTTAGAGCTATTAAAAACTAACATTCTATATCAAAATTTAACAGAAATTGTATGTAAATCAGACAAAATTAAAAATACCATCATCATCCTCTAAATCACTCTTCCAAGTTTCCTCGGGTTGGGGCCAACCCAACTCCTCACCACCTCTCTCTTTATCACTGAACATTCTCCTCCTTTGCTCTCTTGGGAATTGCATCTACTTCCCAATTCATCCATAACAGAACCCATCAACTCCACGATCACAACAGAATAAATAAATTGATTACTATTTTGCTAATCGCAACACTTAATTGTTTGAACAAAAACCTACTCATGCTTTAAAAAGTTGTGATAATTTAAATTTCTTTTAAAAAAGATCTAAAAAAATACTTGATTGAAAAACCACTTCACAGTATCAATGAATTTCTTTCTAAATAGTTTTTACTACAAAAATATAAAAACTTCTATACTGAATTAACAGAGTCTAGAGACATGCATCAACAAATACATATGTTGTTCACGTGATATTTGTACTGCCGTTTGCCTAACTTATGCCGGCTATTGGATAACGAACCGCACTTACGTGAAAATAATTCCTTTCTTTCCTTCTAAAAATTTAACAAATTTTCATGATCTATGTCATTAAAAATAACTCACACTGTATATTAAACTGGGGATAATGCAACGAGGAATGAATAAAATGACCTTGGTTATGCGTTCAATGAACAGCTATCACGTGATCCATTTATTTACTCCGTGTCTCCAGTCTCGGTGAATAGACTTTAAGTAGGCAACGAGGCAAATAATGTATTACTTGATAAAAATGATTGGATGACACGCTTATTGAAGTAAACAAGTACTGGTAATAAATTAATTGGTAAGTAATGACTTTAACATATTGTTAAAATCTAGATTTATCAGTTTTATCTTGATATGTCCTATACTCCCTTTTGGAGTCTCCTGGATGCAGCTATAAAATAAACTTCAGGTCTTCTTGGTCTTTTCCTTCATCTTCAAGTACAGTATCCTTTTAGGCAATTGACCCTTGTCCATCCTATCGACATGATTAACATTATCCTATCGACATCTTAGCTTTGCATTTCCAACCCTCCTTACCAGTCTATCTATTCCCAGTTCTTCCCTAATTACATAATTCCTTATTTAATCTCTTCTTGTCTTGATTAAAGTACTATTTTTAAAATTGTTAATCTTTAACACTTACCAGTTTGTGACGTTCTTGTTCAAGTGAATCTTGTAAATCATTCATTTCCTGTTTTTGTCTTAACTGAATTCTAGATAATTCCTCATTATGGTCCAATTCACGCCTGTTGAACAAAAAAACAACATACAATATAAAATACTTTGTTTTCTGAATATTAATTATAAGACAATTATAAGTACTGGACTCAGAGCATTCACTAAAACTAACTAATACGTATGTCATTTTATTAATATCTTTATTCAAAAATAAATCGTTACGAATTTTATACAAATTACTGAAGATGTAACAACTTCTATAAATTAAAAAAAAAATTTAGTTTCAAACTGTATAATATACTCTTATGATGGTGGATCCACCGAAACACGTGTAAGTGATTAACAAAAAATAAAGGCAGCTTAAAAAAGGTTAATGAAATTTATTATATAAAATAGTATTGATTTCGAGCTGCAGGATGCAGCTTGAAGCTTATTAATAAGCTCTTAATATGAAGTATCTTATTATGAAGCTTATTAATATGTATGTAATTTTAAAACATTCTTATCTGGTCAAACAGAGGTACACTTGAAACTCAGGTGATCTATAAACTTTCTGAATACTCAGACATGATCACACCAGAAAGGGATCTAAAAACCACTTTACAGTTTCAAGTCCAAGGAATATTTAGATCTTTCAAAATCAATCAGTAATAAGTTTCCTTTCTCTCATGAAAATAGAGTTCAGAAAATAACTAGACATGGTCCATTCACTGCTAATAATTTATTTAACAACTGTGAATTCTAATTTGTCAGTCATTTTTACAAAAGTAAAAGTACTAAGTTAGTATTCAACCACTATACGTACTTTAATTCCAAAATCAAAAATAACGAGTTTTGAAAGACATACTTTCATAAGAAACTATAAACCATACAACAGTTTTCCAAAAACAGTTCAATCACAGAAACGAGACATAAAGTATATTTAAGTACAATAATGTTTGTTTTGGTGATAATTTTTAATCATTAAAACAAGTTGTTTTTTTTCAGTCATCAGCCAAAAGGCTGGTCTGAACCTCAAGAGGCTTTACTAAGTAAAATGAAGAGTGAGGTGGTTTACAATTACCTTCCTCACTGAATTGAAAGAGTATGATTATCAGAATGCCAGGCCCTCTGAAAAGCATCTACTTTCCACCTTGCAAATAGCACCTTAAAATCATTCACAACAGGATCTGGTTGCATAATGAAATTCATTATGCAGAGGAGACACCTCTGACTCATGTCTTTTACACCTCTCTATCTCTTCTGTTCTTAAAGGGTTCAGTCATATAATTGGCTGACCACATATTAAGAAACAGAACTATTTTTTGTAGTCCTGGAACTAGCAGATACTGCTAGATGCTGGAACTAGCAAATAATTTAACACTCTAACCTGGTCATTATGGGCATCAAAACAAGTATATATTATATATCATTTTTATTAAACTAACAAAAATGTAAAGGTGAATAAATTCATAAAGTTTTGATAGATTAATTGTTATTTCAAGTCAACCAAAATTAATTTCAACTCTGATAAATACACCAGGAGATTAAACAAAAAAGTTGAACCTGACCAAAAACTATAACACACCTAATCAAAATTAAAAACTTACTTCAGTTGTGGGGTAAAACAAGAATCAATCATGTTTTTGAGCTTATAAACAGAGAGATTTAAAAATAGTAAAAAATACTTGAAAAAATATACAATAATTACCTTTTAAGTTCATCCTGTAAGTAACCGCATCGCTGGCAATCTTTTCCTTGAGCAAGGCACATTTGAAGTTGTATTAAACGTTCTTTAATTTCTGTACAATAACAACAAGCAACATCAACCCAATCAGCATTTTCAGAATCTTTTGTACTTTCACTAGTTAAACTTTCGTTTTCAACGCCACTTGTATCGATATGACGTTCTCGAACACAATCGACAACTCTATCACGAAGTACATCGACTTCTTTGAAAACATCGCCGAAAGCTTCTTTAATTCTTCCTTCACCTTCGATATCGTTTCGTAAATCGTAACAATATTTAACGTAAAGATTTTGTACTTCAGATAAGAATGCGTTTTCATCAAACATGAATTGTTCCTCGCTCGTAATTAATGGTGAATCGGTTTCACTGAGGAGTAACATACGAGTATCTAACAAAGCTTTATGAGCAACAACATCAACGAATCTTTGTAATAACATTCTGGCTTTTTCCTCATCATCTTCAGTCGGCCTTTCTCTGGATTCTTTATCAGCTTTTAACCTTAAAAGATTTTCCTGATACTTATCATGTAATCGTTTTACAGCAGATTCCATTTCTTTGTTTAAAATATCTCTTGATGAATTCGCCCACAATTCCAACGAAGCTCTTTGATGTAATAAACCTAAAAATCTTGTTTCATTTTCCTTATCGATTAAATGTTCATACGTTTTACAACATTGTAACATAACCTGTGAAATTTCGGCTTGTATTAATTCCTCATTAACTGCTTCTTGAGCTAAACTCCATGCCGCTTGAATTCTACTTTCGCCCGACGTTTCACCAGAATCATCACCTAATGTTTCTATCGCAAATACCATAGCCAATTCACTGACAACATCATCTAAAAATTTTACAACTTTCTGATCTAAATTTTTCTTTTTCTTTATTAATTCCGAAACAGCAGGCGAATCAGATGATCGTTTACGTTCTTTTAATTTTCTCGGTTTTAATTTACTTTGTTCAGAAAGATGTCTCGTTAACGTTCTTGTTAAATAATCTAACGATGTTTCAATATTTGGTTTATTAACGTTAGAATCACCACCGTATAACTTTGAATCTAATGTAGAAATTAATCGTTCTGCATCATTTAAATCGACTGAACCGGTTTGAGAAACAGCATCATGAAGTCGACCTACTAAAACCGATTCGTACGCTAATTTTTCGGCGAGAAGATTTAATTTCGCTTCATTATTATATTGTCCAGATGCGATTAAATTTTCACGTCTTTTCGATAAATCGTTTAATTTCGATCGTAAAAGATTTTCCATTTTTTTAATTTCGTTGAATATCTGAATCTGTTGTTTATTTTGTTGTTTGTTACAGACACCATCAATTGAATCTTCGCTTAGTTTTAATTTGACCGATTCATCTTTATTTTTCGATGAAGTAGTAGTAGCAGTAGTAGTGGTAGTAGCGTTATTACAATCAGTATCCATTGCTTCATTACTACTAGATGGCGATGAACGACTAATAATTATACCTTTGGCTGCTTTTGATACTTTCGCTTCTAGAGAACTAAGTCTGATTAACACTTTCATAGGTTCTGAACTAGTAGCGCTATCTAACGATTTCCTACGTAAACGTGAACTTACTTTACTTGACCCGTTTAATTCAGTAGGACTAGATGATACTGAGGGTATAGAATTATTTGAATCGGAATTTATCTGTTTATCACAACTACTATTATTATTACTACTACTATTACTATTATTACTAGAACTATTGCTATTCTTTGGTTGTTGCTCTTCACCGGTTACATTTGAACTTAAACTACTACCATCAAGAGCACATATCTTCTTTTCTAATTCTGCTAATTTATCCTCGAGTTCTTTACATATTGAAAATGATTCTCTTCCTTTAAGCGATAATGAACGACGTTTATCTCTTGTTTCTGATTTTGATAATTTTTGTTTCAGTGTTCGGATCTGTAAAATAATAAAAACAAGTGAATAAGAAGTAAATCTAAAATGAAATCTCAATTTATAACACTATTTGAACTTCATATTAACATAAACTTTTTGAACAAAAACATTAGTTCAAACATAGCCAACTAGCTCTGTGCCACCTCAGTAATTTAGAAAGTCACCGCAAGAACTTCCAACAGTTGGGTGGGTGACTTGGTAAGGAGACCGAATAATTGATGGCCAACTATAAAGTCATCACATTTATAAAATAAAAATAACATGAACAAACTGGATGGTAGTCTAAATTACAAAGTATCGCAGTAAGCGTAATTCAAGTAATTTACACAATTCAATAAAACTAGTCAAACCCTTCGTGAGGGAGCCCACACATAACCTAGTTATAAACAGAGCTGAATATTTTGGCAAAAGTTTTAAAAATGACATTTTTTTTGTATTTCACAAAACAAATTCTTACACCTCTAAAAAATTTTAGTTTGTACAAGAATGTACTTAATTACCATTTTATGTTGTTAGGACCGAACCTTCAGTGATAATCGACGTGATAAATTTTGCTTGTTTTCTTATGATTAATAATATACTACACAAAAAATTTTAATTCGCTTGTTTTTTAATGATTAATACACTATACACAAAATTTAACTATTTAACAACAAATTTGGAAAGTAGCCAAAAAATTAATAAAAAAAAAAGTAATAAGAATATCAAAACCTCAACTTAAACAAGCCATTTGCAAAAGAGGTCTACATAACTTTACACTACAGTATGGAACTAGCTTTATGACAAGAACAAAGAGGTTATTTCACTGAAAATACACTGTCACACAAATACTGAATCTCGAAGTAATCTAGTAATAGCACAAATGGCCATCTGTAGACTGTTTTAAGAGTCTTTTTTAATGTTATAGGATCTAAAATCATACGTGCAGATAAAATCATCAATGAGGTTAGAACATGGGTGCGGATATATCTGTCAACAGCTCGCTGCGCATTTCCATACTTACAGATAAATCCGTCAATTGCTTCCAAAGAACGAAAGAAAAAGCACAAAATAGAACCAAAAGCACAAACAGTATTGTTTGTATGTACATTGTAAATATTATATTACCTGTTTTTCAGCAGTTGACAACTTCAATGCTAAATCTTGAATTCTAGCAGCCATTAACGCTTGCTGAGCATCTGCCGCTTGAGTTCTACATTTCAGATCTTGTCTCGCATGAATCAAACTTAATTCAAGACAATCAGTTTGCGCTTGAGATTCTCTTAATTCCCTCTTCATTGCTCGTATTTCAGCAACTGCTTTTTCGAATCTAGCTCTCAAATCTTCATACTCTTCTACAACTCTAAAAACATTAATTGCAAATTACTATACGTAATATAATATTATCTGTAATCATAATTGTTTTAGATTACAAATTTAAATAGCAAGATGTTTGTCTATTTTTTGTGTATTTCTTACAAAAAACAGAGCAGAATTAGGTATATAATAAAAACATCTCGATTAGTCAAAAACTTTACTTGGCTCTGTGTCTGGTATACTAAAATTGAAAGAACAAGATTTTAGTAATGTTTTTCTCTTGAATTCAATACCAAAGTCATAAATTACACACGTTAGATGGTTTCAAATTGATATTACAAATAATAATTTCTTTGAGTGTAAAGAAAACTTTGTATGTCCAATCGATTAAATTTTCAGTACATTATGAAAACATAAAATAAATATTTCTATTTAAAAATAGCAATAAATAAAAATAGCAATAAATAGCAAAATAAAATTTTCATCTTACAAACCAATGAAACTACATTTTAACCAAATTGCTTTTTTAAACACACAGAAACTTTTAAAGTAGATAGCGACGTTTGCACAAAATTTTATTAGATTAAGATTTAATTATTAAGAATTTTCCACCAAATTTTGATTATTTTGGCACAAATATTTGTTACCATAACATATAAGGTCTACCCTGAAGATTCTAGGATTCAAGTTCTAACTTGAATTCTTAAATGTATCTCAATGATATTAGGTTTCTACGGTTTCTGAAAAACGAACCTGAAAAGTTTCCACAGAACTTTCTTTGATTAAATTTCTTTATTATTGGCTTAATGAAATTTTTACTGATATCTAAAATTAAATATAGACTAAATAATTCACCTTATTTACTAAAAAAAAATTAAAACACTTAACTCATAAACTAATGTAAACTCAATGATACACGTAGTTGTTTTTAACTGTGCTCAGCTTTTTTTTTAAATTCTGGCACAATATTAATGCTACGTATGAGTATTAAACTTTAGCAGGTCCCTTCTTCTTTAACGCCATTGATAATATAAGACATTATAATGTCTAAATATAATCAATGTCTTATAAAATAAGGCATTGATACTAAATAAAGATGAAAAATAAATAATTACCTGTCCTTATCAAGTTGATTTAAATCCAAGTCTAAATCAATATTCGTCAAGTCACTGAGTGAATCGACACTTCTTGCTTTTTCTCGCATACTTGACATCGGAACTGCTCTACCTTCTATTTCACGTATCCTTCTATACAGAGCATCATTTTCCTCAATACCGCTAGTTAATCGTTCACTTACAGATGTTAATTCTTCCCTTAAATGATGTACCAATTCATCACTGTGCGCCAATTCTTGTTGCATTCGGCACATCTCAGTATTACGTTCTGTTAGTTCATTACATAACTGTGAGCAACGATCGCTAGCCGCTTGTAATTCACATTCAGCTCTTTGTAAATCATGCTCCCATCTAGATTTGTCATCCACAAACCTAGAAACAAATTAAAATTAAATTAGTTCACTGTTCTGCCCACAGAAACATGGAATTTCTCATGATTCAGAAATCACTAATTCTCTAACTTTCTGAAACATTTATTCACATATTTAGACTTTTCTCATCAGATTGAACAGGAAATGAAGTTAAGTAAGAGGGTGCAGAAATCTGGTAGGGTGAGAAGCATAGTCTGGGATCAAGAAGTTTCAATGCAGTGTAAGAAAATTATGCATAATGAATATTTTGTGCCAATACTGATTTACTCGTATGTAGCAGAAACAAAGTTTACGAGGAGTATTTAAGAGGAATGACAAAAACAGACACAATGAGAAATTATGTAATTGGGGAACAATTGATGGAGACAGCATGATAAGGAGAGTTGGACAGACAAACCTTTGATGGTTTTATCATGTCAGTAGGATGAAGGATAGCCTGCCTAAAATGATGCTGTAGTATTTCAAGTAGAGTAAAAGAGTTCAGTGTTGGATGTATTAAAAAACAGATGTGGTATCAAGGGAGCAATGAAGGAGATATGGTTCGGCAACCGAGAGAGGTGGAAAGGAGTTGTGTTTTGTCTGAAATGAGGAAACTTGGAAGAACGTTAAGGAGGACGATGATGATGATGATGCACAAGAATCAAGTGTACAACAAAAAAGATCTCTTTTGAATTAAATCTATAGTCACAAAAATAAACAAGATTTTTTTTTTTGTTTTTTAAAGTCACATCACATCAGCTAGGCCGTATGATAGAACAATAGGTTTCAACAGAGACCCTAGCTAGGAAATTGAATCAAAGACCTTTGCTTTACAGTCTAGCACACTAACCACTAAAACATGTAGGTGGCAAAAAAACTAACTTATTTCTACGATGAAGCAATTTAAGTTACCTTTTCTTAAGACTATCCATTTCTGCGGCATCTCTTGCTCTTTGCTTTCCAGCTTCATCAATTCTTTGCAGAAGTTCTTCAATCTGTAATTATAAATAAACCAGTATTAGGCGACTAAAATATTTTAAAAAAAATTTTTAATAATTTTTTCCTTCACAAATAGAATGTCTGTAAATATCATTACAATCCTAATAACTGCACTTTTAGAAACATTTTAAATTTTTCTTCAAACAATGGTTCAATTAAATACAATAAATTTATAACCACTTCACTCATATGAACTTAAAATACTCTAAGAACAAATTGCTTGTTGAATACGAAACAAAATCATAAACACCTTCAATGTCAGTACAACAAATTCTTCAAGATTTGAAGTGAAAGATTGTTGTACACAAATTTTTAATAATACAATAATTTATTTTCATACCTGAGTTTCAAGTGCAGAAATATCAGCTTTCCGTTGTCTTAATCGAAGCAATTCTTCTTCAGCACTGCTTAACTCTCTTAATGCACCAGTCAACTGTTTCTTAACTTCTTCAAGTTCAGTTGCATTCACTTTCTCCATCTATAAATTAAAAAATAACCTTATATAACAATTAAAAATGTTAATATATTAAAGAACATAATTTATCACGAAAATTCACAATCCCCTCAAAGTTAATGGAGTAATCACTAAAGAAAGAATTAAATTTTACGGTCACATGGTAAGAATGAGTCCAAAGAGATTAAACAAACAAATTTTTGATAGCATTTCTAACTGTAAAGGATTAATTAAGTTTAGTTTAGGATTAATTACTAGTTTAGTCTCAAGACTAAAAACTGGTGATGGGATTTGACAGGGCAGGAAAGGGACAGAATAAGGGATTGTGGAAACAAAGATGGGACGATCATATCCAACACTGGACGATGATAGGCTGATAAAATTTTGGTGTGAAACACTGACACAACTTTCTCTTGCCAATGAAAATAATGAAAAATATAACCTGTTTAATCATGAGTAAAAAATGAAAATAAATAAACATCACCTACCTAATTTTAATCATGATAAATATAATTTCAACCTCTGTAGGATTTAAAAATATAGAAAATCATCAATTGGTGCTAAACTAGACTCTGTAGAGAAAAATTCTTGAAATGAAAGTTGTAGGCTTTTGTAATTTTCTATGGCTTAATTTATGTAGGCTATACTTTAATTGTTAAATACATACACTACAGCCACAATCTTAAAAAAAATTATCAAGAGAACACAGCTGTCCAAGCAGACATGCTGATGCTATCTTGTAGAGCATAAAAATTTAGTAAATGAAGTAATTTTAACAAAAATTGCATAGGTTTGTTTTCGAAAAATTTGCGCAAAAATGTGAAAAATCGCATGAATAAACTACTAATTCCGATTGACTGATTTTGATGAAAATGTTTATAATACCTAACTTAAGTTCCAAGTTTAAACTTTGAATGATATTTCATTCTAGAGATATTTTGCTCACACACAGACCAATCTCCAAAACATGTTTCTTTCTTGGGTTCAGGGGGTTTGAAAACATGTATTTCCGGTAAAAAACAAATGAAAATTCAGTATACTCTGATAAAATGACATTAACGTATATGAAAAGATCAGATGGATGTATTAAATTGCAAATTTTTAGAATTCAAGATTGATATAACCTTCTTGGAGTGTTCAACAAACTGATGAATACATACGAGGTGTGGCTATTAAATAACGAGTCTAACGTAAAAAATTTAATTTTAATTTTATATATAATCACTTATTGTCACCTTCAATGTACACTCCTTCTCTATCCCTACAACGCTCCATGTGAATTTTCCATTGTTAAAAACAGCGCTGGAAGTCACCTTCTGTCAGCTCCTCCAGGACACGTGCCGCTTTCTCTTTTACAGCTTCCACAGACTCAAATCTTGTCCCTTTCAATGCAGATTCCACCTTAGGGAACAGGTAGAAGATAATAACATGTAATGAAACAAGGTTTTTTACTTATGATCCGGAAACGAAGCGCCAATCCATGCAATGGAAGAGCCGAACTTCACCGAAAGCCAAAAAAGCTCGAATGAGCAAGTCAAAATTTAAAACAATGATGATTGTTTTTTTTTATATCCATGGGATTGTGTACCTTCACTGGGTTCCTGAAGGTCAAACAATTAATCAATATTACTACCTTGAAATACTTTCTAAACTACGTCAAAGAGTAAGGAAATAATGCCCCGAAATGTGGAAGGACAAATCATGGATTCTCCACCAAGACAATGCGCCAGCTCATTCCGCGTTATCTGTCAAGAGGTTCTTAGCCAAGTGCAGCATCTCAGTGTTAGAACATCCACCTTATTCCCCAGATATTGCACCATGTGACTTCTACCTGTTCCCTAAGGTGAAATCTGCATTAAAAGGGACAAGATTTGAGTCTGTGGAAGCTGTAAAAGAGAAAGCGGCACGTGTCTTGAAGGAGCTGACAGAAGATGACTTCCAGCACTGTTTCCAACAACGGAAAATTTGTATAGAGCATTGTAGGGATAGAGAAGAAGTGTATATTGAAGGTGACAATAAGTGATTATGTATAAAATTAAAATTAAATTTTTTACAACGTCAGTCTTGTTATTTAATAGCCATACCCCATAGTCATAATATAAGATCTTACAGCTGTATTCTTTTGTACATTACAACGCAACATTCAAGCACAGAAAATATTAAAAAACCTCAGCATTGTAACCATACAAAAAAATTTATTGTTAAAAATGTTTACCTTATGATCTTCAGCATCAGATTCCTGGACTTCACCACAACAAGCTAACACAAAATCTTCATGACGTATTGAATCCAAAGTCGATCGACGAGATGACGGAGGTGAAGACCTTGATCGTTTGTTAGCATAACCTCTAGATCTTGATCCACCCCTAAAAAAAGTTTCAAAAAATAATTACTACGATTTTAGACAAGAAACAAAGTAATAAACAAATACACAACTACCTAATAAAATTTTGCTTAATACACTTAGTTTACTTTTGTAAAAATTTCAACTCATAGGTAGTTCACCATCAGAACTCAAAAATTCTCAAACTAATAAGAATAAAATTCTCACAACACACTAAGAACATGTACTTTTTGAAAAAAATAAATAAAGTAGTAGGCCTAAAAGTAAATTTTTGTTACAAATCTAAAAACTACAAATTGCATTTAAGAATACCTACCTAACTTCTATTACATATTCTGTAATTGGTTTTCAATATAAGAAGAAATTGTGGCCAGTTTACAATGTTCTCTAATTTTGATTTTCAATAATAGATTGGACATTGTTCGTATCAATAGGGTTTTAATGTATGTCAAGTTTATAACAGAACACATGTTAGGGGAATAAATCTGTTCAAATGCTCATGAAGGACTAATTGGCTTTCACTAAATTCTTCTTGGAGTTCCTTCTTATAATGGAGGTTGGCTATAATAACAGGAATTTTGACTATGAACATAGTTTCTCAGAATAGATGTACAGAGAAGTAGATGTACCATTCTCTTAAGTTCTTCAGTCATAAGGTTCAATGTCTTTCCAGAGTTTCCCCAAATATTTCACCCAGTATAATCTATTTGAACAGGCTGTCGTTCTACTCATACAATATAACCCAGATATTGCAGTTACATTGTCTTTACATTCTTAATAAATTTCTCTTTCCTTATTCATGACACGCAGGAGTTAAAAAGAAACCCAGAATCATTATAAAAAAATAATAAAAATAAACAATAATTACCTAGCTCTTTCTTTAACACGAGATATTGGTGTACGATTAAGGGGTGGAGAAGGTGGTAAAGTATCACCCCAATCGCTAGATTCTCGCCTTCCACCTTCAGATGCTGTACGATATTCTTCGTCAGATGAGAAAACAATCGACCTTGGAGTCATAGGTGTTGTCGAAACAATAGATGGCACTTCACGTTCCGGTCTAGAAAAAATAAAGATTTATACAATATTAATTTTATCTTTTTCAAAAACAAGAATCATCTTTGATAAACAATTTACATTTCAAAATTAATAAAAAATATGTTTTATTATGCGTGTTCGGAAAGTAAGTACTGTTTTGAAAAAATAACAAAAATATTTTTTTCCAAGACAATTTTATTTTTACATGAAAGATCATACCTTAAAGTACTTTTCTACATACTTTCCAACACTGTTCAGGTATTTGTCATAGAGGGTGATCAGCTTAACTAAACCTTACTCACAAAACATACCGCCAGTAAAGACCTTGTGATCTTGTGGGGATTTTGTGTGCCTCCACTCCATTGATTGTTCTTTGGATTCTGGGATACCATGGTGAATCCAAGTTTCATCACCAATCCACGATTTGGTTTAAAAATTCCTCATTTTCATCATTGTACCAAGTAAGAAATTTCAGAGCACTGTCAAGTCACTTTGTTTTGTGCATATCTGTGAGCATTTTTAGAACACAGCTTGTGATAACCCAAGCAGCTGGCTACAATCTCTTGGAAAACAGTTGTTAAAACTTGTGAAAATTCATCTTTAATCACTGTCATTGTGAATTATTTGTTCTCTTTAATTTTTTCATCCTTTCTCCTAACTTAAGTTATCATTGACAACAGAAGGCCCCCCCACTTCGGGGTTCGTCGTAAACATCTGTCCATTCTTCATTGAGTTGCCTAGCCCACTTTGGCACCATTTTGTCAATCATTGCACTTACACCGTAAATCTCAGTAATCTGCCAATGAATTTTGACTGCCTTAACATTACTTGCATTCAAAAATTGTATAATAGAACGAATCTCATAGTTGGCGGGTTCATTGATTGTTTTAAACAATGTAAACAACCACAGAAAACATAAAACACACAACTAATCAACCAAATGGTGTTGGCGTAGAGCTATTGAACTAAAGTACTGGTGCGGAATGCCAACAGTAGTGCTGTGGTGCAGTTAAAACCAAATGGTACTTACTTTCCAGACACAACTCGTACCAAGTCAAAATTTATAAAAGGACCATCATTTCTCAAGTTCTCAACACAATCCGATGAAAAATTATATTAAAAATAAATGAAATTAGGAGCATACACACAAATTTTGTAAAAAAAAATACAACAGTAGAATACCGAAGGTACAATTAGACAATCTAGTAACTGAATTTTATCATAAATATTTCTACTTTCTTACAAAAATTATTTTAAAGAAAACTAAAACCACATTAATAGATAAATTAAATGAGTCATATCTTAATCACACAATGATATATCTGTTATAGCTAAAACACAAACTATAAAAATTAATTTCAAAAATAAGAAACTATAATCATCACACACTTAAATAATTAAATTTTGTTATCATGTTTTTTTGTTATTACATTTCTTTGATTATGATAATCATAATCATTGATCTTTTAAAAGATTTATGAAGGAAATAAAATTTTAAATATCTATTAAGACTATTATATAAAATACATTGTATAAAATATACTTACTGCAACGGTGAATTTATATCTTCTTGTAATCCTGCTGCACGTCTGATTGCAGCCATCCAGTTAGATCTTATTCCAGCTGTTACAGCAGATAAAACATACCTTCTTTCATCCCAGGTCTGAAAAACATTTACAAAGTTTAATTATGATTGAATATAATTATGCATTTCATAAAATGTTATTTTATATATATATATATATATAATTATAGTGGCTGTTCTATAGCACTAGGTTTACCGCAACTCCCAAAACAACATTAATTTTTATTGAACAGTCTTGATCCCTCAGACCAGTGGTTCCCAACCAAAGTGCCGCGGCACCCTGGGGCGTTGCAAGCAAGAGTGCCGCGGTAGTCGCTGACTACGCAACAACTTCTTTAAAGCAGCTAATTAAAAAGAAGTCCATAAGCAGATAAAAAATATAACTTGCATTTGAGCCTCTCTTAACAATCCGACCCAGACTTTCAAAAAAAAAATTTCGACAAGTTTACCATTAAATTGCAAGTTATTTTATTTGAAGAAATACTTATAACTAAAAATTATTTAACCCTTTCAGTACCAATGTCTGGAAAACAGGACGTCAATATATTTTACGTAGTAACAACATCTGGTTTACCAGATGTCCTTAATTATGCATAAAGTGCCAATGTCCGGATAACCGAACATTTACAAAAAAAACATTTAAACAAAAATTAATGGAATAATGTATTTTGAAACTGCCTCCTAGGCGTAGTGACTAGTGCGTTAGCCTGCAAAGCAAAAAGTCCTGGATTCGATTCCCGGCTAAAGTCAGGAAATTTTAAAACGTCAAAACCACCGTTAAGGTACCAGACCCACAGTAGTTGCTAATGACCAAGCTGTCGATGCGACTTTAAATAAATTAAAAAAACTATTAGAAACATTTAAAAAAAAAATGATTTCTTTTTTTTATGACCATAATAAAAATTAATTTTTAACAAGAAATTTTATTTTTCTGTAATGGTTGAATTTTGGTTGGCAATGGCAGTCTACCCCTCCAAGTTTTTGAAATAAGGGCTGGCGTGTTTAATACACCCTTATTCAAATTAAATGGCTTTAGATCAAACTTTTAAATATTGTTTAGCACTGAAACACTGAAAGGGTTAAAGATTTATTAAATTTTTATTTTTAATTTATTAAAGTCTTTTTTTAAACATTAACTTTTTTAAAATCTTCATTAAAACCTAATTGCTAATTAGCAATATAATATTACAGGTATTGGGGTGCCGTTATGGAATTCCATTGGTAAAGGTGTCAATTCATCTCCATAGCTCTTGTAACGAAATTTGTCCATGCTTTTGTGGGTTGTCCTATCTTCCTCCGTCTAGCTGGAACTCATTCCCAAATCTTCAGTGGCAATCTGTCCTACTCGATTCTTCACAGATGATAATACCAGATGAGCTGTCTTTCTTTAATTTTGTCTATAAATAAAATCTTCATTAAACTCTCTTCATTCCTAACTCAATCTAGCACAGTCAACTGAAAACTTCTTCTCCAGAAACTAAAATTTGACAAACTTTTATAAAAAGCACTTCTAGTACACTAATTACTGAAGTGTAAATACATTGGGTCATGATAATTTCAACCCTTGGTAATCTGAACAAATATTATCATTAATCAATTTTAATACCTGCAAACTTTTTTTTATCTGAGGTGGTGAGAAAAACTCCTGTTTATTTCCCCACAATGGGGAAGTAGTGTCGAACTCAATTTGAGGTGTTCTTGTCTAATCCTATGGAGGTCACAACCACCTACCAACCAAAAACCTGTCGCCTGGTCACTTGATCCAAACGGCAAAAACTCGCCTATAATCTCTCAGAACTGTTAATATAATTGTTAAGGCATTTGCAACTACGGTAATTCGTTTTTATTGCCCATGTGCTGTTATTCAATTGTTCACGCCTTGTGCTTCAGTTACATCTAATTTTCAGTTCCGTTATGCGCTATTTGACCTTGTGATGCAATAATACGTCACCTCATGCTCCTTCCATCCCCAACTACTTCCTTTGGTTCTCACTTTCTTTCCACACTTGTGAACTTGACTTGCTTGGGTATGCACACGTCACCGCTTGCTGCATAGGCTAGCGGCCACTTCCTGGCTATACATTCTGTTGTCGATTATCAAGGCTTTATTTCGACCAACTAAAGTTCGGACTCTTTATGTTGTGTGTTGTTCATCAAGACTTAGTGTTTTTCTTCTGTTTCGTGACGATTTCAAAGGCTTTCAACGATCAACTGGCATCTGTTCCCGTTTCAAAGGCTACGTTGTTCACCTAGGTTGTACTTTCTGGTAAGAGACTGTTTGTATATACTAGTTAAGTTGATTTCACTTGTCAATTCCAATTCGTTTCTTTTCCTATGTTATTTGTTTGCAACTATCCTCACTTTTCCCCAGTTCATTTAAAATTACCGCAGTGCATCACGTCTCGCTTAAATTCTCATACCTTGGTCTTGAGTGAGACTTTAATAAATCACCCTAGTTCTCCAGAAAATCTACCGCATTAAGTAAGTTATTAAAAATCGTATCTCTTTTTAAGTATAGTTCGTGCTGCTTAACGTTTTGTAGCTGAAATACTTCAACAATAATACTACAAAGAAATTGAAGGGTTACAATTTGGTACAATGTCAGTGGGGCTTGAAAGGGAAACACAGCCCTAATACTTGCAAACTTTGTGTTTGCCTTCATTTAAATTAACTTACCATTGTCTGAAATCCATAATTTCTAGCTACTTGAACTTCAGTCACTGAACTAACACCACTTAAATCAATAACACCATCTAATATCCCTTGATCTTCAGCAGCTGGATCTCTGTAATATAGCAAAGCTGCTCCTCTTAACACAAACCAATGTTTATTCCACTCCTGAAACCACAAAAAAATAATACCGGAATAATTATATATTTTTTAAAATCAGCAATACAAAATTTGTAAAATTATTTAATTTCTGAGTTCCAAATCAGATATAAGAGCAGATAAAATATATCAGACACATTAGGAGACATAATGATTTTGTTGTGAAATTCTTTGACAGTACGACACCAGGTAAGAGAAGAAAGGGAAGGACAAGGAATGACAAAGTAGAAGGAGTATTAAAATATATGAAATTTAATAAGTTAACAAACGAAAGGAACTCAAGGTTGCAGCGACGAGGAATTTATTCCTTGAATGAATTTTTATATAATGTTCATTAAGTCCTATTTAGGACATTTGAAGAGGAATATCTAAAGCTGTTTTGACAGATCACTGCACAATGTTTTTAACTAAATCAATGAAAATCAGAAATAATGTTTCCAATGTAACCCAGTCTAAACCTGTGTTTGATAATTTTATCGATATTGAGTTAAATTTGCAGGCAATCCTTTACCTAAAAATTCCTTGTATTAAAACAAAAATTTTAATAATTTTTCAGATATATCTTCAATTAATTACACAAATTTGTATCACAAATTTATAATCAATAAGAATAAAAAAAAATTTAATTTGGTACCTTTTCGGCAGCCTGTTTCATAAGCCATCCTTTTTTAATATTGAGCAAGTCTTCAGCAGGTAAATCAACCCTTAATTCAGAAGAAGGTGAATAACGTAAAGATGACAAATCAAGACCACAACCATCAGGATCTCCACGGACCTTCAACAATTAAAAATAAAGTAAAAATAACGTTAAATTCGTGCACTTAATAACTAAATTACATGATTCTTTTTAAATTGTAAGGTATTAGCAGGAACAATGGGAAAGAAGTAGTATTCTAAAAAAAATTTTTTTCTTAACTAGTCTATCAAATTTCAATTTATATTTACTATGGAACTAAAAATAACTCATCAACATCCTGTAGGTCGACAACCTTTGGTGGGCCTTCCTCTACAATTCTCTTCTAATCCTCTCTGCTAGTTGCTAATGCCCTCCATACTCTCACACCATCAAAATCAAATCATTAGTGATATCATCCATCCAAATTTTTGAAAAATTCTTCTCCTGTATTCTTTAGTTCTACAACATCATTCGTAAGCTTTATTTTCTCCATATGCCCTAACCAACTCAATCCTTGGTCTTTCATGAATCAGATTATGTCTGCCTTCAATGTGAGTATTCATTTCACCTAATTGTTGTTCACTCCAGTCATCTCTTTTCTTTACTGATCTAAATATATCCTCCATAAAATGTTTTCTTCCAAACCATCTCAACATACTGCTATCTATTTCCGACAATATCACAAACATAGGAGACAACTGGGTGCACCAAACATACATATATTTTCATGACATTCCTACTTATTAATTTATTTTAAAATAATAGTGATATAAAAATATCACTATTATTTTACTTTATTATTATTTATTATTACTTACAGTAATACATTTTCTATTGTATTAAGTGTGTATTGAACATGGAGAATGGATTGTGATGAATGAATTTTTGATACTATTGTACGACAATTGTGGTTCAATCCCTCACCGATTAAAACTTTTAATTTTGTTTTATTTTTTTGTTAAATGATCATTAACTACTATTAATTAAGTAATGAAAAACAATTGAAATTATAATTGTAATTTATAATTCATTAAATTGTTTTACTTAAGTTAACAATTATTAATAAATATTTAAAAACAAAAGTTTTTTAAATAGTGTGTAAGATTCAAACATGAAATTTTTTCTTATGTAAGTAAAACGCAGTATTGAAATTGAATTACATGTCATTATTTATTAATAACCCACTGGGTTGGACTAGAGGTAAAGTCGTCGCCAAAATCAGCTGTTTTAACAGCTGATTTTCAGAGACGAAGGTTCCTGGTTCAAATCCTAGTAAAGGTAGTTACTTTTATATGGATTTGAATGCTAGACAGTGGTTACCGGTGTACTTTGATGGTTGGGGTTCAATTAACCATACTCTCTAAGGAATGATCAATCTGAGTCTGTACAAGACTACACCTCATTTACACGTCATACACATCATCCTCATCTCATTGGGTCATGGGGTTGCTTATTGTTCTGAATTGAACAGATTGCAACGTACACACATTAGGAATTACAAAAAAAAAATTATTTATTAATAATTAAATTATTAGCTATTAAAATCATGATACCGTGCTATTTCTACGCTGAACCGACGTTAGTGTTTTTGCCACTGTTGCTTCTGCTGCTGCAAGATAGCGCAGTCAGAAAACTTTTCACAGCACTTGTACGACTGCGAATGGGTAAGGCATATGGCAGACTTGACTAGTCAGGTCAGTTCAGTATCAATCTTCTTCACGAGAAGGTCGACATGGAGATAGCAATGAACACTCATCATTAAGTACGCTTTTTGGTCTCCACAACTGACCCTCTCCCCTATCCTTCGCTTCACCAGCGACTGCTCCTTCTCGAGGCAGCGGTAACAGGTGTTGTCTTTGTCGGTGACCGCTCTTATTCTTTAGGTAGCGGTGTAGACATACTCCCCTCACCAGTGGCCACTCCTACCACAAGCAGCAGCGAAAGTTGTACGCAACTTCGACAACTGCTCCTGGCTTCAGGCAGCGCTAAAGACGTGCACTTGCCTACCCAGCAGCCACTCCTCCCCAAGGCAGCAGTGAAGGTTATCTCCAGTTCCCCCCCTTCAAAAAGCAGGAACACCGCCGGATGCCCAGCAGCTCCGGTCAGAAGAAGAATGCCGCGTAACTCAATCGACAACAGCCTGTTCTAACAATCTTCTATAGATTCATTTTTATTCTGTTTCCAAACGACTGGAATAATAAAACTAAGATTACACCCTATAAATAAGATTAATGTTGACAGTACATTGTCCAATATTAATTTCCCTGCAGGTAAATTTTCTGGGAAGCACGATATAATTTTATCTTACATAAAAACTAACCTGTTTATGAGTTTGAGTGTCGCCATCTCTAGTTGGTTCTTGACTACTATTACTGTTGGTTGACGGTATTGATGTCGGACTAGTTACACGGCGATGTCTTGGTCGTGTAATCGAATCAGCGATATCTTTCAATTTACACTCGCTTTCAAATTCTTCAAGAAGTAACCTTCTTGAAACTTCTGGGTGACCTAAAATTAATTAAATACACAATTAATAACGACAATAATTTTCTAATTCAAAATTCTTGAAATAATAAAATAATTTTTATTTTGGATAACTTAATTTTTTCCCAATTTCCCTGAATTTTATTTTTCATTTACCTATTTAAAAAAAAAAATACTACGACATGATTACAGATCAATTATTCTAGGTAATACAGCAATAACATAATGTAATTGTACCACACTCCAATACAACTTTAGTGATAATTGAAAATTCATATTCGATAATACTTTTACTAATTTTTTTTTTAAAACTGTGATTCATCTAAAAATAAATCTAAATTTGTCTAATCACATTAAAGAACAAACATGAAAACAAAGTGAATATAAAAAGCATTGATATTAACTGTGCACTCACAAATAAATTTAATCGTGACCACACTGAATTGTATGACAAGAAATAATACCAATCCAATGATTTACAGGTGCATTATTAAGTTATGTTAACACTGAAAACTTATTGGTAATGAATGTAATGTGTATTACAAATACTGGCACTCACCAATTTATGTAAAATATACAAACAAAAATTTTATCACAAATTTAAGATTGAAATATATATTTCTAACCACCAGAATACGGTAACAGAAAACACTTACCAATGTTTATAGCGTTTTCATGTATCTTGTACACATCTTCAGTAAATTAAAATTCTTTAAAAATTTTTTTCACATCAAAATTTAAAACTTCCTACTCCTACCATGGTAGATAAGGAATAGTTGATTCTTCATTCCTTATATACCATGGTAGGAGTACGAAGTTTTAAATTTTAATGTGAAAATTGTTTAAAGAATTTTAATTTACTAAAGATGTGTACAAGATATACGAAAGCGCTATAAACATTGGTAAGTGTTTTCTGTTACTGTATTCTAGTGGTTAGAAATATATATTTCAATTTTAAATAATACGGCTGTTTATAATCGTACATAGGATGTTCGATAAAATAATAAAATTTAAGATTATATATTTTTTGTTTATTTAAAGTTATTATCAATAGCTTGGACATTAGTGATAGGAGTTACTCGTGAAAGATTTAATGTGTTAAACTAGCCAGGAATCTATCCCAGGACCTTCCACTTTGCAGTTTAGTGAGGTAACAACAGCAGAGGCAACATGTACAGCACTGTGCTAAGATGAAAGCACTAAAATAAGCATTATTATTTATAAACAAAAAATGTTGTAAACAGAATAAAAATACTTAATTTTCAATATAATATAATTTTTTTGAGAGTTTATACACTCGTGTTTTTAAACCTCTTAATAAAATATAACACAAGTATATAAATAATATTATGTAGATTATAAATACAGAAAATACAATCCTTACTTGATATTATTTTGGAGTGTAAGTGTTTCTTCATCACATCGGTTATTATAGGCTACTACCTCTCATCAGGATCTAGGGGTTGCAGGATTAGATCCATGGTGTGGGTTTCAAAAAAAAGCAAATAACCCAGCGGAAAATTTACCCTCGATAATACACAGATGTACTTAAATGTCTCCTCCTTATTGTTGTCAAGGATTAGGCTCCTGCCTATTCCGAACTTACTTTTATGTATTATACTACATTCAGCAATTAGCTACTCATTTTAATTAATTCAATTCTTACAGATACATCAAACTTTCCATAATTTCCCTACTGCCATCTTCCCATTGCCATCCAATGATTCTTTGTCCACGTTGTCTATAGTTCTTCACTTTTAAGAGTATTCCGTCTAATATTTTCTCCAGATACTGTCTCCACTTACCACGATTAACTTTTATTTTTTCATTCAAGCTATATATTTTCCTAAATCGGCTCTCATTTCTTAATTTCTAATACGGTCTAAACTTGTGCAATCTTTTGTCCTTCATAGGAACCTCATACTTTAAATGTGCAAGGTAAAAATTATTGAAAGAAATTCAATAGACTATTCTTGACTTGAGGGAATTACAAATTCTTAAATTACCTAATAGTGTTAAGTTGCAGGAATTAAAAGTAAGCAAATAAGATTTTGGCCCCCATAAAACAATTCTAGATCTACCTCTCACTGATGGGGAAGAATAAACTCCATCATATGATAAAAGAATATATGCTTCCAAAATATATCAATTATGAATGTACTTTCTGTTTATACACTATATTTATACATAGTTTATGTGTGTTAGATATTTATCATGTAAGTTAGTTTAAATATTTAAAAAAATATATGTGTTACTCGTTCCAGGAGCAATATTGAACAAGTCTTTCCACAACCTGATCATTCTTTAACACTTGGAATGTCTCGAGGAGTAGAAAAACCAAAAAAATTGCTTGGTGTTAGCATTGATGCCTGAGTAAGGTGCTACCTGTTAATACCAAGGAAGACTAAAACAGATACATTATACCACCAGCAAACCCTAATCTTGCTAGGATAACAACATTTATCTAGCAGTTAAAATAAAAACTCTCCTGGGCTAAGAAAAGGAAATCCTTGGCAGAGGATTCCTGATCCATCAGGTTGAGCTAGAGGTATCTTCCTCCGACATGTAAAGATATTGCAATTACAAATCAAAAATATAACCCTAGATTTGGGAAAATGGAGTAAAATTAAATGGAACAACCAGATTATGATAACAAGGAATGTATGGATAATGCTAAAATTAGGAAAGGTGATAAGTTAGAAAACCGGGGAGTGATGAGATTAGGGAAAGTTGAGGAGTCTAAAGCTAATCCATATATAAAGTAACAAAAGGAGTTATGGTTCCAAAATTTATCAAGTATGGATGTATTTTCTGTTATACACTATCTTTATGTCTATTTTAAAGAGACTGTTTAACAATTTAAACAAAAAACTTAACATAAGTTGGAGAGTGAATTTACAATGATATACTTATTAAAGAACACTAGATATACAGATATTATAAATTACACTGAAGTGCCGTATCTAATACATTTGACTAAGAATACAAAACTTCTATAAATGAGTCTGAGAACTGAACCTCCTCATACACAAAATTAACTTTGGTTAAATATTGATTTAATTTATTGTTTGTTTTTCAAATCATATTTAAAATAATAAATATAACATTTATTAAATTAAAATAATACATGAAATTGAAAACATTTCTTTGTATTTTTCATAAAGCTCATGAAAGTTATATTCGCATTAGATATCTAATTGTTTTTTAAACTTGAACATAAAAATAAATTTTTACGTCCAAGATCCGTTAATTTTTAAACTAATTAAAATTAATTCTAACCTGATGAAGGACTAGGTTTTTTATCCCTCCACGAAGGTAGCATCTTTGAGAGGTCTTCAGAGAAGCTACGGCCAGTCTTCAGGCCGCGTTTCTCGCGATTCTGGACACGTCGTGTGCGACCTTTTTCTTCAACACGGACTTTATCACGTGTTGGAGGTGAACCCATATAAACTGTGCACATACCATTTTAATATATATATAAAAACAAACGAAAAAACCATCAAACCATGCAAAACAAAAATGTTTATATAGAATGCTACATACAGTAACACGTGTACAGCTTAATTAATTTGAAAAAATAAAAACAATACTATCAGCAGGATGCGAAAAATACAACTGGTTATCTTATTTCAAAAAAATATTAATTTTTTTTTAATGAACACTGAAATATCGTGAATTAAAATTAATCATCAAAAATTGTCTAAATTAACTTTATTCCTGATAAAGAGTCACCCAGGTTGGTCTACATGTCATTATCGCCGTGAGTCACTGTTAAACAGCTGATTTCTGGAGACGAAGGTTCTTGGTTCAAATCCTAGTAAAGGTAGTTTCTTTTAAACACATTTGAATACTACACAGTGGTTACCAAAGTACTTTGATGGTTGGGGTTCAATTAACCACACTCTCTCAGGAATGCTCGACCTGGGTCTGTACAAGATTACACCTGATTTATACAACTTACACAGCATCCTCATCTCATTAGGTCATGGGGTTGCTTATTGTTCTTAAATTGAACAGATTGCAACATACATACATTAAGGATAAAAAATTTAAAAAATTCCTGATAGAGAAAATTATTTTTAATCATTTAACATACATTTATTGCGGACAATACGATCAAGAAATATAAATAGTACATGAATAATTAAAACACGCAGCAATAATTGGCAAAGTTATGAAAGAGTACAATTACTTGAATAAGTAACTAATGAAATTAACAAGTAGATAGTTGTAAAATAATATGCAAGGCATATAATTAAGTTTCATTGCAGCAGTGAAAGGATATTTAAAGAAAGACTGAATACAAAATTGAAACTTAATTATTCCATCAATTATAAAATTAAGTGATCAGGTAATATAAGCTAGAAGGACAAGTATCTATATGTAAATATCCAACTCTTGTTTTCTATTATCTTGTATCCAATTACATAGAGAAAGACCAGGAGAATTTTTGGCAGACGTAAGAATATCTGACATTGGAATTTGCATCAAATACTTGTTAGGTTAATGTTAATGATGACAATGTACATATATGTAAATACGAGGGTAGGCTGATAAGTAATGCACACATGCTTGTAGAAGACGAACAAAAAGAAATAGCAAGATGGGGTAAATAACAAATTAAAGTACAAATCTTAACCTACCAAATTATCTATTTATTTTTCAATATAGTCACCGTTAAGCATTACACATTTCTCCCAACGTTTAACAAGTTTTTTCATTCCGTCACTGAAAAATTCTTCCGACTTTCCTCGAACCCAGGACGCAATAGCTGCCTTCACCTCATTGTCCGAGCTGTAATGATTACCCTTAAGGTCTCTCTTCAGTAGAGGAAAAAAATAAAAATCGCAAGGCTCGTAGATATAAAATTATACAGCAGGAAATTCTAACTACAGCTAATCAGTTATGCAGATACTGTACAATATGCTTCATTTACAATATTACAAACGATATGGTTTTATTTATTTAAACTTGGATCAACTGATTGGTTATTACTGAAAGAGGATTGTAAAATTATATATTTATATAGTAACATATGAAAATTTTCCACCAGATGTTTTCGATAATCAAAATCAGGATATCCATTTTTTAGTTGAATATGTTCTTGACTAACCCACTGAGGTGGCAAAATAAGAAGGTGTATCAAATATAAAAGGAGCTTATTTTCTTAAAAATTCTGAAGGTGTCCTAGACCTGGAAGGGTTTGATGTGCTGGTAGCCTGTACCGTTAGAGTAGCAGTTCTCAAAGTGTGCGCCAAGGTACACGCTAAACATTATCAGGCATGCCGTGGCTTGGTCTACATCTTTTCCTTTTAACAGTTTTACTTTCTTATCTCTTTCTCTGAAAGAGGACTCACCCACGTAATATACGTGATGACAATGTACAATTTTTACTGTACTCTGCTATACAGTTGGTTTACAATAAAGGCGCCACCGGAAATGCGACACAGATCAAGGGAGCTGCGGGTCTACAAGTTTGAGAATCACTGCATTAGAGAGAAAGGAGAACTGACTGAAACTCTATCGGGTCCCTTTAGTATCAAAAGCAACCTTGAGTGAGAAAGAAGTTCATGTCTCCACAAAGCAGCCAGTTATCATCAAGTTTTTAGCCGAGGAATGGGTGGACCCAACTGAAATTTTTCAAAGATTACAGGTAGTGTTTGGAGACAACACCCTGTCAAAAACCCATGTGTTTGCTTGGGACAAAGAATTTTCTGGAAAGTGTGAAAAAATTGAGAATGACAGCCACAATTGCTGCCCAAGAATGAATGTGACCAAAGCCAAAATTTAAATGGACCGAAATCTTATAGAAGGTGCTTTTCACATTGATTTTATCCACAATCGATGCACAATTACTGTGCAATATTATTGAAATTACTGGATACCACGAAATTGTCATTTTGAAGGAAAAGGAAGAAGCAATTGGCCAAAAATGTAATTCTTCTGCATGACAAGGCCAGACCTCAGGCGACTAATGTTATAATGGAAAAATTAAATATATTAGGATGGAAACGGCTGGAAAAACTACCCTATAGTCTTAATTTATCACCTTCTCACTACCATCTTTTTGGACATTTTAAAGAAGTGCTTGGAGGCCAGAGTTTTTATGACAACGAGGGAGTGGAAGCGTGTGTGCTCCAATGGCTGCAAGAACATTCAAAGATTTTTTACAAATGACAAAATACCACAGAATAAATTTGTTTATTTAAATTTTGAATCTGTACTTATTATCTGAACTTTAAATTAAAAATACAGTTTAATCGGTTTCATTTTTAACATCCTGCTGAACATGCAATAATACTAAACAAAAAATTTAATTTAGGAATTTTCTAATTTATAAGATACATATATAGTACTACATCAATAATTGCAACACATACATAAAAAAAGGAAATAATCACACCTTTAAAGTAACACATAAAATAATGAAAATATAAATACCTATTTATAAAACTAATAAAACAAAAACAAGACACCCAAGTGAAGATAATAAACATGCAAAACAATAAAGCTTAATAATCAATTATAGGATGTATTTCCTTTTAATTACTATTTTGCACAACAATTCCACAGGAAGCACAAAAAATTATTACATGAAATAACAATGCATTTGAGTGGAATAATGTAAAATATTAAAAATAAAATTCTAAAAATGCAAGGTTTTTGAAAATAATTACAACATTTTTTTCTTAATACTGTTCAATTAATGAGCTTAAAATCAAGTCAAGAACAACTGTACTAATTACCAGAATAACTGTACAATAATAAGGTATTGATTGTTATACATCATTTTAAAGCCCTAAAAACGCTGTTTAAAATGGTTTTTGTTTCATTCATTTATCTGGATAAATGAATATCTGGATAGCTGGCACGGTTAAAATCGGTCATTTTTAGAAATTTCAAAGGGGCATAACTCAAAAACCGCAAGAGATAAAAATATAATATTTTAGATTTTTCTTAATCTCAAGTGGTACAATAGATGTGCCAAGTTTTAAAAACATCAGAAGAGATGAGGTAAAATTCATTGGATCACTTGACATGGAATGGACCACAAAAGCAAACTTAATGATTAGAAAAAAAGACTAAAATTTTATGGACACCAGTACAAAATGGATGACAACCGGTTGACAAAACAAATTTTTAAGACACTAAATAATAGGCCTACAATAGACCTAAGGTGTTGAGATAAATTATTAAAAAAATGTAAGAAAGGATATTGAGAAAACCAGAATAAACTGAGAAAACTTAATGAACTGAACCAAATTCAGATAATTAATTACTGACTTTAAGAGCTTCCACAAAAAGCAAAAACAGACCCCAGATGGGCAGAACAAATGAGAAAAGCATACAGTGAATGAATGCTAAGAACATGGGCTGCAAAAAGAGCTTCTAGAAACAACTAAAATCTCTGAACATGGTCTAAAATTGGCCCTACATGAAAAAACAATCAGATGCTAGAATTAGTAATAAATGAGTCAGTTAGGGCTTTCACATGTGCATAAGGAAATATTACAAATATGGTTCCACATTATATTTAAAAAAAGTATGGAAAACCTATAATCTTCTAAGGTACCTTCTATTTAAAATATCTCCTTTCTGTGGTCTAATATAACCTATCACAGCACAAAATGTTGAGATTAACTTTTTTGAACCTGCATTATAATTGATGAACAATAATTACACAAAAATATAAGAAGAAATTTACATTTAATAATATGCAAGCAGTGTAGTTAAACACTAATTAAGCCAAAACATTTACAATACAAAAATATACCTCTGATTCTTTGTTAAAAATGGCGAAAAACATAAGCAGTTATGAACATAGCATGAAAAAACCATAAAATTTAGAAAAATTTCATCTAGGAACTACGAAAATGGAAAATTATACTTCTTCAATGAGATAAGATTACTTAAATGAGTGAAAATAATAATTTTCTATTAGAGGTGGGACACTTTCATAAAAACTCTGAAATTTGTGTTGGGTCTAGCAAGCAAGCCGAAAATTCAACTCACACAAATGACAATCCAACTATAAAATTGTTGCAGATTGCAGTTGTGTTGTCATCGAAACGGACTGCTCTCCGACTACATTTTTGTCGTCAGGGAGACACTGCTTGAAGTCCATTCAAGCGATAGTACAACAATAGTTGAACGACACCTAAAATTGTTATACTAAAACTATTGAATTTGTTCTGTACGAAAATAGATTTTGAAGAGAGAGCTTAATTGTTGCTTTTATTGCGTCGTAGAAAACGTCAAAGTGGAAATAAATTGTTTTGGGTTCATCCCATAATAGAAAATAAAAATAAGAGCCAATTTAAGTTACTGTTTCATTCTTTAAGAAAATACGATGACAAATTTTTTAAATATTTTATAATGAATAAAAGTACTTTTGACTATATTCAAGCTTATAGAAAAAAGAAAGTAACTTTCTTACTTCTAAGTTTCATATCAAAAAATTGTCTTCAATAATTATATTACAGGTTTTCTTGCCATTTTAGTGATGAGGGAATAACACAACTGAAAAATAAGTGGACACACCACAACTGACAACTGTTCGAACTTGGACGAAGTACTACTTTTGCTGTAATGTACTGGGAGTTGAACGAGGGACGTGAGCGCTGGAAAGTTATCGTTGGATTGTCGATGTGTGCGAGTTTATTCTGACTGCACTATCGGATAATCGACTGCAGCTGCCAACTGTCGCTGTTGACCGAGTGTGCTCTTTCATATACATTTAGTATTTAATCCCATTAAATTTTGTTACTACCCGCAACCGGTGACAATTTTGCAGTTGAATTGTCGCTGGATTGTCGTTCATGTGAGTTGAGCTTAAGAACAAATATAATAGGGGATGCGCTGGGTGCGTACTGTATTAACAGCAGTCGTATAATTCCATCAAATATGATGACAACAGCTATCTAAGGTTCTTTTTTTGTATTTTATTTCGGCCATTAATAACCAGTTTCATTTAAGTAAAATATTTTATGGAAATTGTTTCATTTAACATTAACTTTTATAATTTTTTTTTCTTATTGTATATCGTAAATTATATTAAAAGTAAAATATGCCTCACAATTTGATCTAAATTTCACAGAAAAACAAGGTGAGAAAAGTGGATAGACTCGCTTTTAACCTACTCATGTACTTCGTACAAAGTTGTTATGGAAGTATACTACCTCTACTGTGCAATATAGATAGTTATGTAGTCGTTGAAAAACCAACTTCAACAATTATTTTACAAATTCAAGAAATGTTTCTCGGTTTAAATAAGTAAATATTGTATCCAATAATTGTTTATCATTAAAAAAATAAATGAATTTGTTTATATAACTGACCATAAATATTTACAATATTTTTTTCACAGTGTGCAACTTAAACTTTACAATTACTTTAAACAATTAGAAATAATTACCTTTCCTAAACAATAAAGTATACGTTTGCACATTAATTTTCCAGAATATTTCTTTCACTTGTGTTTCAAACAATAATTACGTAATTGGCAATAGTTTAATGACTGTAGCTAAAAAAAACTACCTGACATAAAACTTCCGTTTGAAATTATCGAAATGTGCTATCGAAGAACACATTAATTTTAACAACCATATAAAACTGTTAATAACACGGATTAATGGAGTAACAGTAAATACAAATATTTATACAGACTTCACAATAGAATAAATAAGCCCACATCGAATAATAAAATAATATTTTATATAAAAACTTAATATGAAAGATTAATTAAATAGACAATAAATTCAAACATAAATAGATAAAATAATCCCAAACATGGTAATAATAATAACAATAATAATAAACTGACTGTATTTATATACTCTATACTGTATTTATATAATAAAATCCCAATCCTGATTTGGGTTCATAATATGTTCTTTAACGCAACTACAATGACGCTAAAATAAGAATAATGTTTTTGCATTAGTATTCACAAAAAAATATCTGTAGTAAAACACTGACACGACTTTATCTTGCCAATGTAAATGATGAACAATTTAACTTATGTTTAATCATGAGTGAATGACACTAAATGAAAAATAAACCTCTGTTCAACTTGAAAATACGGAAAATCATTAATTGACGCTAAACTACGTCAGTTGGCGTAGTGGTTAGCGCAACTGGCTTCTACCAAGGTTCAATTCCTGGTCAGGTCCGACATTTTTCATCACTCATTTTCATATATCATCATTCTCCACCGTCTGCATTAGCAGAAATTGCAAAACAGTATGACGTAAAACCAAAAAATAAATAAATAAATAAACTAGGCTCAGTACAAAAAATTGCTTGGAATAAAAGTTGTTTATTTTTATTTATTTTCTATGACCTTAGTTATATACACATTTGTCGTAAAATTAATATTAAGGCCACAATAGTAAAAAAAACATTTTTTTACCAATTTTCATGAGCAAAAAAAGAAAATCATTAATTGACGATAAACTTTAGAAAAAATGCTGAAATAAAAGTTTTAGGTTTGTTAATTTTTGATATCTTCAGTTTTATACACTTTTACTGTAAAATGCATAACCAAGGCCGCAATCTTAAACAATCCTATTTCTACCAATTTGAATGGGCGAAAATTTAATCAGTTTATCAATCTATATACATTAATATGTTAAGAACAGAAACAGGAATGGCATACATTCAAAAAGGAACACAAATTTATCAACGAACATATTTTTACATTAAGATTTCGATAAAATAACAAAAATACCTATAATATAATACACTTAAAAAATTATTGTACTAAAAAACGAATCTATATTGAATAAAAATGTATATCAAAAAATATCGAAAGACATTAATATTTACAAATCAAAAAGGAAAAACCAAATGTATCAGAAAACAAAAATAAAATTTTTGAATTTACCTTTTCTTGTATCGGTAGGAGGAGTTGGCGGGGATTCATGAGCGATAGGTGCGATTGATTGTACATCGCGATCTCTTGTTGGAAAAACATCTTCTCCTTCCCAACCAGGTGGAACTTGACAAGTGTTGTATCGAGTACAAACTTCACTTGATGATGAACCTATAACAAAGAAAACAATATAAAATATTTATACAATAAAACCTTTTTTTAGTCGGGCTGGATAGCTTAAATAACTACAGAACTTCTACAAGTGAACTAAATCGGAATTCCTCCATGGAAAACATCCACAGTTGTAACTCAGGGCCTGCTCCACCCAAGGCTGACTACCTTCGATAGTTAAATATGGAAAGGTCTTTTGGAAATATTATAGCGTCTCGTTCCATGAGAGAATGAGTAAAAGTTACATCGGATTCGGTAAGTACCCAACCAAGAGATAAACTTTAAAAGAAATCCAAGAAGTAATTGACTGAAGTGATCCAATGTGGTCAAACAATAATACAAAAACCCATTTAGCCAACATTAAAGGATAAAAGAGATTTACATCTACTCTCTCGCCCTACTATCTATATAAATAAATAGGGAAGGAAAGTATTATTTCCATGTCAATTTTTCGAAATAGTTTTACCAGAAATACACGTTTTTACTCCCATTGACAAAAAAAGAAATGAAAGCCCACCTTAAGTAAAAGTTGTAGGTTTTTTATTGTTCTACAACTGTAATTACATATTTTTTTGCCCTAAAATGCATAAAAGACCACAACCTTAAAAAAAAACATTTTTTACCATGTTAGCCAGGCCACAGCAGACATGGTACTTACCCTGTCTTGTAGAAAAATTTAGTAACGAGGTGATTTTATTAAAAAACCGTTAAGAGCCATTTTTGAGAAAATCGTAAAAAAGTGGAAAATCGTACGAATAAACTACTACTTCCGGTTGACCTATTTTGATGAAAATGTTATTGTTGGGCCCACCAGTGATACTTAACTTAAGTTCCAAGTTTCAGCTTTTTATGATATTCCATTCTTGATATATTTTGTGTACATGCACACAGACCAATCACTAATAACATGTTTTTTGATGTCAGGGAGTCTGAAATGTGTACTTCCGATGAAAACTTAATTTCAAAAAAATCAACATGAAAACTAAACTTTCCTTCTCGATACATTCATATAGGCAAGAGAAAGTAAAATATTATTTTATCTGTAAATGAAGAAGTAATTTTGATTAAGATATTCAAGAAACTTCAAAGGGTTAAATTATTATCTTAAGTATAAATTTTTATTATTAAAAAAACCCCGCCACATCTGCAACCAATCAAAAATTATAAATGTCTAAAATTTAGAAAAATGGAAAAAGTTACCATACAAATTTACTGATAAATACAGTAAATAAATAAAAATATGAAAAATTTATGGTTGAATAACTAACATAAAAGTCACTTAAATTTAGTTGACTTCAAAGGAAAACAATATGTAAATGCATATTTTATTCTACCCACATATAATGGGAGATAAATAGTACACACGGTACTAAAACAAAACGTTTTTTATTCTCCGATATCGATTAGTCACATGATCGTATGATTTTATTTATAATTTACATAAAATGAGTTGGTAGTAGATTTAATAATAATAATTTCCATAGAATGCATTACAATTTCTTATATAGGTAAATAATAATTATAATTCAGGCTGATACCAAATACTAAACGCCCTTACCACCTTTGCGAATCTACCAAATTTTTAACTGTACTTTTTAAAATATATATTAAATATTACACGACCATCTCTAACATCACTAAATACGAATACGTTAAAATTTATTTAAAATTATAAACATGCATGTCGCCCTTAACAGGCAGGTGGAGTGTTAAATTATTTGCACTCGATCTGCTACTACCACGTCTGCAAAAAAATAGTTCTGTTTCTTATCACATGGTCAGCCAATTATACGATTGAAGCATTTCAAAACAGAAGAGGTCCAAGTGTAAAAGACACTTGTCAAAGTTATCTCCTCTGAGGTAATGAATTTTATTATACAGTTAGATCCTGTGGTGAATGAAGTGAAGGTGTCATTTGCAGGATGGAAAGTAGATGCTTTTCGGAGAACCTGGCATGCTGATAAGCATAATTTTCTACTTAGTAAGGAAGGCACTGGTAAACCACCTCACTCCTCGTTTTATTTAGTAAAGCCTCTAGAGCAGTGATTCTCAACCTGGGGATCGTGGTGATATTATTGGGAGGTCGCGAAACAATAATGAAATCATTTTATGAGAAAAAATCATTTATTATAAACTTACTTATAAAAATTTTACATGCAAATAAGTACATTTGTAAAGAAAATAAATTAATAATTAATTAATTATTAATGTGATGGTTGCATTTGTTTTTCATTTAAAATTTTCTTCAAACGTGGATCTTCGTGAGAAACATATAAAAGTAAATTGTTCACCAATGATAACATACGATTCTTATATTTATTTTTTAGAGCAACCATAGAGGAAAACCCCTTTTCACAGAGATAAGACATGGAAAAAAGTATTAATATTTTCAATGCTTCTGTGACTAAATTTCCATATTCATGTCGTCGAGCAAGCCAAAATGGATTTAAATCTTCTGATGCAATTCGCAGTTGTAGCGTTTTGTCGGCAGACAAACGCCGGCCGTGAATCTCTACTGGTAACTTAGCTGCGGCAACAATGTTTTCACTAAACCGATTAAGTACCCGCCTCTTTGAGAAATCATTTTTATCTTCCAGGAAATACTCTGTCAACTGAGTTTTTAGCTCATGCAAGTGCATCATCATGCAACCCAAACTAAGTTGAATAATAGTGTCTTGTTAATTTAAATTTTTCTCCATATAATCCATCAAAATTCATTTATTAATAGTAAGGCTTACTATTATTACTGGAGGGGGGGTCGCGAAATATTAATTTTATTTATTTTTACAATTTGGGAGTCGCGGAGCAAAAAAGGTTGAGAATCACTGCCCTAGAGGTTTTACTAAGTAAAATGAGGAGTGATTGGTTTACAGTTGCCTTACTCACTGCATGGAAAAGTATGCTTATCAGCATGCCACCCCTTCTGAAAAGCATCTACTGTCCACCCTGAAAATGACACCTTCACTTCATTCACCAAAGGCTCTGGCTGTATAATAAAATTCATTACTCTCACAGGAGATAACTCTTAACTAGTTTCTTTTACACCTCTACCTATTTTGTTCTTAAATGTTTTAAGTCATATAATTGCCTAACAATTTGATAAGAAACCGAACTATTTTTTGTAGCGCTGGAACTAATACTTTTAATACTAATTGTTCTAAAACAATACTTGATTGATGAAACATTTTACGGTGTCCACGAATTTCTTTCTAAATAGTTTTTGGTTGAAAAGTATTTAATTTCTAATTAAGCAAATATTGTGTACTATTTGATACAAAGGGGTTCATGACAAGCCTACTGAGTTAAGCAGTAGCGGAAACAAATTATTGGTAAGTGATGAATTTATCATTGTGTTTAACTTTTTAATTTTGTGTGCTATTTGATACAAAGGGGTTCATGACAAGCCTACTGAAGTAAGCAGTAGCAGAAACGAATTTTTGGTGGAACGTGAATTTTTTTATCATTGAAATTAACTTTTAGTTTATCAGTTTTATCTTGACATGTCCTATACTCGCTTTTTGGAGTCTCCTGGATGCAAAAAAACCCAGATCGAATGCAAATAATTTAACACTCCACCTGCCTGTTATTGGCAATTATGTAAAACAAAAACCAATAAGAAAACTTGTATTATAAAGAAATTAATATCCCTAGATAAATTAATCCAATTATATATCATACATAATAAGATAAATAAAAATAATAATACAAACTAAGGTGTATTAAAAAACTATTTTCAATGTCACTGTAAATATACAAGTAATAATAATAATAATAATAATAATAATATAATTATAATACTGAGATTTTATTATAGAAGTCTCCTGGATGTCCTTGCATGTCAAAAATAATAAAATTAAATTAAATAGTCTGGAAGCTTTATTTTATGATACAATTAAAATTTAATAGTACATGTCTTATTAAACTACAATTAAAATTCAATTTAATCTTTGTATTACTTGTAATAAATTATAGCGTAATAAATACTCTCATTCCCTTAACTACATACTCAATTGAAAAAATTATTTTATATTTTTTTAATACAAGAAAAAACATAAAAAATGCATTAACGTGTTGGTATTAATAATTTCACATGACATAAACACTGAAAAATGTGTTCATTGATAAATAATAATTTGTAATACATTTTTCAAATTAAATGTAATTTCATCAGTTTATTAAATGTAATTAAATGTAGGTATCTTATTAAAGAAAAGTGAGGTTGGTTATTGTGTTCATTAACATAACCGCTGGGGTTGCGGGCAACAAGATCTTTATCCCACATTGGTTTGATGAATAAATTACTACTTAGGTCAATACCTGCCACTACGATCGAACCCAAACGAGTGAGTGTGGATTGATGACTGCTAGGCTCCCTTTAGGGTGGATGGCCACTGCGAGTGGCATTGAGTTGAGTTGAGCGCAGTGTAGTTGAGTGAAGTTGTGCTACATTGTTAAGGGGTAGCAACTAGGAGCAAAGCGTTGCTCAGTCCACATCGAAGAAACATGTAGTGCACTCGTAAAAGCTTGAATTTCTGTTGTTAAGTTCTGATTCGGACGATTCTGATACCAAATCAGCGTACTATACTGCAAGCCTTCTGATAAACCGTAAAAAGAATGGGAAAGTTTATATACACGTGGAAGACTGTAACATTGTGAGTTTCATACTCTTTTTGAAGAAATTGACAATGAACAATTCAAAAATTATTTTCAGATGACAAGAGATATGAGTTTAATGAAATTTTAGAGAATATTAAAAACAACCTGATAGAATTGGACACAAACTTCAGGTAAGTGTACTAACCTGAAGGTAAGCCGCATGCAGCTGCTACCTCAATCCAAATACTTCCTTTCAATTGGGTGTCTTTGTATTTTTTATCGGATATATTGTACAGGATCTTCTGCTCTCTAACTCATTCAATTAGCGTTTCTTCGATTTCCATTTCTAAGAAACTAGATAAGCTTGTATACAACAGGATATACAGAACGCCACAGATACATTGAAATCATGCGAGCGGCAGAAATTTCGTCGGAAAGCAAAACAGTGGATTGGTGGGGGAAGCGTAGTCAGCTTTCGAAATGGACCAAGACAACAATGAAGCTGAGTGGAGTTAAGCCCAGCAATATAGCTCAATCCGCTACACATCATGTGGCCGCCCAGACATAGAAAAACACGGGTTCAATTTTGTCAGATGAGTCCACTTCACTCAATTCAACTCAACTCCGCTCGCAGTGGCTGTTCGCCCTTAGCATTCATGTTGATAGTTCCCTTGGATATGTCGGATGTGTAATCATTGAGACCATAAGAGCACATCACGAAGTGGACACTACATGAACATCTACTATACAAGCAAATTATAGACATTTGCATCTATTTATCCTAAAAAAGCAAGTACAGGGCAGTGTTATCGCCATTCTAAGGGTTATGGTCTGCGTGATCTGGGTGTACCCACAGTTATTGTGATCGGTACAGATACTTGTGGTGAATTTCTTAATCTGAGGAAATGAGTAAGATCAAGGGCAGTGTTATCGCCATTTTAAGGGTTATAGTCTGTGTGGTCTGGGGTTTACCCACAGTTATTGTGATCAGTACAGATACTTGTGGTGAATTTCTTTATCTGAGGAAATGAGTGCGTAAGATATCAGCAAGAAATCATGATAAAAGCTGCTCTTAAGAGATTAAATTTTATGCTTTGGTTTAGTAAAATTACACTTGAAAATGGATGAAGAAGTTCATTGTTAATAATGTATTGGAACACATAGCGATATCCTAGATATGGTGCCGAGTGCTCGCAAATAAGCTACAGAAACAAAGACTTTAGAGATGGACTAGGTACACAGGTCTTAATAAAAAAAAAAGTGGAGCACAATATGAGAAATGAAGGCATACTTTGGAAACAGAATGGTTCCCAGAATACCATAGTAAACACAATAAATACCAGGCAGTTAGTATGGAATAGGTATGTTCAAAGAATGGCCATGGATAAATGTTCCTTTTCTACTCAGAAAATGTAACAAGAATCACTCTTCAAAAAACATACAGTGTCAGAGAATCTAAGACACTATTGTGGTAGTGAGGAATCTCAGAGAGGCAACTGCGAAGACAGGATGCGGAAAATGAAGAAATCTATAGAGCCCTTACAAAAAAGTAAAAGTAATTCCTAAAAAATGTCTAAATTTAAATGACAACACAATTGTAGTTTTCACCAACCTGTATGCTCCAATTTATTTTCTTATTCAGTCAAAACATGTTTTGAAGGACACCATCATCAGAATATGTTATAACATTAAAATTAAAACTAATTAATTATTTCAGTTAACAATTAATTAACTTTTCAGAAGATTACAAGTTAATTAAGATACATCTTCTGAAAAATTTTTCTTAATCGATTGGTTTCAGTTTTAATGGAGTATATCATCTGATGAATGTGTCCACCAAAACATTTCTTCATTAAATAACAATAGAAATTAAAGCAACAATAAGAAAAAGAAAGTAAAAAATAAAAGCAATTAAAATGGTTTGACCATTTGCAGCGGATGGAGGATGGCAGGTGGACAAAGAGGGTATGAGAGTGGATGCCAGTCGGTAGAAGAAGGAGGGGTAGGTCAGAAGTGACACGGTTGGATGGCATGCAGGAGGCAATGTCTTTGCAGCGGCTCTCCGATGTAGACTGGCGAGACAAAGAGAAGTAGTGCTTAGGAAAAGAGATACGGCTGGGGCTGTAAATCCTTGGATAAATAAAATAAATTTTACTGTGTATATTTGGAATAGCACAAATATTTCATGTGAATTTTCATTTAAAGTTATATTCCACTGTTTTTAAACTAATTTTTAAAACATCCACTTCATGACAAAATTAAAAAATGACTAAAATAGAATTTCAATTTTAAGGAGATAACTCCACATGTAAAATTGGGTAAGAAAATTAAGGATCCGATTTAGACGCAGTTTCAACATAAAATTTACAGCTAATAAAATTTTTAAATTTTTACTGCATGTACTTTTCGTATTTAAAATAGTTTTACATTTTTTCTCTAAAATAAAATAAAGAATTTTATAAAGCATTTTACAAATTATAAATGCCACATCTACACCTGCCAAAATGTTATGAAAGATAAAAGAAAATGTTTGGCCACAAAAACAGTAAAATTATAACAGTTTCTTAAAAATGACTTTGTAATGTAAACTACCAATGAAACACATAACCCTGAGGCATATTGCCAAATTTATTTAAAAATATGGTCTGCATTATGAGTCACTGAAGACAAATGTTTACAATTGACTCATCACACGGAAGCTTAAGTCTATATTAGATTTCAGAATAAAATAAAATTCATTTTAAATAGAAGGACACAAGAATCTTGATAAAAAACATTTAAGTTTTCCAAAATTAGTTTCTAGTTTTGATTTACAGAAAATCATCTACTGACTGTACACAAATTACTAAGTAAAATGAGGAATAAGGTGTTTTACTAATGCTTTCTTAACTGAGTGGAAAAGTATGCTTAGTAGCATGCCAGACCCTCTGAAAAGCATCTAATTTCCACCCTGTAAATGATATCTTCACTTCATTCACCACATGGTTTAGCTATATAATGAAATATATTACTATTAGAGGAGATAACTTAACTCAAATCTTTTACACCTGTACCTCTTCCGTTCTTAAATGCTTCAGTCGTATAATTGGCCGTATAATAAGAAACAGAACTATTTGTGGTTGTGGACAGGTAAATCACTGTTTTGATTGTTAAGTAACAGTATCGTATTTAAAAGTTTTGTGATTAATTTAACTGAAGTAATCTAATTGTAATTTATTAGTAGCTAAGCTTATAAGTAGCCTATAAGTAGCTAAGTATAAGTAGCTTATAAGTAAGCTTACAAGCTTATAAGTAGGTAAGCTTAATAATTAATTCTAATTACTAATTGTGTAAATAAAGAATTGTTATAGTTTAAAGAAAGTCTATTCGGTATTAATTACACCCAGATCCCAAAAGAACCTCGGCTTTAGGTGTTACTATATTTTTTACTTTTTCAAATATTTTGCGCATTGAAAAAAGCTGGATTCTCCAAATTATTTCAGTACATACCTGTAATTCTATAAATCAATCAATATTTACAAAAGCGAATCGAAATGAATGATAGTTAATAAATCAAATGAAAATTTTTAAAATAATATATCTTTTAAAACAAAATAAATTAGCATAACTAAAACCCAAGGTGAGAGAGATAAATAAAATTTATAAAACAGTATTTACAAATAAGATAAAATTAATAACAATAAAAATAACAACGAAGAAAAAAATTATAATAAAGTTGGCAAGATGACAATAGAAAATATATAATATATATACAAGATTAAAATACAATAGGAACTATTATTCATATTGTACATATAAAATAATAATTATCAATATTATATAGACAAGAAACTATTCATAAATTTAAAAACTATTGTATTATTCATTAGGAAAAATAAAATAAATAAATTTTAGGAATATAATGTATAACATAAATTAATAAGGTACCGTTCAATATATACATACGTATATACATACACCTATTTAAGTACAGTGCAATTAAATGGGTACTGTATCTATTGAATTAAACAAATAATGACAACAATGATTTATATTATATTATAGATTGTTTCCTATCGTAGATCTAAAATGATAAATGATCTATTATTTCCTGAGCGAATAATATAATAATTTTGCGATACATAATTTATAATCAGCACTTATTAATAATTTATTCAGAATATTATATACTTGATATTAAATGACGTTCTACTGAGAACTACCAACCTATTTCACTCCTTCCATTAATTTCAAAAATATTTGAAAAACTTATAACGGTTGATGGACTTTCTAAAAAAAATATATAATAATTACAATCAAATTTCTTTTTTAGTTTATTTTTAAGTCGCATCAACATCTTGGTTATTAGCGACTACATTGGGGTGAGAAATGGTGGGTTTGAACTTGTAATAATTTTCCAAACCCTGGTCGGGAATCAAACCCGGGACCTTCGTTTTGTAGCATAGCACACTAACCACTGGGCCAAAGAGGCAGCTGGACCACCAATTTGGATTTCTGAAAAAATTTCAATACAACAACAACATACCATTTCTCAGAATATATCCTAAAAATATTAGAAAACTATTATGTAAAAACAATCAGTATTCTTGCTGATTTAATGAAAGATTTTGAACTGGTAGACAATAAAATATTATTAAAAAAACTGTAATATTACGGAATCAAAGGAAAAAGCCAGCAGGTGATTTCGTCATATTTTTATAAAGTACGAGTAGAATACAATGTGTAAGATGAAAGAGATGTGTAAGAAATGAAAATGGAAAACCTGTACTTTCAATTTTAAGAAAATAATCAAGGTGTTTCCCAGGGTTCTCTGCTATGCCCACTATTTTTTCTGTTATTTATAAATGTTTCGGCTTATTTTCTTAAGAACTATTTTATAATTTCATACACCAATGATACAACTATAATATTACAAGTGGTAAAAATTCTACAGATCCGCAAACGCAAGCGAAAGTAGTTCTAAATCTATTACAAAAATGGGTAATAACTAAAAAACTGTTTTTAAAATACTAATAAAACTAATTTCATTTATTTCTGCAATACAGACCAGAAGGGAGAAGAGATGTTGGGAGACCAAGCAAAAGATGGCAATATTTCAATAGTTTTGTCGCTGTTGTGAGTTAGAACAGCCGGAAGCCTAATCCTTGGTTGTGAGAAAAATAATAAGAAAACCTACCAAAATCTGGTCTGTCCTTGGAAAAATATATCTGTAAACCTACTTATAAGTAGATTTTAAATTACCAATTTTCCTATAGGCTATTTAAAGGATTAAACTTAGGGTTTACTGATAATAAGGTGAAGGTATTTACCAAGTTTAAAATTCAACCATTGTTAGACAATTTAAATTGTTTTAATATTTCCATTTTTTATGCAGCTAATTAAGAGCATGCAATAGTGTATGACTTCCTAATCTAGAGAGCATTGGAAAGAATGGTGAACTTTGAGTATTTGGGAAGAACAGCGACACATCTTCATACAGATATAGTAAGCAATGGAATATAGAACTTCTGTGAATCCTCTTGGGGGCTGCCACAGAGCGACTTTCTCACATAAGTGACAACAAGACAATCTATTGACATCATAACTATTGGTTGGATTAACATGTTAAAACATTGAAGTTTTTTCTCAAATAAAGTAAAAAATAAAATCAGATGTATCTGTACTTTAATGAACTGGTACATGTTTTTTACGAGTCGTTTAAAATATCAAAATTTCAATACGAGTGAATCCCTTAAAATGATCAGGCAGAAGACAAAAGGATAAATTTAAGAGAAAGATCTTACACAAGATGATGTACTCAGACAATTTTTTTACTATTAACATTTTTGATATTGATTTTTTTTATTGTTTACGTAATTTTGTTTGCTTCAAAATTTTGAATGGGTAGAGCAGGTTACAAGGAAGAGAATAACTGTAAAATGAAAACAAATGATTGATGATAGTCAATCAAAAAATGAAGACTTGTTTCTATAGACACCTGTTCAGAACGGATGACAAAAAAATTTTAGGGCACTAAACAAAAGATCGAAGGTGTTGCATAACTGGTTTAAAGAATTTATAAATAAACGGATCATTAAAATTGGAATAATCCAAAAAAACAAAATAGAGGATGAATGAGAGAAAGAGGAAAAGACTAAAATAAAAATAATGTTGAGAATTTGGCTGAAGAAAAATCTTCCAAAAATGTTTTACGTAAGACATGATCTAAATTGGCATTAAATGACAAAATATTAAAACATATTGACATTGTTTACTTATATACAATTATTATAGCTTAGAGATAAAACAATTTTTAATTGTACCAAGAATTTCTTGCTCTACTTCATCAAAAAACAAAAAAATACAATAATAAATAACACAAACGATTATTTACAAAGCAATTACCACACAAAAAAAGTTTACAAAAACTTTAACGTATGGAGACTTCAATTTAAATTGTAAGAGCTTTTTGTATACAATTAATATATTTTTTTAATATTATTTTTAAACAAGAATAAAGAGAAAATAAGCGAGCGGTTTTTAGAGGATGAATGTGACATGAATAAATGCAGTAGCAGCAAAATGGAAATAATTTAATGACAAGTAGCAAGCCAATAGTAATATAATAAGATGATGTAATGCCAATTGAAAGTTACGTTTAGTTCAGTTCATTTTATGTTAAAAAGTAAATAAATAAATAACTAAATACTGTAAAAGTAAAGCAAAGCATTAACAGAGAGTTGAGGTGTGTTTCTACATATAATGTTTATATGTAGTATTTGGATGTATTTCATTAGATGTATTGGAGCTATTGATGTAAACCAGTAGTAATGCTCATGTACAGGGCGCAAGAAAAGTACGACATTTTATAATTTTTTAACAATATTATTAAGTAGTCAACATTCTTTTTCTTTTAATGCCAATCCACAACCGTATGTTGGCAATCATTTATGATTTTTTTTTTAATGCGTCCAGGAGACTCCCGGGGGGAGTATAGGACATGTCAAAAAGTTATAACACCTGAAATACACACTACAATCAAAAATTGTTCTCTTTTGTCATCAGTCTCTCAACTGGTTTGATGCAGTTCTCCAAGCTGTTCTATCTTGCACAAGTCGTTTCATATCTACATACCTGTAACACCCTACATCTTTTGTAATTTGCTTTATATATTCTAATCTTTGCCTCCCTCTACAATTTACTGTCTCAATATTACCCTCCATTAATGATAGCCCAATACCTGGATGTCTTAAGATATCCCTCCCTAGCCTATCCCTTCTTCTGGTAAAGTGCTTCCATATACTTCTTTTTTCATCCACTCACCTAAGAACCTCTAAATTACTTATCTTGTCCACCCACCTAATCTTCAACATTTTCCTATAACACCACATTTCAAAGGCTTCAATCCTCTTCTTTTCTACAGCCCCTATCACCCACGTTTCACTCCCGTATAATGCTACACTCCAAACATAATGTTTTAAGAAATATTGTTTTTAAGAAAAATTGTTCTACTACAACTATTTAGAAAGAAATTCTTGTATGCTATAAAAAGTTTCACAAAAACTTTCAAAAATTTTCATAAAAATTATCACAACATTTCAAAAATTGGGGTAATTTATTGATGTATTTTCTCACCGCATAAATAGGTTTTCGTTCAAACAATTCTGTGATATGGTTAGCCATATAACAGTTATTTCTGTTTCTTGTGTTATGATAGTGGACATTGAAATTTTGCCTAATATACATTATCAACTCAAAAATGAAGGGTGCGGGAACCGTACGCAATTTAAGCTACTTAAATAGTGGTCTGCTTGAGGTGAGCTGGTTAGCTGCCACCATTCACCTAATAGCTTTCTTTTAAATTTTAAAAACCCTATTCTAAAATACCATAACGATATGGTCTATGATAATTCTATTCGCTGCTATTGCTTTGAAGAGTCCTGTAGTAAAAGTCCATGTAGAACAAACCACGTCCTCAAGTTCTTCAGCCAGGATATTCATCGTCTTCCGATGCCTTTTTAACCATTCCTTGCAAAATGCATTTCAGCAACTTGTACAAAGTGATTTTTTAGTCCTGTTACCCAATTGTTAATGTCTGGTAATATTTTTTTTTTTAAATAAATTTTGTTTTGTGACACTAAGTTGGTAGCCCTACTCAACCAGTATGGATATGGCAGTGTGAGTTGATTCTCCTTGAGCTGTGTAAAATTTTGTGCCATTTCCGGTCGTGCTACGAACAGAATGTCTTTTATCCTAAAACAATCTCTTGTTTAAATCTGGAGGCTGAAGCTCTAGGACTAATCGTATGTGATACGGATACAATTTCAATTTTTTAGCAGCTTTCTGAGCACTCGAACATGACAAATCAACATGCGAGAAAAGTTTTTGTAAACTTTTCCATGGAGAATTGAACAATCTTGTTTTCACATTCTCTTAACGTCATCTGTCAAGAGAGTTGGTCGACCACTACGTTTTCTGCTGCAAACAATACCTGCCTCTAAAAATCAGTTAGTTAGCCTAGAAATTGACTATAATAGAGTGGAGGAACACCAAAAAATTTAATTTGAAATGATTCTTTTACACTCGCATACGATTTTGTAGCAAAATATTGTTCAAGAATGAAAACCCGTTGTTCTAGGGTAAAAGACATTCTGTTCGTAACACAACTGGAAACAGCACAAAATTTTACGCAACTCAAGGAGAATCAACTCAAACTGTCGTATCTATACCGGTTGAGTAGGGCTACCAACTTTGTGTCACAAAACAAAATATCCCTTTCTTAGAAAAAAATTACCAGACATTAACAATTGGGTAACAGGACTAAAAAATCACCCGGTACTTATCACAACATTTTAAAAATTGGAGTAATTTATTGATGTATTTCTCCCCACATAAGTACGTTCTTGTTCAAAAAAATGTTATGGTCCCTAATGATGTGTCCTAGATATTCTAATTTTTTTTCTTTTTACTGTGCATATTATTTCCTTTCCTTACCAAGTTTTGAACTACACTGATGTTTGATATTCTAACCATCCACGATTTAAGAATTTTTCTGTAAGTCCACAGCTCTGCCAGTCTTTTTGTTGTTGCTTCCGTTAAGGTCCAATTGACAATTATTAAGTACCCTACCAACTTAATTAATTTCTATAATTAATAATGATAACAGGCAGGTGGCTAGTTCCAGGGCTACAAAAAATAGTTATGTTTCTTATCACATCGTCAGCCAATTAAATGACTGAAGCATTTAAGAGCAGAAGAGGTAGAGGTGTAAAAGAAGCTATACTATTTTTCAAATCTGATGAGCTCTGAACGCATTGATGCCTACCCACTTCATCGCTAGCCAATGACTTCCCAGCAACGTAACAAATACTTGCTCTTGTAGCTCAGTTAGATATTTCGTCAGCTATTTTTTTGGTCTTTCAATAACAATTATAACCTTTGAACATACAACCAGCTGATTATATTATAAAGTATTGTATGTTAACGGGCTCTATAATCCATGTGTTCAGTATGATGTAAAACATGAGTGAACAACTGCGGCTCATAAACGCATGCGAGCGTAATGTTTGTCAAGTTGATAGATTCGTACAATCTGACAAAACTGGCAAATGTTCTGATTGGTTTAAAGTCATTTAACAGCAGAGCTCATCAACTGTGAAACGCATTATAGACAGAGTTATTTCCTCTGAGAGTAATGAATTTCATTATACAACCAAACCCTGTGGTGAATGAAATGATGGTGTCATTTACAGGGTGGAAAGTAGATGCTTTTCAGAGGTCCTGGCATTCTGATAGATAAGTATACTTTTCCACTAAGTGACGAAGGAAATATGTAAACTACCTCACTCTTCTTTTCATTTAGTAAACCTCAAGCTAGAGGTCCAAACTAGCCTTTTGGCTGTGACCTAAACAACAACACAACTGGTAATTTTAAGTATTGTCGTGAACTGATGATGCGGTAAAGCCATGAAAGAACTACAAAGGAGCGTTGATTATTCTAACAGTCATCCAAACCACCATCGATGAAAAAAAATCAATTTACTCACAGAGGCCTTTTCTACCCTAAAAACTGCAATGCTATGGTGCAAACAACAGCCTGAATATAGTGCTGCTGAAACATTGTTACTAACATGAATGAGAGATGTTGCTGCTACAAAAAGAAGTTCAGTCTTAGTTCAAAAGAAAATTCCAAGATTTTTTAAAATTACTTTATAGTATGTACAAGGACATTAAAAAATATTTTATATAGGATTTTACCATAATTTATTTCGTAAATTTATTCAGTATTTTTCTATTTGTTTTTATAATCTTCCGTAGGCTTACTCTACATTTGCAATAAATGCTATTAATCATTGTCTTTTTAACTTAAGTTTATGTTACCCTTTATTAACCTATTAAATGCCCTCTCCCAGAGTAAATCAATCCTGCCCCGATCTCAGAAGGTAAGGTAGGCACACTAATTTCCTGGGCTGGTGATGAAAGAGATGAATGAAAGTGAGTGAGTGAGTTTTGGTCGGTGACAGCGAGAGGGGAATAAGGCTACGGTTCCCTTCCACGCCCTGCAGACAGTATGTAATTTTTAACCCGACATTTCCCTTGTAGTATTATATAAACAGTTCCAAGGGAGGTGACGGGTTGTTTGCTGATGTCAGATCAAGTGGCCAGGTGGCAGGTTTTTGGTTGGTAGGTGGTTGCGGCCTCCTTGGGGCTGGACGAGGATGCCTCAATTGAGTCCAACACCATTTCCCCCATCGTGAGGGAGTGAACATGAGTTTTTCTTGCCACCTCGGATAAAAAAAAACCTATTAAACATTTAGGTTATTGTTTAGGTTTATTCCATTGTTACGGTACAGAGTATAAAATTACAGTATTTAGTGTATTTGATTATCCAAAATATTTGATTATCAGAATCGCTCTGGTTCCAATTAGTTCGAATAACTGACACTCCATTGTACTCAATCGGTAAATGTTCTTACTTATTCTTTGACTGTTTCTAATGGTTTTTAATAATTTTACTAAAAATAAAATAAAAAAGTGGAAAAAATAGAAAAGTGGAGAGAAGAATTATGAGGAAGATATTGGGTCCTAAAATCAACACAGAATCAAGAGTATAAACAAAGATCAAACAAAGAGCTTTATCCTAAAATAGAAAAAATAACAGACATAATCAGGAAGAGAAGATTATAATTTTACGAACACATATATACAGAATGGAAAACACCAGACTAACAATGCAGATTTTCAACCTGCCTAACAATCACAAGAATAAGATAACATGGTTTAAATAAATAGAAAAATACCTTGTAAACAACGGAATATTTAGGGAAATAATACAGAAATTGGAGTTTCAGGAGAGGAAGAAACCCACTTGCGAAAGAGGGATAGAGTGGATCCAATAGAACAAAGAGCACCACTAGAGAAAGATGAAAAAGACATGGGCTAGGAAGTTGATTAAGTGTGCCCTCTGAAATTGGCTATTCAAAAAAAAATAAAAAATAAAAAGTATAAATAAATATAATATTTTTTGTATATCTCAGCATGTTTCCCTTCCACCTTATAATACAACCAGAGAATGTTGAACTTTGAGATTTTCAAATTTTGGTGTTCTTATTTTGGAACCCGCAAATGAAAAAGTAAAACAGTTTTGCACAAAATTATGAATCCATTTGAATAACGAACACTTTAAAATTCATATATATCTCAGTATATCACCATCCATTTTATAGCATTTTGTGTCTCCCTTTTGTCATATATTATAACCAAACTTTGAACTGAGATTTTCAAATTTAGGTGTTTTTATTTTGGAACTCGCAAATGAGTGAGGAAAACAATTGTCAAAAAAATTATAAAACCGTTTGAATGAATAACTTTTTAAAATTCTTAAGTTAAACCGATAAAAAATAATAATAGTGTTCATATTTATGCAGCACCCAGTAAATGTTACACACGTATACACATATGAACACTAGTAAGTAGTTTCTAGTCCATTATTTCTACATACATTTAAGTATTTAATGTACGTTAAAATAATTAAAGGTGTGTCTTATTTATCCATTCATGTCATATCTTATAAAGAGATTCCTTTTGATTTTTAAAAAGTATGCGTGAGTTTATGTGTGTGTAAATAAACCATAGTAAAAACTTAACTAGACAGTTTCTTGATTATCCTGCATTAGAAACAGAAGTAACTCCATTTATGTTACTTAAAGACAGTAGTTGTTATAATAGTATAAGGGAAAGGAAAGCTGGATTTTGTATTGTATTATATACTATGCATATTGCATTTTAATTATACAACTGTATACAAAAGTGTATAAGTACACCTGTTTAAATAAATAAACATAACTTTCAAAACAACTAGATTTACTTAAGTAAAAAAAAAAAAATCTGTTATAAAATATTCACAAAACTTTTTCTTGCCAATGTAAATAATTCCCCATATAACCTATAGCTTGAGTCCCAGCTCCGTGTAGTTGGGAGGAATGCAGTTCGTTGTTATAGTAGTGGGAGAATGAATGGGTTAATAGTGTTTCATAGCTGATGCATTTGTAGTGGTAACATGTACTAACTAGACTAAAAAAATATTCTTATCATCCGGTGCATTAATTTAACAAATACCTACCAGGGGTTATTAACTTGGTCGGGATTCATAATATTTAACTTGCTAATTTATATCAAAATATGTAAATAAATAAATGTAATAAATACAAAACAAATATGTTAAATACGGAAAGTTTGAAAAAAAATGTTTTGTATCAGAGTAATATTCAACAATCGTTTTCCCAGCATGCGTCACTCATTCATTATACCTCACCCTTACCCTTCACCCTGCAACTACACAGAGCTTGGAACCGCACAATATATTTAATCATGAGTATAAATATTGTAATATGAAAAACATAACCTAATTTTAATCAAGAGTGAATGACGTAAAATGAAAATCAACTTTAAAATACAGAAAATCACTAATTGACGCTAAACTAAGCTCTATAGAAAAAATGGCTTTTTTAATTTTCTACAACTTTTAGTATATACACAATTGTCGTAAAATGCATACTAAGGCCGCAATCTTAAAAAAAAAGCTGCATATTTTCCGTGAACTGAAGCTCAAGTAATTCATCAAGTTGCTAGGAGGACAGGCTAGACTAATGAAAAGCTTCAAAATAATATTAAGACTCATTTAAATTCGTTGGGGGCAACATTTTATAAAAAGCGTGTTGGAAAGCTCGTCAACAGGTACAACAAATGTTTCAATCATCAACGTGATTATGTCGAAAAATGGCCGTACATGTAAATAACATATATGTAACTTTTAGTAATAAAACATTTTTTTTCTATATTCACCTGTCTTTTATTTATGACCAATTGGACATGCTATATGCACATATTATTAGTAGCTACTTTTACCATTATATACAAAAGTCATGTCATCAGCAAACGAAACAACACTACCATTAAATATACCATTACAAAAATCGTTACTATAAATTAAAAATAAAATAGGTCCCAAAACAGATCCCTGTGGTACACCATACTCAATATTATTTTCCATTGAGTTTTTGGATTTTTATTATGTGTATTAAAAACAGTTTCTGATAAAAATTTTGTTTAGCGAACCTTAATTCAAAAATTAATACAAATAAATATAACACAAATAATACAAATAAAATTAATTAAAAAAACAAATGAAAATCCTATACAGGATGTTTGAAAAAATATATGTACATATTCTATTATGTTATATATATAAAATAAGCATTCAACAAGAAAACACATGAATCCAAGAAGACATTATTTGCAAGTGATTTTAAATACCGATATTTATTTTTCCATGTATTATAAGAGATAGATTCTACTTTCAATCATCAAGTCCCACTCAATGAACAACAATAAATGAAATTTAAAATTTATATTAAACATAATGAGAATATTAATTAAAATTTATGAGGAAACGGTGTCTTAGAAAAGAGAAAATACAAATGTAATTGATGTTATAATACGGTAATAAATACGGTGATAATTTTTTAAAATTTTTATTACATTAGTATTTATGTTATCACAGGTTGTAAAATTATTATAAATTCTATGCGCAAATACATTAATGTTGTCGTATTGTATATTGAGCCAATGAACAGTATTTCATTTATGTTAATTCTTATTGTATTCGTTCGATGTTTATTACTTGGCAATTGGTTACAATGAACGTTTGTCTATTTCAAAGAAATATAAAAACGTACGTACAAAAATGTATAGCTATTAAAGTACACATCATACATATTAATATTTTACTATGAAAAGAATTTTTAAAATATGTCAATAAGTGAGAGTATGACAACATCCTTATCTGTAACGACATTAGTTAGTTTATTTGTTTGATATAGTACCAAAAACTATCCAACTAATTTCAAAACATTTCACTGCTTGAAAGCTTAGAGCTCCCTCAGTAACACAGGCTAATGGCACGGCATATTTTTTTAATTTTCAAAAAACTTGTGATTGGTAATATGTGTAATGTATTTTCATTGCTACGTTTTACTCAAGACTGAATTTACTATACAGACACACAATTGTTACAGAAAAATTGAGTGCAAAACACTCAATTCAAAACTGTATCATGTGTAAAGGATAGAAAAAAATGTTCAACCATTAAACCAATATTTTTTGTTTATTAAATCCGAACGAGGTAGAATGACTGAATCTTGGTGGAGGTGTTACCAATAGCACAACTAAAAATTTTTTCTTAAAAATGTATTCCTAAAGGGTTGAAAAACCCTGCAACAGTTCAGTTGTGTACAAATATTTTTGAATTGTTTTGACATTTTTATTGACATTATTTTTTTTAAATTACTTTAAAAGGTTTTTGATAATTATTTGGTATTGGTCATTATAATAAAATAAAATTTAAAGAGAACGATTTATATAATTCACGTTGTGCCATTGGTAATTTTGATCGTTTGTGAATTAGGGAATAAAGAAGTTTAAGTCAGGAATTCAGTAATAAACGTTTCCGTTTGATATGTGTGCTCCAAGTTAGTTATTTATCAAAAGTCAGACTGAGATACTTGACCATATCTGTTTTTGTGAGAGGTTCATTGTCTATGTATACTGGTGGGCAATTTATTAAGAGTAATTTATTTTAAAAAAAAAACAATAACAATTAAAAATAATTATATGCACAACAATTTACTTAATATTTAAATTTATTTTGAAGTTTAAAATAATACTAAATATTTTAAATTAAAAAAATAGTCACACTTAACCTAAATATTTTATCAGTTAAAAGGAAACAATAATATAGAAAGAAATGTAGAGCAGGCCCTCAATTAAATAAGAAAAACTAACACGACATAGAAATTACTTAGAAAACAATTTTACAAAAATATGTTAATTAATATTTTTAAACAAATTGAACTAGAAAAAGCAGTTATTTTATTATTTTTTAAATAAAGTAAGTAACTACTAAGTGAAATAAAATTCATAAAATAATTAAATATAAGTAATTTCTTTGCGCAAACAAAACATAAATCGGTAAGTTATTAAAATTAATTAAAAAAATTTTAACTGTAAAGATCCGTAACATTTTTTTTAAAACAAAACTATTTATACTGAACAAAATAGTTTGAAACTTTCTAATTTCTTTAATTTAAAATTTCAGGTATTTAATTAAATTTTATACTGTAATAAAATTTATTTGTTTATTTTGATGGAAAGAAAATTGAAATACGAAATATAAAATTTCATTTAAGAGTTATTTTAATTTAATAAATAATAAAATATGATAATAAAATTTTTAATTAGTTTTATCAAATTGAATTACTGACCTCTCACAGCAGTTTGAATCATAGTTCCCGTAGATAGACTTGATTGACTTCCTGGAAAAGTTGCATTCCTTTTATGTCGACCCTACAACAGAAAATAATCTAATAGATTTATATTTTAAAGAGCCCATTAAATTTATTTATTGATAAACTACATTATAAAATACATTCTTTACATGGTAATTTAATAAAATTGAATTTCAAGTATCCACCAATACTGTATATTGAATAATAATAAAAATATTCAATATTAAAAGTAATAAAATGAATCTGTAAATAAAATCTTAGCACTGACAAGAAAAATTTTTTAACTGTTCATCCAATCTTATATTATTAGGTATTTTTGGTTTATATACATTATTCCTAAATTAAAGAAAAAACCTTCTTTAAAAATAGGTTTTTGTGCAGCCAATTCAAGATTTTTTTAAGTATCTGAAATGGAGCTAATCCATTTTCAAAACCATGAATACAAGTCAGGTGTGAAACAATCACACGACATTCTCTAGCCAATGTAAATAATGTAAAATGTATCCTGTATATTTCAATCATAAGTAAATGATGTAAAATGAACATAATCTAATTTTAATCAGTGAAATGACGCTAAATGAAAATCAACCTCTGCAGGAATTATCCTCTGCAGAAAATCACCAAGCTCTGTAAAATATTGCTTGAAAAAAGTAGATATTAAAATTCTCTACAACTTTGATTTTGTGTACTTTTGTCGTAAAATGCATACTAAGGGCACAATATTAAAAACCCCATTTTACGTTTTTATGATAAAATACGGAAAATTACTAATTTACGTTCAACTAAGCGCTCTAGAAAAAAAAATTGCTTGAAACAAAAATTTTAAGGATTTTATTTTTTACAACTTTGATTACGTACATTTTTTACCCTAAAATAAGCTTAAAATGGTGTAATCTTAAAAAAGCACTTTATACCATGACAGCACAGCCCCCAAGAATTTCAGCAGGTATGCCGTTTACCCATCTTATAAGCAGAAAAAAGTGTAAATAAGGTGATTTAAAAAAATCGTTGAGGGTGTTTTAAAGAAAATTACAAAAAAGTGAAAAATTGTATGAATAAACTACTATGTCCGATTGACCAATTTTGATAAAAATGTTCGTGTCAGGTGGTCCTGTTGTGTGAGATACCTTCCTTAACTCCAAGTTTCTACTTCGTACGCTATTCTATTTCTTGAGATATTTTGTTCACATACAGACAGAACAATCGCTAAATACATGTTTTTTGGTTTGAGGGGGCCTGGATACTTGTATTGGTGAAAACTTTATATCGAAAAATTGACACGAAAACAATACTTTTCTTTCCTATATTTTTAGATAGGGTAAAAAAAAAAAAAAAAATTACTTCAATAATTTACCCTTAACCTCAAAAATCGATGGAAGGGCTGAAAAGCAACTACTAGTTTCAGAAATTGTAACTTGGATGTATTTTGGGGTCAAGTTATATAGAATTAAAGTCTAATTGAAGTAAATATCTCATTTTGAACGTTAGAGCATCATGAAAAAGTAGAAATGAGAGCCACCTAAATCATCAAGTGTCATAAATGCAGATTCCATGACAAGGAGTACGTACATTCTATATAATTAAAATAAGAACTAAGTAAATAATTATAGGGAATAGAATTGACAAGTCAAAATTTATGGATTTCATATCGCGTGATAATTGTATTGGCACTACTGTTGTTTAATGTTGTTTTTAGCAGCCACCTCGGTCGAAGATAGTTTGTTTAATAACTTCAATGATTTAGGGTACCTTAAATAATTTTCCTAAATATTAGAAGAATTTGAACATCCATTTTATTAAAATACCCAACATAATTTTACTTTCTTTAGTCCTATATGAACATAAAATGTAGGGAAAGAAAGTAGCCTACCTATTATTTTCATGTCAATTATTCGAAATCAAGTTTTCACCGGAATAATTTAAGTACCCCTCGACCCAAAAACAAAACATGTTTTTACCAATCGTTCTGTGTGTATGTAAACAAATTATCTCAAGAACGGAATACTGTACAAAGCTTAAACTTGGAACTTAAGTTAGATACCACAAGGGGATTCGACATGAACATTATTATCGAAATCGGTCGACAGGAAGTGGTAATTAATAATTTTCTTATTAATGCTTATTTGTGCGATTTTTAACTTTTAAAAACGGCTCCTACAATTTTCTTTTGAATTAAATTTTTTCAAAATTTACATTTTTTCTGTTCTACAAGATAGGATAAGGAGAATTGTCTACTGAAATACTGGGAGGGCTGTGCTCCCATGGTGTTTTTTTAAGATTACAACTTTAACATGCATTTTTCAGCGAAAGTTAGTAAAACCTCAATTGTAAAAAATTTAAAAAACCTATAACTTTTATTTGAAGCATTATTTTCAATCGAACATAGTTGGGTGTCAATCATTAACGATAGTCTGTATTTTACAATGACATTGGTAAAAATACGTTTTTTAAGATTACGGTCATTTTGCAACAAAATTGTATAAAATCGAAGTTATAAAATATTAAAAACCTACAACATTTATTTCAAACCCGGTTCTGCATAATGTTAAACAGTGCGTGTGCAAGCGGGTGGTAGAAATTGGTCATGAACAGGTAAATAAACTGTTTTGGTTCTTTAAGAACAGTACTTTTCAGTACAATTTCAGTTTAAGCTTTTGTAATTGATTTAATTTATGTAATCTGTTACTATATTATATAGGCTAATTTAATCATAAACTATAATTATTAATTGTAAAAATAAATAATAATTAATTGTTATACGTTTAAAATGAGTGTTTATTATTTATCATCCCCGGATTTTGTGTTATAATATATTTCAACTGTAAGTTGTATAGTTGACCCTAAATTTAAACTACAGTTTTATAAAAATTAGTAATTAAAATTATTACCTTTGTTCTGGTAAAAACAGAAAGAACTTCATCCCACCATCTTGCTTCTTCTCTGCAAGTTCCTTTCACAAAATGTACATTATCAGGTGCAGTAATGGCTAAACTGTACGCATTTCCAGTAATTTCTTCCGCGTCAGCCACTTCTAAAACTTTGTTCATATCTATACTGCATTGTGGAACAGTCTCGGGCTGCAAAACACAAACAAATAAAATTTATTAGTAAAATTATCGAATTAATATAATTTTTTACATTAATATAAAATTTTGTGTAAAACACCAACGACTTTCTCTTGGCAATATAAATAATAAAACATTTAACCTATGTTTAATCATGAGTAAACAATGTAAAATAAAAAATTTAACCTAATTTTTGCCCATTACAGGCAGGTGGAGTGTTAAAAAAATTTGCATTCGATCTGCTAGTTCCAGGGCTGCAAAAATTGTTTCATATCACATGGTCAGCCAATTACATGACTGAATCATTTAAGAATAAAAGAAGTAGCAGTGTAAAAGACAATCTTCAGAGTTATTATCTCTGAGAGTAATGAATCTCATTATACAGCCAGATGGTGAATGAAGTGAAGGTGCCATTTCCAGGGTGGAAAGTAGATGCCTTTCAGAGGGCCTGGCATATTGATAAGCATACTTTTCCACTCAGGGAGGAAAGCAAAGTTAAACCACCTCACTCCCCGTTTTACGTAGTACAGATTCTAGAGGTTCAAACTAGCCTTTTGGCTGATGACCTAAACAACAACATATTTTAAGTAGTATGGAAAATAAATATTACATAAATTTTTTACTTTCTCTTGCCTATATGAATATCTAGGAAGGAAAGTATTGTTTTCATGTCGATTTTTCGAAATCGAGTTTTCACAGATCTACACGTTTTCAGATCCCCTGAACCCCAAAAACATGGTTTTAGCGATTGGTCTGAGTGTGTGTGTGTGTGTGTGCGTGTGTGTGCGCGCGCGCGTGTGTGTGTGAACACAATATCTCAAGAACGGAACATCGTACGAACTTGAAACTTAAAACTTACATTAGATACCATTAGAGGACCCGACACGAACATTTTCATCAAAATCGGTCGACCGGAAGTAGTAGTTTATTCGTATCATTTTTCACTTATTTGCGAGTTTTTTACTTTTTTCACGATTTTTCACTTTTTCCTACGATTTTTTTTTAAATCGGCTCATTTACTACATATTTACGCTTTACAAGATAGGGCAGGCGCCATGTCTGCTGAAATTCTGGGTGAGGCTGTTTTCTCGTAAAAAAATTGTTTTTTTTAAGATTGCGACTTAAATATGCATTTTAGCGCAAAATTGTACCGAGTAAAAGTTGTAGAGAATTTATAATTCTACAACTTTTATTTCCAACATTTTTTTGTATAACGCTTAGTTTAGCGGTAATTAGCGATTTTCTGTTTTTTTCTCACGAAATCGTGTAAAAACATCGATTTTTTAAAGATTTTTTTACGACAAAGAAGTAAATTCAAATTTATAGGAAATTAAAAGATCTACAACTTTTATTTAAAGCGTTTTTCTCTACAGAGCCTAGTTAGCGTGAAAGAGTGATTTTCCGTATTTTTAAGCTAAACTGAGGTAATTTTCATATTGCGTCTTTCACTCATGATTAAAATTAGGTAACGTTTATTGAGGTTGGTTTTATGTTTATTTCTAATGTTTTATTACGAATGTTAGGTTATATTGGCAAGAGAAAGTCCTGTGAGTGTTTCACACCAATTTTTTTATAAAATTATTGATTATTACTCAATCGAGATAAAAGGTTGAAATTTTCAGGAAATGTTGAATCTAATAATAGCAATAAAACCCTTAAAAAACTGGTTGATAAAAATATGAAGTTTCTCAAATTTAATTTTTACATTTCATCAGACATACTGGAACTGGAGTACACGAAATATTACTGGGAGACAACGCATTAAAAAATTGTAACGAGAAAAATAAACAAAAACGTTATTACTACATTTTATTGTATAAAAAAATAATAATACCAAAAACAAAATATTAATTAATTTCATGACATAAAAGAAATACTAGATTACAATCAATATTGTTTTGTAGTAGACTAAAAAAGACCAGTAATAAAACTTGCAATAAACCTACAAAGTAATGTAATATACCGACATTTACGTAACAGATTCAATTTTTGAACAGTAATTTAATAATACTGTATGAAAATATGTTTCTAATAAAACCATGTTGTAATGTTAACAAGTCTTTATTACTATTGTACAGTGTTAAGACTTCACGAGTTCAATGAACTTTGAAATCGAACTTTCTAACTTTATTCTGCGTATGGTAGCTAACGAACATGCGTGAGTCCGTGTCTAAACATAAATTATTGCACAGATCACTTATGAATTTTTATTAAAATATTATATCTTAAATTCCTATAAAAAAGTGACGATAATCTCTTTAAAAAAAATTTAAAAAAAACCATAGTTCGCGAATTTAAATATCCGATTACACGTTTTTGATTTTAAAGTCAAATTAAGGAGAAAGTTTAAAAGAATAGTGTTATATTTGCACATTATTTAAATTTTTGTGTTGTGAATTTTAAAATACGGAAGAAAGTATTAATTTTGTTAACGCGCACGATTTAAGACAACTCCATAAATTTTATTTCAAATGAAAACAAAAATTAATAACGAAATTAACCAAACAAAAAACTTTACACAAATATTGAGAATTTAGTTAGAATATACACTGATAAAATGAAAAGAGCAAGATTTTTTTGGGCACATAAACCGTTTTAACAAAATAATTTTCAATATTTGCAACGACAAAAATAAAAAACCGCCTTAGTTGGTGCAGTGGTTAGCGTGCTACGCAACAAACCAGAAGGTCCCAGGTTCCCGGCCAGGGTCAGGAAAATTATTACATTTTACAATCCACTGTTGCTTAACCAAAAATAATTTTAGTTTAGCGTTACTAAAACATTTTTTGTATTATTTCTATGAAATCTATAAAAATGTTTTAAAGATTGTGGCCTTAGTGTGAATTTTACGACAAAAAAGCATATAACCGAAGTTATAGGAAATAAAAAAATCTGAAATTTTTATTATAAGATTTTTTTCCTAAAGTCTCGTTTAGCATCATTTTGCGATTTTTCCGTATTTTTTAAGTCCTACAAAGGTTGATTATCATTTTTCGTCATTTCTCATGATTAAAATTAGGTTTCAATCAAAACAAGCAGATGGAGGGTTATTTGCACTAGATCTGCTGGTTCCAGGGTTACAAAAAATTGTTCTGTTTCTTACCACATTATAAGTTAATTATATGACTCAAACATTTAAGAACAGAAGAGGTGTAAAAGGCACTAGTTATCTCCTCTGAGAGCATGAATTTCGTTATACAGCTAGACGCTGTGGTGAATGAAGTGAAGGTGTCATTTTCAAGATGGAAAATAGATTCTTTTCAGAGGACTTGGCATGCTTAAGATAGGCTTACCTTTCTACTTAGTAAGGAAGGAACGGTAAACCACCTCACTCCTCTTTTTACTAAGTAATGCCTCTGGATGTTCAAACCAGCCTTTCAGCAGATCTAACAAAAAATTAGGTAGTATTTTTCATTCTTTACATTGGAAGAGAAAGTCGTGTGAGTGTTTTATACAAGATTTTTAGATACGAGGTGTGGCTATTATTAAATAACGAGACTGACGTAAAAAATATTATTTTAATTTTATACATAATCACTTATTGTCACCTTCAATATACACGCCTTCTCTATCCTCACAACGCTCCAAGCGAATTTTCCATTGTTGGAAACAGTGCTGGAAGTTATCTTCTGTCAGCTCCTTCAGGACATGTACCGCTTTCTCTTTTATAGCTTCCACAGACTCAAATCTTGTCCCTTTCATGCAAATTTCACCTTGGAGAACAGGTAGAAGATAATAACATGTGATGAAACGTGGCTTTTTACTTATGATCCGTAAACGAAGCGCCAATCCATGCTTTTGAAGAGCCAAACTTCACCGAGAGCCCAAAAAGCTCGAATGAGCAAGTCAAAATTTAAAGCAATGATGACTGTTTTTTTTATATCCATGGGATTGTGTACCTTTACTGGGTTTCTGAGGTCAAACAATTAATCAATATTACTACCTTGAGGTACTTTCTAAACTACGTCAAAGAGTAAGGAAAAAGTCCCGAAATGTGGAAGGACAAATCATGGGTTCTCCACCAAGACAATGGGCCAGCTCATTCCAAGTTATCCGTCAAGAGGTTCCTAGCCAAGTACAGCATCTCAGTGTTAGAACATCCACCTTATTCACCAGATCTTGCAACATGTGACTTGTACCTGTTCCCTAAGGAGAAATCTGCAGTAAAAGGGACAAGATTTGAGTCTGTGGAAGCTGTAAAAGAGAAAGCGGTACGTGTCCTGACAGAAGATGACTTCCAGCACTGTTTCCAACAATGGAAAATTCGCGTGGAGAGTTGTGGGGATAGAGAAGGAGTGTATATTGAAGGTGACAATAAGTGATTATGTATAAAACAAAAATAATTTTTTTTTACAACAACAGTCTCGTTATTTAATAGCCACACCTCGTACACAAAATAACAGAACCCATATAATTTTAAGAATTAAATCTATTCAGCACAATCTAATGAAAATATACATGACATTATAATATTAAAAAATATATAATAAGAAACATACACTGTACTATCATGACAGCAATGAATGAACATCAAAAGAAACGCTACGCAATCTTTTCAACGCCATCTTTATAATTATTGTAACTGTACTTAAAATACTAAAATGAATACACAAAATTTTTGAATAGATTATTATAATAATAGTAATAGAAAAATAAAAGTTACTTTAAATATATAATATGAATACTTAAATTCAAATTCTCTTGTGGTATAGACTATATTTTATGAGGTGTTTAATACATTATATAAAAGGTAACATTAAGGTACTTGAATCTAGTATAACATTACTTATATCATATACGCATGTTTACATTTATTTTTATAATACAATATTATTTTAAATCTAATAATATTGCGTGACGGTAGGGAAAAAACTGTGATGATTTAGCAAAATCATCATTCTTCAGCATGTATGTGTAACATATGACAGATTGGATGACTCACCAAATGATTTAAATCTAATTTAGCATTTAGTAAAATACAACTAGTACTGGTAAACCGAGTTGAAAAGAACTAAACCGCGAATGCGTATTAACAGCTCACCCGTGTACCTCTTCGGGAAATCTATTTTTTTACGAATCGTAGAGTTTATCTGACGGCTCGAGTCAGCTGGACGAACAGTGTGGGATAGTCCATTTCCAAAATAAGAGTTCTATTCTAAAGTGTTAGAAACTTACTTTGCCCATAACAGGCAGATGGAGTGTTGAATTATTTGAACTAGATATGCCTGTTCCAGGGCTACAAAAAATAGTTCTGTTCTTTATCACGTGGTAATCCCATTATAAGATTGATATGATTATATGATAATTAAGAACAGAAGAAGTAGAGGTGTAAAAGACACTAATAAGAGGTATCTCCTCTGAGAAAAATCTGGTGTGAAACACTCACACGACTTTCTCTTGCCAGTGCAAATAATTAACAATAAAGCTAACATTGGTAATAAAACATTAGAAATAAATAAAAAACTAACCTTATTTCAATCATGAGAGAAACACGCAAAATGAAAATCAACCTCAGTTTGGCCTAAAAATACGAAAAATCACTCATTCACGCTCAACTAGGCTCTGTAGAGAAAAATGCTCTAAATAAAAGTTGTAGATCTTTTAATTTTCTATAAAATTGATTATATACACTTGTCATAAAATGAATACTAAGGCCGAAATCTTAAAAAAATCGATTTTTCACACGTTTTCGTGAGAAAAAAAACAGAAAATCGCTAATTACCGCTTAACTAAGCATTATACAAAAAAATGTTTGAAATAAAAGTTGTAGAATTTTAAATTCTCTACATTTTTTATTATATAAATTTTTGCGCTATATAACATATTAAAGCCGTAATCTTAAAAAAACACGGTTTTTACGTGAAAACACCCTCACCAAGAATTTCAGCAAACATGGCGCCTACCCTATCTTGTAGAGAATAAAAAATTGAGTAAATGAGGCGATTTTAAAAAAAATCGTAGGACCAGTTTTTGAGAAAATCGTAAAAAAAGTGAAAAATGACACGAATAAACTACTACTTCCGGTTGACCGATTTTGACGAAAATGTTCGTGTCGGGTCCGGTAAGGGTATGTAACTTAAGTTTCAAGTTCGTACGATGTTCCGTTCTTGAGATATTTTGTATACACACACACACGCACGCACACACACACGCACGCACGCACACACACACACACACACACACACACACACACACACAGACCAATCGCTAAAAACATGTTTTTTGGGTTCAGGGGGTCTGAAAACGTATAGATCCGGTGAAAACTCGATTTCGAAAAATCGACATGAAAACAATCCATTCCTTCCTATATATTCATATAGGCAAGAGAAAGTAAAAATGAATGTCTGTCATTATACAGCCAGAATAAAGTAAAGGTGTCATTTTGCAAGGTGGAAGTGAATGCTTTTCGCAGAGCCTGGCAATCTGATAAGCATACTTTTCCACTCAGTGAGGAAGTCAATGGTAATCCACTTCACTACTCGTTTTACTTAGTATAGATCCAGTGGTCCAGTGGATCCAGTAGATCTTAGTATAGCCTCTAGAGGTTCAAACCAGCCTTTTGGCTGATGACTTGAACACAACATTGGTAGAGTTATAAAATTATTGGTTTTAAATATAATTAACTATTTTAACCGTTTTTATTTTTAGTTTTTTGTAAAAACTATGTGGTTATAATTCTTAACTCAAATTAACGGTTACAATTTCATTTAGATAGTGTATTACATACTTATATACCGTAATGACCAGAAAAGAGAGTACATAATAGCTATAATAATCTATGTTAACACCGAACAATTACATGATCACCATTTATCTGTTTTAAGTTTGCATTTAAAAAATGATTAGTGATATAATGCAAAAAAACCTAAAATAATGCAAAGGAAACCAGCCGTACACATATTAAATTATGAGAGAAATAGATAGACAGATAGTTTCATGGTGGAGACAAAATTTATGAATAAAAGAATTGTTGTATTATCATGGTAAAAAGTCTAGATGGAATGGATGATGAAAGACGTGAGGGGTTATCTCGTTCACAACCCACCCGAATCGAGCCGTCAGACAAGCTCTAATGTATAGTACTCACTGTGGTTAGCTATTACGTACGTACCAGACTGTACCTGTCTAATCATGATTTTAACCCTACGTTCTCAACAACGAATAATGTGCATATCAATAGAGCTGTCAATTAGTAACCAAATCTTCACTACAGTTATAGGTCAGATCTATAGATGATCTTTTTAATAACGTATTTAATCATAAGAATGATATAACAAAAGGTTCATATATAAATTTGCTTAAGCTGAAAGATTTAGGTTATGAAATGTAGATCATGTTGACCAGAAGTTTAAAATATCAGATCATCTTATTATTCTTGGCATCAATTGCTTTCAAAAATAAGCATATGTCGGAAGTAAAAAAAATGTTTGAATCTGATTGAACAACGATATGTTGATTTAGGAAGATTAAAGGGGAAAAATTACGAACTCAATAAAAAGAAATATGTGAAAATGAGCTTTTAACTTTCTTATAAGACCGAGTGTATAGAATAAACATAATTTATTCCAAAGAGGTAACCGTTTCTAAAATATGTAATACGTTATTAAACATTCTACAGGGCTGAAAAAGGCACACGTATAAAGTTGTATAAAACGAAGGCGATACCTGTGACGGCCTATATAAAAACGAGATGTGGGTATTTTCTCAGAGGGAACAAAAAAGGTTACAGGATGCGGAAATGAGGTTTCTGAGAGCAGTGAAAGGCTGTACCTGGGAGGATAGGCTAAGGAATGCGGATATATGGGATGAGATGGGCATTATTAAACTAGACGAGGGAATGAAAGTTCATGAGAGGTACAGGTGCAACCGATTGGAATGGATGAAGGAGGACCATTTGCCCCGTTTAGCTTAAAGTACAAATCCACCGGTAAAAGGAGTGTAAGATTAAAAGTGAAAGATTACCGATAAAAGAGAATAAGATTTTAACAATTTGGAATCAATTAGTTGACTCAGGCATTCAGCTTAGGAATAATGTATTCCTGAATTCATTGCTGTACGGAGATGACACTGTTATTATTTTTGACACTGAAGACTGGCTCCAAAATGCCATTTATAAGTTGCACAACATTAGCACAGAATTTGGCATTAGAATATCGACGCGAAAATCAAAGGTTATGGCATTTAAGGGAAGGTGGCCGGTTCACTCAAACATTTTACTTGGCAACCGAACTATAGAACAAGTTCGAGACTTTAAATATTTAGGACGCAAGATTTCCTATGACAAAGATGATGACGAAAAGAAACGAGAAAGGACACCCAAATGAAATTTTATAGAGCAATGGCTGTACCACTCATATCATATGGGAGTGAAACATGGGTGTCATTACAGAGGAATGAATCTCGTATCCAGGCTGATGAAATGAGATTTTTGCGGTGAGTCAAAGGTTGTACCAGGTTAAGAGAGTACGTAACAAAGCTATCCGCGCAGAGTTAAATGTTCAGTCATTGTTGGAAACGTTAAGAATATATAAGAGAAATTGGTGCAATCATTTACTTCGCATGCCAGCTCACATAATTTCTCTACGAGCATGTAAATATAAAACTAGAGGGAAGCGAAGCTTGGGAAGACCTAAAAAGAGATGGATGCCGGAACAGGCTATGGAGCCTAATCCTTGACAGATGATGATGATGATGATGATAAAAAGGAGTGTTGGACGCCCGAGAAGGAGGTGGTTTCTGGAACAGGCCTCAAAGGGAAAAGTTTTGCTACCTTGGAGGACATCAAACGTGATGACTCATCTCTAACAGATTCTGAAAGACGCCATCTACCGCTACTTCCAACATGCCAGGATCGATGGAGCAAGTGTATGAGTGTGCGCGCAAGGGCCGTTCGAAGGTGATTAGGTAAGCATTGGCATAGGTCATACCATTAACACGCTGAACCACCATTCCGGGAACATTTTGAACGCCCTTCGTACAAACTGACCATTGACATTTTAGAATATAGATTACAAATATGATCTACTTAGAACTGAACCAAATACATAATAGATTTAATAATAAATAAACAAATTAAGAAGAAATTTCTTCACGTAATTAAAAATTAACTTGAAACAACATAAAACTCGACCGAACAAATTATTTTTTCTTGTTTCTGACTTAACAACAATAAAATGGACTAACGTTGAACCATTTTAGGAAAGGACACACGCAATACTGTCCCAGTATGTAAATAATTAACTAGAGTACAACAGAACGAACTTGTTTCAATTATTAGTGGTACCGCCTTACTAAAACTTCTAAAATGAAACAAGAAAACGAAACAGCTAGTTAGAAAAAAAAATAAAAAAACTATAAACCAGTACGTATTGATTTCTAAATACAATGTGTACTCAATATATAAAACGAATCGACTTGTATATTAATTATAGTTAATTAAATGAAATATATAAAACACAACCTACCTGAATGTTTACAATTACCAAACTGTATTGAATAACATAAATACAGTGTAATTTGTATCATTCAGTTATATACTGATAACAAAGAAAATTGGCGTTGGGTGATCACAAATAAATAAATGAGTGATATAATACTGTGAAGTAAAATCATACCGTAATTGGTAAATTGAACATCCCTTGTTTAACTCCCGGATAGAATCTGGAAACTTTTTGTATCACCGTTCAACTCTATATCATACCCATAGTAGTTGCTACTTTGTAGAATAGCAGCTCATGTTTCATTGGATCGTTGATGTGAGGAATAAATAAATTCATAGCATTGTTGAAAATTTTAGCAAATTATAAAACAATGCAACAAAAAAACTAACCTCAAAAAACATACCCCAATTTTAATCAATGATGCAAAATGAAAACCAACCTTAGTTTGGATTAATAATAGTCTACGGAAAATCACTCTTTCACGCTAAAATAAAATTGAAAAAATGCTTAAAATAAATTTGTACGTACATATTTTAATTTCCAATAAATTTGATTACACGCATTTTTGTCGTAAAATGGATACTGCGGCCGAAATCTTAAAAAAAATTCGATTTTGTTACAGATTTTCATGGAAAAAAACAGAAAATCACTAATTACCGCTAAACTGAGCGTGATACATAGGCTACAAATGTTCGAAATAAAAGTTTTAGATTTTTAAATTGTCTGCAACTTTTGAATACATATTAAAAATATACCCTAAAATGCATATTAAGGCCGCAATCTAAATAAAACCATTTTTATACGAGAGAACAGCCTCCCCAAGAATTTCAGCAGACATGGCGCCTACGCTAATCTTATAGATCATAAAAATTATAGTAAACGAGGCGATTTTTAAAAAAATCGTAGGAGTCGTTTTTGAGAAAATCGCAAAAGTGAAAAATGACACGAATAAACTACTACTTCCGGTTGACCGATTTTGATGAAAATGTTCGTGTCGGGTCCGGTAGAAAGTATCTCACTTAAGTTTCAAATTTCAACTTCGTACGATGTATTATATGTGTGTGTGTGTTCGCGCGCGCGCGAACACACACACATATAAAACTAAACTGAGCGTGATACATAAAAATGTTCGAAATAAAATTTTAGATTTTTAATTGTCTACAACTTTTGAATACATATTAAAAATATACCCTAAAATGCATATTAAGGCTGAAATCTAAATAAAACCGTTTTTATACGGGCGAACAGCCTCCCCAAAAATTTCAGCAGATATGGCGCCTACGCTATCTTATAGATCATAAAAATCTTATAGAGCAAAGTGTGTGTGTGTGTTCGCGCGCGCGCGCGCGCGAACACACACACACACCAATCGCTAAAAACATGTTTTTTGGGTTCAGGGGGTCTGAAAACGTCTAGATCCGGTGAAAACTCAATTTCGAAAAATCGAAATGAAAACAATAGTTTCCTTCCTACATATTCATATTAGCAAGAGAACGTAAAAGAGAATACTCCATACAACAAGCGTTAATTAAAATAAAATAATGTATATAACAAGATAATTTAAGTAAATCCTAGCATAGCCCGTTAAACAAGTTTAAAAAATTCAGTTATATGACACATGAAAATTAACAAAGAACCCTATACATCAGTAGCTATAAAACAAAATAAGATGGTTGTAGCCAACAAAAGTTTTCAGAATAATTTTTAATTCAACATATTTTGTTTTAAATAATTTTTAGACAGATGAGGTTAATTTTGAAAATGATAGTATAGCTGATTACTTATAAATTAATTTCGTTCAAACATTTTCCTAAAATAAGAATGAACTTAGTGAAATTACTCAGTGCCAGGTAAGAATTAACAAAACAGGACAACATAACATACCCTTAAAGAATTGTCTAGACCTTAACATGACTAGAAAATTAATTATAACATACAGAAACTATTTCTAATATTAGCTTAATAAAGGTCTGGCTTAGAACAATAAATTTTAAAAGATTACAGTATATTTTTCAAAATAAAACACAATTCATAACAAATTTTCCAAAAACAACTACCTATTTAATAAAAATTTCATCGGACTTTGGTGATGCCCCCATAAGGAAAATACAGATAAAAATAGTTAAATAATCATTTCTGCGAACGGAACGTATGACTGCAAATAAACAAAACGAATCAAAAATACGTACCTTTTAAAGAAAAAGATGAAAAGTAAAATATAAAAAAGAATCATTATAAAATGAAAATTTAATAACATCACCAATATAGGTTAAACGTACATCTACATTGTACCAAGTTTCAATACACACAGAAAGAAACATGAAAAACGTATGCAATATGGGCCCGTAGAAGCAAAGAGGTTACGTGATCCAAAGAGGCAAAACAAATTAATACTAGTAGTAAACGAACGCGCCCTGTCGTAACCTAATACAAACAACTAGACAAGATTCAAACCAAAGCAGCAAATCGTAGTTCACCAACAAAAAATGTTTCAGTCGTGTTGACATAACCATGGCTCTCCGCATGCACACAGCCTAAACGTAAAAAAATCACATCACACATAAAAATAATATCGGGACACTAAAAAAAATTAATCTCTGCGGTCCGCAAAAAATGAGTCGGGGGTCCACTGGATTAATTATTAATATTAAAAAGAAAATGTTCAGACGCAACTACAAAAAGGTAAACTTGTTTTTGGCTTTAACAAGACATTTGAAAAGGATGTACAATTTCATCACTTAGGGAAAAATCTGGTGTAAAACACTCATACAACTTTCTCTTGCCAATGCAAATAATTAATAATAAACCTAACATTAGTAATAAAATATTAGAAATAAACGAAAAACTAATCTCAATAAATATAACCTAATTTTAATCATGAGTGAAACGCAAAATGAAAATCGACCTCAGTTTAGCTTAAAAATACGGAAATCACTTTTTCGCGCTAAACTAGGCTCTGTAGAGAAAAATGCTTTAAATAAAAGTTGTAGATATTTTAATTTCCTTTAAATTTGATTATATACACTTTTGTCGTAAAATGCATACTAAGGCCGAAATCTTTAAAAAATCGATTTTTCACACGTTTTCGTGAGAAAAAACCAAAAAGTCGCTAATTACCGCTAAACTAAGCGTTATACAAAAAAATGTTTGAAATAAAAGTTGAAGAATTTTAAATTCTCTACAACTTTTACTCTATACATTTTTGCGCTAAAATGCATATTAAAGTCGCAATCTTAAAAAACAATTTCTTTACGAGAAAACAGCCTCCCCAAGAATTTCACCAGGCATGGCGCCTATCCTATTGTGTAAAGCATAAAAAAATTTAGTAAATAAGGCAATTTTAAAAAAAATCGTAAGAGTCGTTTTTGAGAAACTCGTAAAAAAGTGAAAAATGATACGAATAAACTACTACTTCCGGTAGACCGATTTTGATGAAAATGTTCGTGTCGGGTCCTCTAGTGGTATCTAACTTAAGTTTCAAGTTTCAAGTTCGTACGATGTTCCGTTCTTGAGATATTCTGTTCACATACACACACACAGACCAATCGCTAAAAACATGGGTTTTGGGTTCAGGGGGTCTGAAAACGTGTTGAATTGGGTGAAAATGAGATATCGAAAAATCGAAATGAAAACAATACTTTTCTTCCTATATATTCATATAGGCAAGAGAAAGTAAAAAATGGCTCCAAGAAAACCGAAAAAGTCTTTAAGGAACACTTAAAAAAATGAAATTCACGACAAGACAAAATTCAGAAAAAAATAAATTAGAAGGTTACCCCGATGAAGAATCGGAAATATTGAAGACAAATTCGAAGAGAGGAACAAAAATCTAATAAAAATTACAGGATTTACGGAAACACAAAATTCATTAGGTAACAAAATCGAATTAGCTGAAGTAATTATTTATTCTAAACACAGAACTAATAATAAGGGTATTAATTTTTAAAATTTTTGGAAGACCCGTCTCCCTATTCTTTCCGTGTCTCATTAACAGAAAAGTACAAAATTCACCCACTACGATGTCTGTTTAAAATCGTATACAACTCAGAAAATTTCAGGCAGTTACTACCAATATTTAAAATTTTTTAGCTTAAGTAGAGCGACCCAGTTAATATGAAACATTTTAAAGTAAGTTAAACAAAAATCTAATTAACCGAAATCGTAAAGAATGTAGCCATTGTTCTTGTACAGTTAAAACAAAATTACACAATACAACTCCCAGAATTACGAAGTAATTACAAATCAATATCATAAAAAAACTGTCATCCAATTAACCGAAGGAAAAACACTTAAATTTTATATTTTAAAGAAATATACAGTATATATTGACCTTTAACTGCCAATTAATTTTCAAATCAGAATACTTTAAAGAAGGTAACAAAATCGACAGGTGATTCAAAAATTTACATAAAGAAACCGTTACCGAGGAGAACAAACGAATAACAAAAATATAAAAAAATAAACGAACGACATCTTTTAAGATTCGACAAATAATAAGTTACTGATTTTTTTGAATAAGTTTTATTTAAAAAAAAATAAACAGAATTAATAAGAAGGAAAGACAACCGAAAAACGTTTACAACAATTCTCGTCGTATCGATACAGTTTTAAAACGGGTTTCATTTGTTTTATAATCGACAAAACAGAGAATCGATTCCTTTTATTCTGTTTTGTTAATTAATGAAACTAATTCTTAATAACCGTTAAGATAATACAATGGTAATTTATATAAAACATTTTTTGTTTTTTTTTTATTTTAAACTGAGAAGTAGTTTTTGTTCTTTAAACAAGTTAGGAATTTAAGGACATCCGAAAACTCAAATTTAGAGTTTTAAGGTATTATAAAGGTTATATTGTTGTCATTTTGTTTGTTGTATGGCTGTATTGTGGTCATCAGCCGAAAAGCTGTTTTGAAAGGCTGGCTCTAGAAGCTTTACCAAGTAGTAAAATGAGGTTTGAGGTGGTTTACCATTGCTTTCCTCACTCAATGAGGAAAGTATTTTTACTTAGCAAAGCTATTTTTACTTAACAACCAGAGTTTAAATATAATAAAAAATGTAACTTTATCTGGAAAAGGTTAATAAAAAAAAAAAGTTTGATACTAGTTTAGGCTTAAGACTCGTAAATTTGAACTTGCAGTACAAGAACTGTGCAAGTAAGTATTCATAAAACTAATAAAAACTTTATTAAACAATTATGATTCCTTCATAATTAAAAAATCCTGCTATAAAATTTAAATTCCTGTGCGATTTAAAGTCGATTTTACAACTAATAATTCCAATGAAAATTGAACAAAACTTTTAATAAATAACACATTAATTTAAGCACATAATTTATTAGGGTAAAATTCATAATTTAAAAAATATGCCCATAACAGACAAGTGGAGTGTCAAATTATTTACGCTCTATCAGTTCGTTGCAGGGATAAAATAAATAGTTCAGTTTCTCATAACATGGTCAGCCAATTAAGTGACTGAATAATTTAAGAAGAGAAGAGGTAGAGGTGCAAAAGATACTAATCAGAGTTGTCTCCTCTGAAAGTAATGAACTTCATTGTACAGTTAGACCCTGTGGTGAATGAAGTAAAGGTGTCACTTGCTGAGTGGAAAATATGTGCTTTTCAGAGGGCCCGGGATGCTGATAAGCGTACTTTTCCACTCAGTGAGGAAGGCATGGTAAACCACTCCTCGATTTACTTTGTAAAACCTCTACAAGCTTTTTTTTAATTGGTTTAACGTCCGACTGTTCTGCAGTTACTGCTAATGCAGACAGTGAAGGATGAAATGATTTTTTGTAACGTATGAAAATATGCCGTGCCTGAATGGGATTCGAACCCAAGACCGCATGGTTGAAACCAGCCTTTTGGCTGATGACCTACACAACACAATTTAATTTTTTAAATTAAACTTTTAACTTAAAGGACTTTTGTCCTAGAATAAAAAAACTAAAACAATAAAAATCTAAATTATGCACATGGAGAGAGCAAGTTATTGATGATGAGTAACGGAGTTTAGGGGAGCGGGGTTATTTTATCTACTAGTACAGTAAGAAATAAAATAATTAAAATATGAAACCTACATAGGAAAGAAACATAAAATTATGAACAAGCTAAAACAATTAATAATAATATCATAAAATTATCATTACATTATTAAAAAATTTAAAAATTTCACTTTTTGATAGTATGACGAGACCTACTAATTAAATTTCATTAAAATTTCAACCTTATCTACATCTGGATAGAACAACACATTAAAAAATTGCCACCAAATATTAAATTTTAAAAAAATTAGTAAGTTAATTATGTGCAAATTTCTTTGCATTAATATTATTATTACATCTCTCCTACAACACAAAACACAGATGGGAGAGCTTTCACTTTACCTCCGGGCAAAATACATTTTTTAACAAGCGAAATACAATAATAAAATATATGACTGGCTACTATAACAAAAATATAATTACGTGTCTAGATATCCATTTAAATGGAAATAATTTGAATTATATATACTGCTACTGATAACAAATGCTGTGATTATAATGTCCATTCAAAAAAAAATTATTAAACATTTCCTTAATTTTTCTTTTTACATTAATAGTTCAACTACTTTCTATTTTGTTGTCAATGAATAAAAATTAGTTTAGCTCACTGTGCGATATTAGGTAATTTTTATTTATTTCAAAAGGTGTACTGTTTTTTGTACAATATGAAAGTATTTCTAAATCTATTATAGCCTACATTATTAATAATGTAGCGTAGATAAATTTTGTATTATTTCAATAAGTTAAGTGGCTGGTCCTTCCTGTACAAAATGAAATATATTCGTACATTTAAAAACTGTTTCAAAAAAAGTAAATAATGGTTTACACTTGTCCGTTTTTTTTAAATTTTACTTTCTCTTGCCATCAGTGGTCACCAACAAGCGGATGGACAACCGACACATTTTTTGTGGTCCGCGAGCTCTATAGAGAAAAACATTTTCTTTATGCAGATCTTATTTTCGTGTGTGATGTGAATTTTTTTACAATCAGGCTGTATGTATGCTGAGAGCCGCGAGCTCTATAGAGAAAAACATTTTCTTTATGCAGATTTATTTTCGTGTGTAATGTGAATTTTTTTACAATCAGGCTGTATGCATGCTGAGAGCCACGAGCTCTATAGAGAAAAACATTTTCTTAATGCAGATCTTATTTTCGTGTGTGATGTGAATTTTTTTACAATCAGGCTGTATGCATGCTGAGAGCAACAGGTGATGTCAACACAACATATATCTAAGTTTCTCTGAAGGGAGTTGATGCTCGGTTGACAAGTTAAGGGTCTCGAACAGGCTAAAAGCAACTCGTGATAACGCCGAGCTACATAATGCAAAAAATTACAACTTTTGTATACAAACCTACAGTATATTGAACCTTCTGTTACATTTTAAACCTTTTCAAAATCAACAGTTAGTACTGAGATTTAGTAAGACCCCATATTACATTTTTTTTTTATTTATTCATTGGCCTTCGGGCCAGCCCAGTCAGTCAGCTGGTAAAAAGGTCGCTATTATTTGTTAAGTAACACCGGTTTGGCAAGCGACTTTGTATGGTAACCAGCTGAAAGCCATCCGTTAACAAACTCTACTGGGGGTTCCAGTTCAAACTCACGCCTAATCCACGTCAAATAATACAAGCCAAAAGCAGCGATCAAATTGGGTGGTTCTCAATAATGTACAGTTCCCAATAACAAATAAAAAAAAGTTAAAAAAAAATTATTCATTTACACACCGGGTTGGTTTAGAGGTAAAGTCGTCGCCACAAGTCAGCTGATTTTCGAAGACGAAGGTTCCGTGGTTCAAATCCTAGTAAAGGTAGTTACTTTTATACGAATTTCAATACTAGACAGTGGTTACCGGTGTACTTTTATGTTCGGGTTCGATTAACCATACTCTCTCAGGAATGGTCGGCCTGAGTCTGTACAAAATTACTCTTCATTTATGTCATACACGTCATCCTCATCTCATTGGGTCATGGGGTTGCTTATTGTTCTTAATTGAACAGATTGCAACGTACACATTAAAGATAAAAAAATTATCGATTAAAAGTCGCATTAACTGCTTGGTAATTAGTAACTACGGTGGATTATGTAACAGTAACTATGGGTTTTAACTTGTGAAAATTTCCAGACCCTGACAGGGACCTCAGCGCGGTACGCAAACGCACTAACTACTACGCAATGGAGGCGGCCTGCATAAATTTTAATCGTCGGCGTAAGTAAACAATCAGCCGAACCGTGGCAATCTCATTAAAATTTTAAACGGACCTTGATGAGATTTAGTTAATAACCTATATCAACTGCCGTAAATAAATTTATAGAGAAGACAAGTATTGTTTTCATATCGAATTTTCGAAATTGAATTTTGACCAGAAATATATATTTTCAAGCCCCTTATAACCGAAAAATACAATGTTTTTAGCGATTGGTCCATGTGTGAACCAAAAATCTGACGAACGGAATAGCGTACTACGTTGAAACTTAGAATTTAAGATTGGTACCACTAGGGGACTCAATACCAACTATTCATCAAAATCGGTCAACCAGAAGTAGTAGTTTATACGTGCAATTTTCTCAAAAATTAGTCCTTCAGGAGGCCTAAAAATGTGTACTTCCGGTGAAAAAACAACAAGAGAACAATACTTTCCTTCCACGCCCATAACAGGCAGGTGGAGTGTTAAATTATTTGCACTCAATCGGCTAGTTCCAGGGCTACAAAAAATAGTTCTGTTTCTTATCATATCGTCAGCGAATTATATTACAATCATTTAAGAACAGAAGAGGTAGAGGTGTAATAAACACTAGCAGAGTTATCTCTTCTGAGATTAGTGGATTTCATCATTATACAGCCAGACCCTGTGGTGAATGAAGTGAAGGTGTCATTTACAGGGTGGAAAGTGGATGCTTTTCGGAGGACCTGGCAAGCTGATAAGCATACTTTTCCATTCAGTGAGAAAGGCAATAGTAAACCACCTCACTCCTCGTTTTACTTAGTAAAGCCTCTAGAGGTTCAAAACAGCCTTTCAGCTGATGACCAAAACAACAACACTTCCTTCCCTACATATAATTTTAAAATATAGAGCAAGAAAAAGTAAAAATAAACACAAATAAAACGTATGCCAATACTGAAGGAAATTGGCAGAATGTGAACAAGACGAAGAATCAGAAAGGCAGAACAAGGTGATCTACCGTAATCCACAGTTAAATAAATTCCAAAAAATTAAGACACAATTTTAAAACAAAACAAAAACGCTTGTAAATAATAACTCCAAAACCACATCTTAAAATTCCAAAGAAAAATATCAATTCAATAATAATAATTTATGATAATCGTTATTGAAGGAACGAATCAAAAACAATAGTAAAAACAAACAAAACTACAATTTAACAAAATATATTATAATTATAAGGTCCGGTATAATATTTTACAGAATTAATTTCGTAAATTAAAAGAAAACGATTTAATTATACATAATTTACGGAGTAAAAAGTAAAAGGAGAGATACTATGATAAGTAAACAAACGTTTAAAAAATAAAAAGAATAACAGCTGCGTTATTTCATCGTAAGTCATTTAGTATCGTTTATAAAAATAAGATTATGTATCATGATGAAAAAAGAAGAACAAGAAGAAAAACCGACTCATCTCTTAATCATTCTTTACTTTCACTTCACAGAAATGATAATAAATGGCGTAACTTTTAATTATATCCTTTAAACCGGAGTCGTCTTTATTTATACAACTTTATAATACAGCAAAACTTTGTTAATTTGAACTTGAAGGGGAATAGAAAAACGTTCGAATTATCCAAAATTCGAAATAACCAACATCATACGGAACGGTATTGTAAAGTTAAAAAATTACGATATTCGAACTTTTGCTATAGACATTAGACCTAAGGTGTCGGATAAATGATTTAAAGAAATCAGAAAGGATATTAAGAAAACCAGAAAAAACCAAAAAACTTATTAACCGAACGAAATTCAGACAACTAATTACCGACTTTTCCTTTCTCAGACAGAAAGTGTTTCCATGAAGGGCACAAACAGAACATGGGGTAAACAGACGAAAGGAGGACAGTCTACAGTGAGGGAACGCTGAGAATGTCGGCTGCAAAAAGAGCTTCCAGAAATGTCTTAAGTCACCCTCACGTGGTCTGAAATTGGGCCTAACCGAGAAAAAAAGAACTACTTTGACTATGTAAAATGTTACCATAAAATGCATATCAAGACTAAAATATTTAAAAAAAACATTTTTTACAAATTCCAATTGTTGTTTAGGTCATCAGCCGAAAAGCTGGTTTGAACCAGTGGAGGTTTTACTAAGCACAACGAAAAGTGAGGTGGTTTACCATTGCCCTCCTCACTGAGTGGAAAAGTACGCTTATCAGCATGCCGGGCCCTCTGAAAAGCACATATTTTCCACTTTGCAAATGATACCTTCACTTCATTCACCACACGATCTGGCTGTATAATGAAATTCATTACTTTCAGAGGAGATAACTCTGATTAGTGTATTTTACACCTCTACCTCTTCTGTTCTTAAATGATTCAGTCATTTAATTGGCTGACCATGTGATAAGAAACTGAACTATTTATTTTAGCCCTGCAACGAATAGATTGAGTGTAAATAACTTGACACGCCACCTGTCTGTTATGGGCTGAAATTCCAATTATCAAATGATTAAAACTGACTTGATTGACACTAAACTAAGCGCTGTAGAAAAAATGATTGAAATGCTGAAAGCTGAAAGTTTTATAATTTTCTATAACTTTACAAACAATTTTCCATTAAAATTCATTTTAAGGCTGCAATTTAAAAAAAAAAAAAAAAAAGTCTGGTGTGAAACAATCACACGACTTTCTCTTGCCAATGCAAATAATTAACAATATTACCTAAAATTAGTAATAAAACATGAGAAATAAACAAAAAAATATAACCTAATTAGAATCATTATTGAATGATGCAAAATGAAAATCAAACTCAGTTTGGCTTAAAAATACGGAATACAGTTCACGCTAAACTAAGCTCTGTGGAGAAAAATGCTCTAAATAAAAGTTGTAGATCTTTTAATTTCCTATAAATTTGATTATACGTTTTAGTCGTAAAATGCATAATAAGGCTGAAACCTTTAAAAAATTGATTTCTTTTACACGATTTCGTGAGAAAAAACAAAAAATCGCTAATTACCGCTAAACTAAGCGTTATACAAAAAAAAGTTTGAAATTAAAGTTGTAGAATTTTAAATTTTCTGCAACTTTTATTATATACTTTTTGCGCTAAAATGCATATTAAAGTCGTAATCCAAAAAAAATTTCTTTACGAGAAAACAGCCTCACCAAGAATTTCAGCAGACATGACCTTATCTTGTAAAGCATAAAAAATTTAGTAAACAAAAAAAATTGTAGGACCAGTTTTTGAAAAAATCGCAAAAAGTGATAAATTACACGAATTAACTACTACTTCCGGTTGACCGATTTTGATGAAAATGTTAGTGTATGGTCCTCTAGTGGTACCTAACTTAAGTTCCAAGTTCGTACGATGTTCCGTTCTTGAGATATTCCGTTAACACACACGCGCGCGCGCGCACACACACACACACACACACCAATCGCTAAAAACATGTTTTTTTTTGGTTCAGGGGGTCTGAAAACGTGTAGACCCGGTGAAAACTCAATTTCGAAAAATCTACATGAAAACAATACTTTCTTTCCTATATATTCATACAGACAAGAGAAAGTAAAAAATATATAGTAAATTTCAAACAATACGATAGTTTCATTATAAAATTATTTAGTTTTTATTTTAAAACACGATTAATACGTAAAAGGAATATGAAAATTAAAGATCAGTTCGGATTAACGGGGTTGTCATATACCATGAATGGAAGTCTTCAATACAGTAATATACTAAAGTTTTAAAAGTATTTAATCATACTATATGATGACATCGATGATATTATGAGCTTCCAGATTGTATACTTTCTTTTTCATCTGATTAAATAGATCAAGAAAGTAATAACAGTAGTTAACAAGTGAGCGCGTATACATAATTTTACGATGTACACAAGCAGGTGAAGTGTTTGAGAGTGAATTATGAGGTAAAACGTCATGGATATTATAAGAACATTTATAACAGGTACACTCATTATGTTGTTATAAAAAAAAAGTTCCGGCAGATTTTCACTGTATTATTACTTCCGATAATAAGTTCATTCAAGATAATGTTTTTTTTTCTTTTTTTAATGATGACACTTGAAAGTAAAAGTGTATCCTTTACTAAAATTCTCAAATTCATTACGTTGCGTAAGTATCTAATATTTGTCACGTACAGGTAAAAAGTTTGAAATTGTTTTTGTATTTATATTCACAGTTTTATTTTTTTAAATTATGTTACATTACGGTTAAATTATCTACGTTTCAATAAAGATAAAAAGTATTAAATTATACAAAATTTTGGTTAAGTCCTCACAGCATTGGCTGCGTAGAACATGAAAAAGATTACAAACAGAAGCTGTTGATCGCCGCCATGTTCAGGGCAACTCTGCCGGTGCGTTCCCTTAGTTAGACTTGTAAGTAGGTTTACCATACGTCCTGGATTGGCTCAGATAGAACGGGATTTACTATCGGTTTCATAATCATAGACACCCGAGTTTGAACCCTTGCATCTCCAAAACTATAAGCCGGATTTTAACATACTTTACATGAAAATTTAGCTCATTTTATTCTGCGTTGGCCCATAATAATCCGATATTTTTAATGTTGCTCATGCGTTTAGAGGCGTGTAACTGGATAATTATTTGACCGAAAAATTTGAAGTTTTAACACAACATAGACAATTACATTCTTACAGCGCTTACGAAATTTAAAATTTGTACGTTATTTAAATTTTGATTTATTAACAATATTCTGAACCCTTGCTATCTCGGTAACCGCTCGATCGTTCGGCACGGGCAAACTATCGTTTTATTCAGCGTAAAAAACTTAGTACAAACATGTTAATAACATGAAATATTGATTGGCCAATGCTGTGGTAGAATTTTAAAAATTTTGAAAAATAGACTGGGTAATGCGGGGGTGGGCGATACTATCCATGTTGCAGGTTGTGTACGTGACATCCTTTCGGGCAGTCTACCTGAATAGGCAGACTGCATTGTCAATTCAGGTAGACAGTCAGATTCAAGCAACATGGATAGTAGCGCCCAACCCCACATTACCCAGTCTATTTTTCAAAATGTAAAAAATTTTACCACAATATTGGCCAATCAATATTTCATATTATTAACATATCTGTACTAAGTCTTTTACGTTAATAAAACGATACGTAGTTTGCCCGTGCGGAACGATCGAGCGGTTACCGAGGTAGCAAGGGTTCAGAATATTGTTAATAAATCAAAATTTAAATAACGTACAAATTTGAAATTTCGTACACGCTGTAAGAACGTAATTGTCTATTTTGTGTAAAAATTTCAATTTTTTCCGTCAAATAATTATCGAGTTACACGGCTCTAAACGCATGAAATTTGTTACGGTAGCAAAAAACCGGGTCTTTTTGTCTTCCAACCTCGATATGTCAATTTTTAAACAACATTAAAACTATAGGACTATTATAGGTAAACTCAGAATAAAATGACCTAAATTTTGATGTAAAGTATGTTAAAATACGACTCATAGTTTTGGAGTTGCAAGGGTTCAAACTCGGGTGTCTATGATTATGAAACCGATAGTAGGCATGTGTCCGGGATTTTTGGACATCAGGGTAAATGACTGGCGGCCAGGAAATTTCGCTGTTTTAATTAGTTGATTTTGAGGTTGATAGCATTGTATGCAACTATGATAGATCGTTAAAAATTAATTCTTGTGTGGACTTTTACGGAAAAATTAAAAAGTACGATCATCTGAGAAATATCACACTTGTCCAACTCCAAGGCAAGAAAAAGAACCCGATGATGCAGATGTTGACTATTTAAGTTAACTATTTATATAGCTATTAACTAAATAGGTAATTAGGGTCTTTTCCGTTTTCTGTATGCCACTATCAAACCGAATTCCCTGAAAGGTTACACGATTACTCCTACTCCTGCGTCTAGCGTGCCAAACTTGACTAGCAACACACTGCGTAATGTCAACCACTCCGATTTCACCGTTAATTACTACAAAAACTGTATAGTCAGTCTACTATGAATTTTGTAGTTATTTAATAATATTCGGACGGAGGATGATCCTGCAGAGTTCCTTTAGGAAAGGGAGTTATTGCATAATCCCACAAGATGTGACAACTAAAAAAGTCTGTGAAACACTCAGACTTTCTCTTCCCAATGTAAATAATTTAAAAATATAACGTAATAGTAATGTAATAAAAATATAATGCAAATAATTAGAATAAGTTAAAGTAACCTGTAAATAAAAAATATGAAATAATAAAAAACTCAAAATAAAACAATCTTAATAAGAAATAAAACAACAGAACGTGTAACATAGTATTTTTTACTGTAAACTGTGACTGGGAAGGCCGTATGTACGCGTGCGTGTGTCTGTCTCAGTTTGAGCTTCAGTAAGGCGGGGAAAGGGAGAAATGAACACTTGTGCAACCCTTCAAGGAATTCGGATTTATAGTGGCATACACAAAACGGAAAAGACCCGGCAATTTTGTAAATATACAAATATTTAAAAGTACAGCTTTGATCAATAAAACAGCAAAATTTTAATTTATATGAGAAAGTGAGGTTATGACGGTACACGATAGAAAAAAACTTATAACTAATTTCATGGTGATTTGTGGGCAAAAATAAGTTCATATTCGGATTCACCACACAAAAATATACATAAAAAAATTGTTAAAATCCGTAACGGGCCCTGATTCTATATAATTACTATAATTTTTGGATGTTAATTACTAAAAAAATAGCTCCTTTCAAAAAATAAAAATGTCCGGGATTGTATTACATAAATTATAGTAAGCCTACTTATAAGGTACCAGTTAACAAATTAAATTTCAGACTTGAATTTTTAAAACATCAGAAAACTTATACAAGTTAAATAGGTACTGAAAAGGGGCTAATAAAACATCGTAAATTTATTAACTAAACACATGGTAAACTACTTCCAAACACCGCTTTGCATTTACGTAATACATCCCGAGGTTCTTTCCTAAAATTGGAACCGAATTTAAATAACGGGCAACAAAACACCATAAAAATATATAACATTTTAGTAAGTATTTAAATTTATTAGTATTTACAGAATGAAATTACGATGTCATTGAATAATGAACAGTTAACCTTTAATTACTACATAAAGTGAAGTTAATTTATTTTACTTCCATTTACGTTAAAATTATCAACACAATATTCTATATTGTTAGTTATAATTTTTTATATATACTGACAATACAATATGTCACTCTCAGTGACTTTCCTGACGATTTGCTTTTTAACTTGATTAAAATGTTAAGTGTTTATAATAATTATGGTGCTATGAACTGCAGAGCTGTTGGAGTATTATTGTAACCAAGCCTGTTTCGAATTTTATTGAAAAACAGTACAGTGTGTGTGATCCTGACGTGATAGATAGGGCTAAGTACTTAATTTTATCGGTGGGTATGATTCACTGAAAATATTTTTAATTCCTCGACATAACAACAAGAATCCCAAGATTCTTATAAAAATGTACTGAACAAAAATACAGATTAAAAAATCATCAAGTCACTTACTTGTGAACATATTCCAGAATCCTTCTTAAGGCGATTAGAACTTTTTGTAAGCAGCACGTGAAATCACCATGTAGTTTTGCCTACTGAAATAGGTTATTTTACTACATGGGTAACAAATTTAAACTACTACAAAGTTAATATTAAATAAAGATGCACTAAACCAACGTTGAAAGTTTAATTATAATAATGTAAAATATAACAACACGCGTAAAAAAGCACTAATAATAAAATTATCTTAATAAAAATGACACAATTGTTTAAGCAAAAAACTAATCATGCGGTAACTGCCTAATCACGTTACCCTAAACATGGCCGATGGTCGCAGGTTCAATTTTTGACAACGCAACAGCGCACCTCGTGAGTCTACATAGAACTATTAAAACGTCTTTGTTTAACCAAATTCCAAACGTTATAATAGATACATGATTAGACTGTTTAGAATTTAATTACTAAATACGAAGTTCAAAAAAAGTGCGTATTTACTTTTAAATTAACTTTTATCGTAAAAATGCAATGAGAAGGAACAATACAAGAGGCACAAAAGTAAATGAATTAATAACAAAAACTAGCGAAAATATAGGACTCCACATATTCTTTGAAAAAACAATTTTATATAAATAAATTAAAGAAAAAAAACACTCCAAACAAAATAAAAATATTGTTAACTTTGTTGTTTTTCAAATCATCAGACGAAAGGCTGGTTTGAACATGTAGAGGCTTTACTAAGTAGTGAATTGGTTTACTATGCCTTCCTCACTGAGTTGAAAGTATGCTTATCAACATGCCAGGCTCTCTGAAAAGCATCTATTTTACACCCTGCAAATAACATCTTCACTTCATTCACCACCCACCGGGTTAGTCTAGAGGTAAAGTCGTCGCCAAAATCAAGCTGTTTAACAGCTGATTTTCGGAGACGAAGATTCCTGGTTCAAATCCTAGTAAAGGTAGTTACTTTTATACGGATTTGAATGCTAGACAGTGGTTACCGGTGTACTTTGATGGTTGGGGTTCAATTAACCATACTCTCTCAGGAATGGTCGGCCTGGGTCTGTACAAGACTACACCTCATTTACACGTCATACATATATCCTCATCTCATTGGGTCATGGGGTTGCTTATTGTTCTGAATTGAACAGATTGCAACGTACACATATTGGGATTAAAAAAAAACTTCATTCACCACAGGGTCTGGCGTATAATGAAATTCATTACTCTCAGAGGAGATAACTCCGAATAGAGTATTTTACACCTCTACCGTTTCCGTTCCTAAATATTTCAGTCATATAATTGGCTGACTAAGTGATAAGAAACAGAACTATTTTTTGTAGTCCTGTAACCAACAGATTGAATGCAATATTAATTTAAAACTCCACCTATCCGTTATGAGCATAAACATTGGTTATATTATTATTAATTATTTACAATGGCACGAGAATGTCGTTGTGAGTGTTAGACACCAGATTTTTATGAAAATATAGATTAACATAAAAAAAATACAAAACAAGTAATAATAACAAGGCGATTGTTTAAATGTAATTTAATATACACGCTTGAATGGGTATTCATTAACATTTAAAAAAGTACATGTGAAGGTATAAGGTTAGATTTTTTTAAATTAAAAATAAACGCAAAAGAACAAACCTGTTAAAACTATAATGTTTTATAATCGAACAGTCTTTTTATATTTTTATAAAACACAACAACGACAACGTACAGGTTAAGGAGTAATGTAATACAATAACGTAATGTGAACAATAAATATTACAGTAACAACATTAGACATGAGGGAGAGGTTAGGTTAGGTACGGTAGTTGTAAATAGAGTTTGGGGGGGGGAGGAACAGGTAGCCCTAAACATTTCTGATGTACTTACACTCATTGTTTACTTAATAAAATATTATCTTTGTATATACATAGAGGTAAGTATACACTATATTAGTCGAACAGCCCGCAAGCTAAGTAAACCGTGTACAAAGAAATATCTATTGTCCATTTTATACCATCCGTATTGTATTATAAATCTAACCTAACTTTTAACTTGATAAAGAAAAAAACTACAAAAAATCTCCGACGACATTCAACTGGCTTTGACAGCATCTGACAAAAAATAGCCGTACGGGCAATCATCCATTATCTCCATCATCTTTTGTAGGCCTATAATAAAATAATGATACAAGACGTGCCTGAATACCAAAGATAATCTTCCTATATAATGGTATTATACACAGAAGGCTTTTAACAAAGTCCGGAAGAAACTTTTGTTACATTGTACACAGTAGACTAGGTAGGACAAAATTATTACAAGCGTATAAAAAATGGTTTTTCTTTTTTATTATTATTATTATTTTATTTTTTACTTTACTATACCAGGTATAAAATACGAGTGTCGACATACGAAAGAGAGAAAAAAATTAGAAAAATCTCTTGAAATTAACTATATTCAACGTATATACACTATTAATCATGGTTAAATTGTTATATTATCTGATAAAAAATTAATTCATGTATACTTTAACATGCTGTAACTATTATATTTAGATTTTATTTGATAAAAATTAAATTACGTATTTGACTTCTGTTGAGAGTTTGGAATTGTCACTAAGTAACCACGAAGAAAGCCATTACAATTGCATCAACTAGTTAAAATAAATTGTTTTATTTGGAATTATCTTCCTTTCCCGGCTTTAACCGGATATACTTTTGTTTTATTTCAGTAATCTTTAAATTAGGGTTATAAATAAATAAAAAAAGTGTGGGTATTGACAAAGAGACAGAAGGATCACCTAAAAGCGATGGAGATAGGTTCCTGCAGGCGGTCGATCGAATTCCGAATTCTGAAATTAAGAGAAGAATCGGCGTTCAAGGAAATATCATGGATACTATATCCCGGAAGCAGTTAAAATGGTTTAGCCATTTGCAGAGGATGGAGGATGGTAGGTGGCCAAAGAGGGTATGGGAGTGGACACCAGCCGGTAGAAGAAGGAAGGCCGGAAGTGACATGGTTGGATGGGGTGCAGGAGGTAATGTTTATACAGCGGCTCTCCGATGGGGACCGGCGAGACAGAGAGAGGTGGTGCTTAGGAAGCAAGATACGGCTGGGGCTGTAAATCCTCACAAAAAAAATATATTTATTTATAAATAAATCAAAAATAAATAAACTAAGAAGGATGACTGAGTTTTTCTGGCAAAAGAAGATGACACCAAACTGGATAAAGGAAGTCAAAAAGGATATGGAGGAACTAAACATCACAATAGCTGACCTCAAAACTAAGTCAGGGAGCTACAGGACATACAAACAGCGATCGGTTAAATTTAGGGAACAAATGAGGGTCAGGAAAGCCATGGTGATTTCGGACGCTGAGGGACTGAGAAGATCCGAAACATTGAAGAATTATTGGCGAAGAAGAGGAGAAGTACGGGAGCGACAACTGCGGGGGCGTTTTGGTGGAACATCTGAAAGAGCTAGACGTTGAAAGATTGAACTTAAGTGGTCCTTTGTGGCCGTAAAATAAAAAAAAAAAAATAAAAAAAATAAAAAATAGATTTTCTGATTTGGAAAAATATGATATACCGGGTGTCCCATGGTATTTTAATCATAGAAAAATAGCATTTATTTTCATTAATTTGTTAATGTTTTCTTCCCACTTGAATGAAGACTTGTTATACTCAGGAATCATTAGAAAATGTTTCAACCTTTACAAAATATCAATTTGATAAATTTTAGCTTAAAAAATACATAAATTTGTAAACAGTTTTCTATTTAAGTATTGTAAATTTTAAGAATCATTTGGGTTCCCTACGTGGAGTAATGGTAGCATTTTAATGTGGAGAGAAGATAACTGGTGATTCGAATCCAAACACGGTAAAACATTTTCATTGGTAAAAAAATATTGGAAATAAATTATAATAATAAATAATATTATAATTTATTTTTGTTTTATAAATAAAAAATGTATAAATGAAAAAAAATTATTCAATACAAAAAACATTCTGCCCATAACAGACAGGTGGAGTGTCAAATTATTTACACTCAATCGGTTCGTTGCAGGGCTAAAATAAATAGTTCTGTTTATTATCACATGGACAGCCAATTAAATGACTGAATCATTTAAGAAGAAGTAGAGGTGTTAAAGACACTAATCAGAATTATCTCCTCTGAAAGTAATGAATTTCATTATACAGCCAGACCCTGTGGTGAATGAAGTGAAGGTGTCATTTGTAGAGTGAAAAATATGTGCTTTTCAGAGGGCCCGGCATGCTGATAAGCGTACTTTTCCACTCAGTGAGGAAGGCATGGTAAACCACCTCATTCCTTGATTTACTTAGTAAAATCACTACAGGTTCAAACCAGCCTTTCGGCTGGTGACCTAACAAACAACAACAAAAAACAGATTTGACCCTGGTTTTTCTCAACAATGTACCAGTACGCTAACCATCATTCCACAGAGATCACAGAAATACGATGTAAAACTTAATGTATTTAAACAGACACTGTTGCATTTACGTAGGCCTATACACTTTTTTTGAATGATTTTAATTAAGCTGAAATACGGATAAATGTATCCATATTGATATTTTGTAAAGGTCTAAACATTTTCTAATGATTCCTGATTACAACAAGTCTCTTAAATCAGGTATTTGTGGGAAGAAAACATAAACACACTAATGAAAATCAATGCTATTCCCCTATAGTTCAAATTCCGTGGGACACCCGGTAGACCGCGCTTCCCAACAAATTTGACGTGTAGGGAAATTAACAGAGGACAATGTACTCCCAACATTAATCTTATTATAAGGGTGTAATCTTATTTGTATTATTCCAGTCGTTAAGAAACAGAAAAAATTAATCTACAAAAGAGTTTAATAGCTAATAATTTAATTAATTATAAATTTTTTTTGTAATCCCTAATTTGTGTACGTTGCAATCTGTTCAATTCAGAACAATAAGCAACCCCATGACCCAATGAGATGAGGATGATGTGTATGACGTGTAAATGAGGTGTAGTCTTGTGCAGACTCAGGCCGACCATTCCTGAGATAGTATGGTTAATTGAACCCCAACCATCAAAGTACACCGGTAACCACTGTCTAGCACTCAAATCCGTATAAAAGTAACTACCTTTACTAGGATTTGAACCAGGAACCTTCGTCTCCGAAAATTAGCTGATAAACAGCTGATTTTGGCGACGACTTTACCTCTAGACCAACCCGGTGGGTTATAAAATAATGACAAATTTTATTCAATTTCGATGTAGCGCGGTACTTACAAACGAAAAATTTCGCGTATGTTGATATCCGTTCAATAGCTGTGCACGTTTAGACGTCTCTTGAAATTTTGCTTTTGATATCGTACGAGAATCGTGAGTTCAATAATCCCTCAATAATTGAAACATTTTTATTTATTTTTTATTATTTTTGTTCAATGATCATTGATGATTTTATTTAAATAATTAAAAACATTTGAAATTATAAATTGCAATTTTTAACTCATACAATCTTTTTGTAATTCTTTTTCTCGTACAGTAAACGTCATGCAATTACAACAATGCCTCACAACCAATGAAAAGGTTGCTAAAAGTTTTTCTGACTAATTACAACCCTTCTCGAATAACTTATAAAATATAATACATTATAAAAAATACATTTTACTTTTTGATTGACAAATCAGATTGGATGTCATATAATTAATATAATTAGCTGACCATATGATAAGAAACAGAACTATTTTTTATCCCTGGAACTAGCGGATCGAGTGCAAATAATTTAACACTCCACCTGCCTGTTATGATGATATTCTAAATTATTGTAAAATTTTGCATTCTTTATGTTTTGCCGAATGTCATCAGCGAATGTTGTTGATAATACAATTTTATTTACTCCCAAAAACTTAGCTAACTTAAAGTTGGCTAAAATAGGTTTTGCATAATTTTAATGAAATTTAAATATCTATTACATCGGGTCTTCGAAAGTTCTTCCCAAACAAAATTTAATTAAATATCTTTATTACTCGAGTTTAAAATTCAATGGAAACGAGGAAGGGAATAATTTAAAGCGGAAACTAAATGAGTCATCGGTAATCTTAAAATAGATTAAAAGGGGGAACAAGTTGGAAAAGAAGTCAAAAGACCGGGGGAGGGGGGAGAGAAGTGGAGGGTTTTATAGGGAAAAGGACGGATTTGAGGGGTTCAGTAAAATATAATTCCATTAAAATAAGAGAAGGGTGTTAAGTACGACGCAGTATGACAACACTGAACATTGAATGAAGGGGTGAGAAGAAGAACATATAACAAAATGGAAAGAAAGAGACAGATGCGAAAAACCATAAAGTGCAGCAAGTAAAACCCGTTAACTAACTGAAACCATAGAAAGTATGAGACTTGGCACAGTTCTGCCACAACATGAAGAAAGCGCAAAATTTAATAGAAATATGAAATAGTCATTGCATGCAGATAAACTACAAAAACCTAACAAAAAGCCGACATTTTGTGAGTAAGCTTACTAACAAAAGTTGAAAGTTACTCATGCAATAAATCTGGATATATTTATTACAACAAAAACATAAATTTAATGTTCCATACTTAAAAAACATTACCTACAGGATTTATGATCTTCATCAAATTTCTTACTTCATTTACTTTAAGTTCACATACGATTGAACACGGGACTAAATATAATTTAATTACAACCTCAAATCTTTAGGATTTTCTGGCCGAACATTTCGATTTACCAATTCAATAGATGTAGACTACATTTAAATATTGTGAATTCAAAAAAATTCACATTGTCGTAGTGGTTAGCGCAACTGGCTTCTACGACAGGGTCCCGGGTTCGATTCCCGGTCAGAACTGGCATTTTTTCATCACTCATTTTCGTAAATCATCATTCATCACGGTCTGCATTAGCAGAAATTGCAAAAAAGTCAGACGTACAACAAAAAACATACATACATAATTTTTTATAACAACATGTAAACTTTATTTAGTTCCTAATATGAGTAGGGCCTACGTTGGAATTTGTTCAATTAAGACCGATAAAATGAACCAATAAGATACGGAAGATACGACGTGTAAATGAGGTATAGTCCTGCACAGACTCAAACCGACCATTCCTGAGTATAGTTCATTTAACCCAACCATCAAAGAACACCGGTTCACTGTTTATTATTCAAATTCGTAAAAAAGGTTTTTTTGGATTTTATTTCTTATCGGGAACTGTACTTTACTGACAACCACCCAATTTGATCGCTTCTTTTCGCAGTATTTTTGACGTGATTCGGCATAAATTTATGAACAGAGACTCCCAGTGGAGTTCGTTCATGAATGGCTGTCAGCTGGTCACCATACAAATTCGCATGCTCAACCAATGTTGCTTAAAAAATAATAACGACTTTCTACCAGCTGACTGACTGGGCTACCCGAAGGTCTGTAAATATTTTTTACTTTATTTATTTTGCAACTGTTTAAAAACAACCAGAAAAAATGTTTACAACTTGGCCCTAAATTTAAAAAAAACAACCGCGTTAATAGCTTTGAAGAAGACACCACCCAGTGATAGCTCTCCAGATAACGATAATTGTGTTCATTTTTAAATTATTTTTGTATATAAGTAATAAATGTTAAAAATGCGTTAATGTATCGTGTCTCTACTCCATCGGCGTTTCAGTCATCTCTGTGCGATTCCTGGTAGGTCAGCAGAATTGATGTTGCATATTAATGGATTGTTATAATTTTGAAATTTTTCTTTGAACCTACGGTACAACTTTAGATATGTGTCGTTGACGTAAGGAACGCGTAAGTCATGGTGAAGTGCTCTATTGGATACGTAACTCGGGAAAGTATAAAATTAACTATTTTTAACTAGAATTTTAACCACGGAACCTTCGTCTCCGAGAATCAGCTGTTAAACAGCTGACTTGCAACGATGCTCTTAACGCTAGACAAGTAAATAAAGTGGGTTAACAAGTAAATAAGACTGGAGGTTACCCACAATACTTAAAGTCACATTATGTTTCAAATTTAGAAATCCATACGGTATTCCTTCGTTATTTTTGGTGCAAACGAGGCAAATAAAGGACATTTTTCTACAAGATTATACTTTAGATTACCTATGCGCTTAAATTTTTAACCTGTGGGTTAAAAACCTGTTTAGTTCTTTGATATCACCGAAACTTAATTATTAAATTTAGAAGAAAAATACATTCTTCGGAAATTTTTTTGAAAAACATATTTTACATCAAGAAGGAAACTTATTATACAATGAATGACGCTATGAGAGAATTTTACATTACAGCACAAGAGAAAATGAAGCGCTATGAAATGAAAAACCGACTTTACTATTACCTACTTAACTAGTCAGGTAAAGAAGTCTTATAAATTAAAAGTGTAAAGCACTTTAAGCTTCACTCTGTGTAATGAAACTGAAAAAGAATTGTTACAAAAAATTATGTACTGATAATACAGGGTGATTATAACTTAAATGAAATAGACAGTTTCTATAGCTCACAGAAAATTTATTTTTGAAAAATTTAAGGTAAACTTACATGATTATATAGAAGAATTCATTAAGGTTTTATTAAAAATATTTACAGATGTTCAATATGTGCACCATTTGTAACACGACAGATATCAACACGGTAGTCGAATTCTTCCCACACATGATTAAGCATATGACGGTCAACTGTGGCAAGAGCATTTGCGATACGTTGTTTTAAGTTATTTTTGGGTTTTCTGTGCCCCATATTCTAACATTATGTCTATTAACTTTTCCACTAATATGAAAATTACATTCATCACTGAAAATCAGACGATTAAAGAATGCGTCATTTTCAACACAATGTTGCATCTCCAGACAAAAATTTTTACGTACGACTTTATCACTGGTATTTAAACTTTGTACTAACTGCAATTTATAAGGTGTCATTTTCAAACGTTTCCACAGAATTTTCCACACAGTCGGTTGAGGAATTTCCAATTCTAAACTTGCTGATCTAGTTAATTTTTCTGGACTTGGTACATAAACATCGCGAACACTATCAATTTGTTCTTCTGTAACAGAAGGTCTTCCAGTACTCTTTCTTTTACACAGACACCCACTGTTTTCAAAATGTTTATACCAGTCATAGATTCATTGCCTTGTTGGTGGTGGTTTACCGTATCTTGTTTTGAAATGACGTTGCACAACCGTAACCGAGTTTGTTTTTGCTAATTCAAGAACACAATAAGCTTTCTCCACTTGAGTAGCGGCCATTTTGCTAGACTGGTCGTTGTGACAGCAGCAAACAACAAAATGCTAACAACAGTTGTACCAACATAAACTTTAAAAAGTTCCCTACAAACCTATATCATTTACTATATTATTCAAATACTTGGTGTTTAAGAAGCTGTTGAAAGTGTCTATTTCATTTATAATCACCTTGTATTTTTGCTATTCTCTATTAATTGAATAATATAAAATTACATAAATGATTAGACAATAAACTTACATGTTCATCCAGGGCATAACTGAGCTCTCCATCGTCGTATAAGACAAACCACCTCCTCTGCCATCTCTGGAAAAGGAGAAAAAAATTAATACTGATGAAATACCAAAAAAAAAAAAAAATTGTAACTTTATATCTGAGGCAACCATTTCCAAATGTCCCCTTGTCCAAGTCATTAAATTGTTGGGAAACTAAGAAATACTTCCAGAAAAATAATTTTGAGAAAAAAATTGATCACTGCTAGTTTTCTGAATTCTATATTGATCATAAATTGTATTTAACTGGTTTTTTAATAGTAGAAATTGGTCAGAGTTTTAAAAAATGATGATTTATTTTGGACAAGGGTCATTTTGGAAAAGTTTCCTGGACAAGAGGCATTCTGGAAGTGCATGAAATGGACAACAGGCACTTTGGAAATGTTTTACGGGAAAGGTCATCATTTTACATTAGAATAAACTAATACAACGTACGGTACTCAAAACTTGTTAAATTTATTGGAAATAGAATATAAGAAAGAGTTTTATTTACAATGATAAATTTACAACATATCGTTAATATCTTCCATCAAACCTCCTTCGTTTTCATCCTCTGATACAATATTGTCGACGACATTATCTTCATTGATAATCTTCTTATAAAACTGAAGATGTGGTATGAGATCCCATCCTTCTCCAAAATGAAGATTAAGAAGTCTGGCAACGTCATTCTTTTTGGCTGATTTTATTGGCACCCCAATGACGTGCTGTTCTGCGTTAATTTCACTAGCATTTGTATTAGGACGACACACTTTCTTACTTACACCTAAATCTGTATTATAAGTTGTTTCACCTCGAACTAAAACTTGAGCAGTAGGTGTTTTACCACGTGTTATAACAAACCGCTTTGCAGCAGCAAAGCGAAAGTGCCACTGGTTTGTTTTTTTAAGGACTCTGGCTGCAGCCTCCTTCCATTTGAACACTTGAAAGTTATTGCGAATTTTTAAAACAGTACCATGCTTAGCTAATATTTCATAATAATCTTCAATTTTAACAATGGTATCAATTTGTCGTATATCTTTCTCTATGCGCCCGAAAACCCTGTCTGGGGGCATATACGAATGTCCTGGAACAGGGAAAAAAAGTTGCACTTCCTTAATATTTTCAGGTGCTGTGGAGGCCAACCAATTCATCAACATACCGATCATTGTAGTATTTTTGTTTTGGCCTCCACAGCCATCAGCAAAGAGGCGAACTGTTTCATAACCAGAAAGATCAGAATTTGTCAATTTATGATGAACTGCTGAAGCTATCTCATCTGAACCTTTTGGTCGGTCAGCCTCAGTCCATGCGTATAAAGCTATTTTATCTTTTGACTGAGGATCTTTAGATGTTCCTTCACATATACAAAAGTTGTAGAAATAAAATTGCCTAGCGTAATATGCTGCTTGGTCTGGTATCTTCGGTAGCAGCAAATTTTTTTGGCAATCGAATGAATACGTTACTGTTCTGGATTTGTCAGCTCTGAGATGATGAAAAAATGCATTAGCTTTTCTCTTGTGATTCTCTAAGTCTAATTTTGCACTTTCATTTTCCTTGTCTAACTTAATCTTCTCTTCCAAAGCAATGCATTTGGAACATGCATCAACTGCTGGTGTATTGAAACTAATATTGTAGTCCGTTACAAAGATTTTACGGAAAAACTCGTAATTTACTTTTAATTGATCTTCAATACATGAATCATTGTAAAAGTCAAATAACTTTTTAATAGTTAAAGAACTACTTAAGTACTGTTTATCAGAGCCAGTGTTTCGGCAGTAATGTGACTCAATCGGTTTAAGACTTTCAATGTATGCCTTCACTGCGTGTCTTTGACTTTCAAATGCCTTTGATCTGTGGTCTCCTCCACGGTTTTCAGTAGCACACTGCCCTGTTTCAACATGGTGTTTACACACACGCTGTATTCGCTTTTTGTCTTTAATATCAAGAACAGTCATGAACGCTTTCTGACACACTTGAATGCGTCTTATTGCAGTGTTACGTTTAACAGGAATAAAATATTTATTCCAACATTTAGTTTCCTGCTTTCTGTCACCCCTACACCGTTGTCGTTTGGGTGATTCTGTAACAGTATATTTTAAAATAAGGTTATCTTGTTCTATTTTAACGGTTCTATAATCTATAGTTTTTGGATAGAAACTTTGGTTGAATCTTCGAACATCTTGCATTGTCAGTTCAGAGCATTTAAAATCTGATCGATTACCATGCTGGCATTTAGGCATTGTTGGTAACCTCTTACGTGCATACTTAGATCGTTTATAAACATTCTTTTTCCATGCAATAGGATTACTGTATTTCTTCCTACCTTTTCCTTGTTGAACCTGCTTTATGGTACCTGTTTCCTTTACATCCATCTCATAACGCGAAGAACATTGTCCTGTATTATTATCATCCATGTTGATTTCGCGAAGACAGTAAGTTACTTGAAGAGTTAAACACTTATTATTAGAGTAATAAAGTTAAAAAAAAACATTAACTTGTTTAATAATTACACAGTTTTAATCAATCTTTGCCACAATTGCTACACTCTCGAACGAACCAATGTTTACATGTGACTAACGGATCACGGCCACGTTGAAGTTCTTATGAATTTTTATTCTGAAACAGCTGATCATGTTACCAACCTAAAATAACCTCGCATATTATAAAAAACCAATTTAAAATTATAAAATATTCTGTTTTGTAGAGGACTTCTAGGAAAATCATCGTAATGGACAAGGGTCATTTTGGAAAAAACCTATTGCATTAGGTATAATATCATGCTGGACAAGGTGCATTCTGTTTCAGTAAATAGTCATAATCTTACATATGGCCATCTTGAGATTTTACTCTTGGACAAGGGCCACTATGGAATTGTACGGATATTTCAAATGGATTTTACTAATACATTTGGGCGTTTTGGAACTGTAATACCAACATAGGCCGATATAGATTTATTCACTGAATCCAGTGCTACCTTTATCTCAATTTCGGAAATTTTGGACAAGGGGACATTTGGAAATGGACGCCTCATCTATTGAAATTCAATTACCAACAACACATAGTAAAATTTACCACGCAACTTCCAAGATAAAAATTTTCATTGGAAATAGTAATAACCATAAAATTAAATAATTTTTTCAACTTATTTGTTTTTTATCGAATTTATTTACATCACTTTTTTCAAAATTAAATTCTCTATATTTTTTGTCTAAATATTTTTTTAATTTATGGACAATTTAGCAAAGTAAATTTATGCCTAACCTAAAAAAATGAGTTTTTTGACTCCAATTTTTGTGTTTTACGCCAATTTTCTCGAAAACTTAAATTACAGTTCTGGGACCTATTCTTTTCAATTACTAAGTTTAAAAATTATCAAATTTACCCTTTAACTTGTGTTCCTGAAATTTCAGTATTGCATAAGTTTACCATTGTAGAAGAAATAAAGACAAAATCTTCCGCTAGCGGTAACTCGAAAAAAATCGTTTCCGGACCACTGTTTTCCCCTCTAATTTGTGTACGTTGCAATCTGTTCAATTCAGAACAATAAACAACCCCATGACCCAATGAGATGAAGATGATGTGTGTGACGTTTAAATGAGGTGTAGTCTTGTAAAGACTCAGGCCGACCATTCCTGAGAGAGTGTGGTTAATTGAACCCCAACCATCTCAGCTGACTCGCGGCGACAACTTAACCTCTAGACCAACCCGGTGGGTTCCACTGTTTATATAACGTTTTTTCTTATTTTTAGCTTCAGAATCAGTTGTCAAAGTATTGCCTCTTCCTACTGAATGCCGGCCGCATTGGCGTAGTTGGTAACGTGCTCGCCTGTCATCATGCGGTCTTGGGTTAAAATCCCATTCAGGCACGGCATATTTTCATACGTTACAAAAAAATAATTTCATCCTTCACCGTCTGCGTTAGCAGTAATTGCAGAACAATCAGACATTAAACAAAAAAAATATTCTCCTGAATCACTCTAACCCTGCATATCAAATAATGGTGAAACGATTAAACATAGATAGGGAAAGAAACAGGACATCAAGATGTGAATGAAAAACGTTTTAAAAAATTCCTTTCATCGGACGAGGCTGGTGGTAATTTCAAAAAAGGCTTAGGGCCTACCTTTGACTTATGGCAAAAACTATATTAGTGATTTCTGTATCTACTCCTTAAGAGGAATTGAATGACACTTTTTTTGTTTTTACGAATTTTTTGTTTCTGAATCCCGACTTCGACTCCTTAACTTCCGGTTTTGCCACTTCCGGTCGGAACGTCAAACCCAATGATCCCTGCATAAAGGAATCAAATGACACTATTTTTGTTTCTATATTTCAACTTTGATTTTTTGATTTCCGGTGTTGGGTCTCTTCCGGTACCCCAATGATTCCTGTATCTACTCTTTAAAAGGAATCGAATGACACTATTTTTGTTTCCATATTTCAACTCTGATTTCTTGACTTCCGGTTTTGGGCCACTTCCGGCCGAAACCGGTATTTTAAACTCAATGACTCCGGTATCTACTCTTGAAAAGGAATCAAATGACACTATTTTTTGTTGATCTCTAAATAAACCAATGAGGAGTGGTCATAAACAAAACAAAATTAAAGAACGGTACAAGCAATAGGATATCAGAAAGAAATTAGGGCGTGGGAAACAACTAACGTTATGGAATTTTAGAAAAAAAATAGAAGTTAAGATTTTATGTATCGGTAAAATAATACTTTATGGTGATATAAATTAATAGAATGTATTTTACAATTTAAAAAATTCATACAATACAAAGTAATAATTTAAATCAGCCTTGAAAATCAAGCCGCATGTTGATACAAACGTACTATACATACAATTCCTATCATCATAAGAATTATTTATTAATTCCCATTACATTAACGAAGTTATCGCTAATAAAAAGCTGATTTATTTAATTGTAATCTATTTTTAAAAAATTGCATTCAAAGACTGCCAATTATTTTGCAACATACAAACGCTATTTTAATGAGATTGTATTTTATCTAACAATATTTTTAGATCACTGCAGTAGATAGCTTTGTAGGTGCATTTCCAAGAAAGTAAAAAATAGAACTTTTCTTTTTTTTCTATATACAAAGATATAAGTAACAAGCAAGTTGTAATATTAAATGAATGTCAAATGGCACTGTTAATTTTATTTTAATCAGTTACTTTGTTTTTTTCCAATCAAAAATTGTATATTTTCTAATAGTAATTCCATGAAAAACAATTTGCAAAAACATGACGACTTCCTGAATGGAAATTTTAATATGGTATTTCCATTTTTATTTATTTATTTATCTTTTCTAAGAAATTAATACATATTTATTTACTACGTGGACTGAAACCTAAACCAAAACGCATACATTTAATAAACTTTAACGACATGAAATTCCAATGGCGTCATTTTAGCACGAATCAAATTATTATTTTATTTCTGTTACATTAAGAAGAAACACTTATTGTTGTTTGGCAAGTCATCAGACGAAAGTTTGGTTTGAATCTCTAGAGGTTTTACTGAATAAAACGAGGAGTAGGATGATTTATTTCCTTCCTCACAGAGTGGAAAAGTATGCTTATTAGCATGCCAGCCCTCTGAAAAGCATCTACTTTCCACCCTGCAAATGACATTTTCACTTCACTCACCACAGGGGAGATAACTGTGACTAGTGTCTTTACACCTCCATCTCTTCTGTTCTTACATGATAAATTAAAGTCGCTCGTATAATTGGCTGACCAAGTGATAAGAAACGGAACTATTTGCCTACTTGGATGGTTGGGGTTCAATGGACTAAACTCTCTCAGGAATGATCGACCTGGGTCTGTACAAGGATACAACTCATTTACACGACATATACACCATCCTCATCTCATTGCGTCCTGTTGTTGCTTATTGTTCTGAATTGTATTATTGCCGGCGTATAAGGCTGGGCGCACATGGTCCGTGCGATCGCACGGACTATATCATCCGTGCGAACGCCCGGACCGGGCGATGTAAAGTTGTCCAGCGCACATGGTCCGTGCGATGCACGGATGTTATGTCCGGGCGCTCTGTTATTTCTGTCTTGTACTCCCCTTTTCACTCATAAAAAAGCGGTCTTTCTTGACTTATTGAAGATAGCCAGCTTTATTTAAGTTATCGGACACAATTTTCAGACAGCTTGACCTAAAGTTATTAGTTTTAGCAATTTTTACTAATCTAAAAAAAGCATTTGACCTATTAGATCACCCAATTTTATTATGGAAATTAAAATACTACGCGTATCTAACACTTTCCTGCAATAGCTCTGTAAAATTGATCGAGTAGTTTCTTAAAAACCGATCGCAGTGTAAGGAGATTGATGGACCCAAAACGGGTTCATTTAAATCAAACTGTAAATTTTCTACTAGCGGAATACCACAGGGGTATATGATTGTCCCTCTATTGCGACATATATTTATTAAATAAATTAATAAATCTATAATTTAATTAATTAAAATCTCCATATTTTCTACTGTAATTAATTTCGTTACTGTAATGTTTTCTGATGACAAGAGCAGTTAAAACGGCAACTAATAACGTAATAAACAGAATGTGTAAATGGTTCTCTTGTAATAAATTAGAATTAAATATAAACAAAACTAACTACATTCAATTTCCTATTACTTCACATCTGATAACTCTGGTACCAAGTATCGTTTTGAAAGAAAATATTTGAAAAAGGAACGGACACCTAGGTCTTAGCGTTTACGTAGATGAGAACCTAACCTGGAAATCACAGAGTACCTATTGAACCGTCTTCGCTCAGTGTGTTTTATTTTGAAAAATCTCCGGAAAATCTTGTCGGAATAAGACAAATATTACATATTTTGCGTTATTCCACTCTGTACTCAGGTATGGGGTTACGCAGGGGGGCAACTCAACCGAATAAAGATTTTGCGCATACAAAAATACCCAGTTAGAATTATCTCAAACATCCCAAGCCATTTCTTGCCAAATATTGTTTGTTAAATACAATGTTCTCTTCTTACCGTCTCTTTATTTATAAAACATTTTAAAATTCACGTAAAAGGAAATTCGCACAGTGTTATTTACAAAAAATAAGTACATTCATAACAATGAAACTCGCCACAACGATGACTACAGAATTGAAAAAGATAGAACTTTAAAGTTCTTGAAAGGAATTCACTACCGTTCGGTTTTTAAACAAATTACCATCTAAAATGAGATTCCTTAATTTATAAAACTGTGATCGGGAAGAAAAAGGGTTTTTTTTAAATAAAACATCTACTATATTCTGATCAGGAGTTCTTAAATTATCTTATAAATAATGCTCTTCAAATATAATCTGTGTAGAATTATAACATTAGATATTATAACATTGTATAGTAGTATAAATAACAAACACGGAATGCCAATGTACAGTTTTAGTAAAGTTTAAGTAGACTAGTAATTAAACTTCCTAGTTATTTTCGTAGTGAAAACATTAAAAAAACGTTCAATTGTTTGTTAAAATAGTTGTTTAATGTAGGCCTATAGGCTATACGTATTTATTTGATTACCCTATGTCTATTCCTTTTTTGGTCGCTGACAAATAAGATTTTATTTGTTTATTTATATTCCTTATTATAGGCTTTCTTGTATGTATAACGAATTAACAAATCTATCGATATATTTTCTCTGCATTTTAAAATATGTAGGCCTAATATAATTAAATATAGTAAATATAATATATATAAATATATATAAATATAGTACAAAAAATATGTAGGCCTACTGCGAATACTATGTACTGAATCAAGTGTAGTCAACTAGACAGCGCACGGATGAATAACGCACGGATCAGTGTGCCATCACTCATTTGAAACAATGGTCTGCTAAATGTAGTCATAGCTTCATCCGGGCGTTCGCACGGATGAGTTGAAGCGGGAAGGTCCGGGCGCTTTTTCGCCCGGATCCGTACGGCGCACGGATCCGGGCGTCGCACGGACCATGTGCCATCCCCAATGCTTCTCCATTACCTGCTTACTTGTCCGTGCAGCGCACGGACATATCATCCGTGCGTCGCACGGACCATGTGCCATCAGCGTAAGATTGCATTTCTGTTAGAGAGAGATAGTGATGGCTGAGTGAGGTATGCGGTGCAATAGTCATGCCTTTCCAATAACATAGTATTAGTATAGTAATGCTGACAGCTGATTTTTTTACACGTCATCACATTGTCAATAACAACTACGACAAATTATCTAAATTATATCAGCTGTTTCTTTTTAATTGTTGTTTTTAAGTACAGCAGTACAAACATTCTGCGGGTTGCATATACAAGTGCAATCTTAAACGCCAGCATCAATACAGATTGCAACGTACACACATTAGGGATTAAAAAAATTACAAGAAACACGCTGATACGTGTAGTAATACAAACAAATTTTTTTGAGAAGAGTTCCTACATACCATTAAAATTACAGAGTGTATTACAGAGTTGTACTACCATTTTGTAGTACAAATTATAACCGTTTTGATTTTATGTGTAAAAAAAATTAAAATAAATCAAAGTGAGTTTTACCTTAATTATTATTGCAATAAAATATGAGAATAAGGAAAATACAACTGTAAATAAAAGGATACAATCATTATTTTACTATAGTACATACCAATAGAATTGGAAAAGTATGAGAAAAAAATTTATTTAGATTAACCACAGAAAATTTTATAATCCGCTTAGAAATTTAAAAGAGAACTTTGAATCTGACAAAAATCATGAATACGATAAAAATTATACAATACACATGTTGATATGAGGGTAAATAGAATATAAACGGGATTTTGGTCCTAAGAATCTATAGATGGTAGGACTGGCCTCGCGCTTCTAGTATGCTTGGGTGGGGTCATTAGGAATTGGGACTCAATCAATGGGTCTGTAGCGCTCAAGATATCGGAACAGCACGTGCATCCCTCTATTGCGCAAAGTATAATTATAAAATTTCTTACTCGTAATGGAGTTTAAGCGACGGAAATTTTTCAGATTGACTTCCCAGTTCAGGGACCAAAGATTGTCAAGGACTCGTGTGTTTGCCTGGCATATAGAATTCAAGAATGAACAATTGGAAAATCAGGAACACAATCGACGGGTGAATGTATCTGAAATTGCAGAGCAGGTCGGAATAAGTTATGGAAGCTGTCAAGTGATCACTACATATGACCTAAAGTTTCGTTAAGCGTATGCCAGTTGGGTCTCTCGCCTTTTGACCGCATATTAGGAGTTGAGATGCTCTAAACTGTCTCAAAACTGGAAGTTATGTACTGAGCTCAACTTGATCATCCTCCCTAAAGCCCGGACCTATCGCCCTGAATTTTCATTTGTTTGGACTGGTTAAAGAATCACTAGAATGGCATCGATTTGAAGATGACGAAGGCGTGGAGGGATTTGTGCGCAATTGGCTCCTGATACAACCAGCTTCATTATACGATGCAACGATAAAAATCTTTCTACTCGCTAGGAAAAATGTATTTCTAAAGCAGGAAACTACATAAAAAAATAAATTATATTTTCCTTTTATTCTACAATAAAACTTTTTTTAAATGAAATCCCGTTTATATTCGATTTACCCTCATAATATAATGGCAAATAACCTCGAGGTGCCAATTTTATTGAAAATGACTATAGTTTATTAGTTTCAACGAACCGCTCACTTCGTTGGCCCATGACACACAAGAGATGATAGACAACAATAAGAAAGGGTGAACAGTTCAGTGTTCAATAAAACCACAATACCGCAACAAATGAGAGTAGGTTCAGCTACTAATACAACAACAAGACTTTACGGAAAAAAGAAACTGTTAAGAAAAAAGAAAATCACTGGAAGGAGGAAATAGACTTATCTATTCAGTAATAGCCAACAACAGTACATTTCTCAAGCAAAAATACTTTTAGCATAAGAAAATGCTAATTGTAAATGGAATATCGAGATGTGATTAAATTTATACTTGTTTTAACCGCGATACAAGACAAACCCAACAAACCCGTTTTCCTTTTTTCAAATTTCAGTATCATAGGCTACAAATAAATTCAAAACACCTTGTAACTATTTATTAATATTGAATATAAAAACCTAATAGGACATTTACAGGCGTAAGATAACACTATTCCATCTTTTCTCATAAGAGACAAAAGTATCGTCGTTACCTAAAAAAGCTTATAAAGCGCTTATTTTAGTGTAAATTAGTGATTTTCTGTACTTCGTTCATTAAAATCTATAAAAAAATGGGATTTAAATTGCGACCATAATATGATCAAAGTGTACTTAAAACGACAAAAGTGTATAGTTATAGAAAATTCAAAGCCTAAAATTAGAGATTATTCGTATTTTTAAGTCGAACGGAGGTTGCTTTCATTTACGTCAACCACTCGACTCAAATTAGGTTATGATTCTCTTTATTAACATTGGCAATATAAATTCGTGTGAGTGTTTCACACAGCTTTTTTAATGTCTTAAAGATTTGTTTTTTTAACCGTTTGTTGTCCACTCTATACAGAGGTTCGTAGAAATTTATTCAGAATTTTCTAATTCTTCCTATTAATCGTTCGTTTTCCCCTCGTAACCCCTGTACTGGTCTATCTTCGGACCCATTATCATGCGGAAGATCTTTCTCTTAAATTTATCTCCTTCTCTAAGACGAGTTGCTAATCACAGCATAAAACATCCAACCAAATTTCCCAGTCCTCGCGTAATTGAATTACAAGTTGTACTAACAGTCCCGGGTTCATGCATGGATACATTCTTAGTTTAATTGTCATGAATTTTGTACGTACTTTAATGATAAATAAATAAATTCCCATACCTCCTAACAAAACAAAATATTTTTCAAAATTCAACAACAATATTTCATGAATATTCAACGAAAGGAGAACTTAAAAAAACAGAACATTTAAAAATTACACGTAATATAATTTAAAATTCTGTGCAGCACACCAATATCTGATCAATATTCAAAAAATGTTTCAAGTTTTATTTAAATCAAATTCTCTTGTTATATTTATAAATTCCTTCTATTTAAATTTATGTTTTCTTTAAGTTATTTTACTCTTATTTTAATAATATACCTCGTTACATACATTTTACATAACATATACAACTTATTAAATACAGAATATATTTGAAAATATGACTTTGTCATTCATACATTATTATTACTTGTATTTACCGTATTTATATATTTTTAATTATTCTCCACGTTCTTCTTTATCTTTCCTTTTTGTTATGTATATATATAATTTCTATTTATTTAAAGGAGTGGTTAAAAGCGACCGCTCCTAATTTCCGTATCAGTAGTGACTGTGTTACAGCATTATTTAGACTTGTTTGTTTTTTCTATTCTTTCTTTTTTGCTCGTCTTCTTTATTTTCAGAATGAAAGAAAGTTCTAATTTTCACGTAACGAATTTAAAACGTGACGTTCTTAATAATATTTTAATTTAAAAAGTATTAGTAATGTATACAATTTAAACAACAATACAGTGAAATTAATAATACCAGTACATTTTAGATTTTTCTCTCACAATCATCCCCTTTAATATTAAAAATGAACAGAATTTACACAAACTTTCTCTATTAATTTCAAGCAGTACCATATTTTAACTATTTTTGTAACTAAAGTAAAAGCTAGTTTAAAAAACTTAAGGGTTTCAATATGCCTGTAACAGGCAGGTGGAATGTTAAATTATTTGCACTCGATTTGTTAGTTCCAGGGCTACAAAAAATAGTTATATTTGTTTTCACATGGTCAGCCACTGCCCATAACAGACAGGTGGAGTGTCAAATTATTTACACTCGATCTGTTCGGTGCAGGGCTAAAATAAATAGTTCTGTTTCTTATTACATGGTCAGCCAATTAAATGACTGAATCATTTAAGAACAGAAGAGGTAGAGGTGTAAAAGACACTAATCAGAGTTATCTTCTCTGAAAGTAATGAATTTCATTATACAGCCAGACCCTGTCGTGAAGTGAAGGTGTCATTTGCAGAGTGGAAAATTTGTGCTTTTCAGAGGGCCCGGCATGCTGATAAGCGTATTTTTCCACTCGGTGAGGAAGGCAATGGTAAACCACCTCACTCCTAGTTTTACTTAGTAAAACCTCTACAGGTTCAAACCAGCTTTTCGGCTGATGACCTAAACAACAACATGGTCAGCCAATTGTACGACTGAATCATTTAAGAACAGAAGAAGAAGAGGTGTAAAAGACACTAGTCAGAGTTATCTCCTCAGAAAGAAATTAAATACATTAAACGTACAGCCATATTCTGTGGGTGTCATTTGCAGAGGAAGTAAGTGCTTTTCGCAGGGTCTAGCGTGCTGATAAGCACACTTTTCCACTTAGTGAGAAAGGCAATTGTAAAGAACCTCACTCCTCGTTTTACTTAGTAAAGCTACTAGAGGTTCAAACCAGCCTTTTGGCAGATGACCTAAACAAACAACAAAGGTTTATGGCAATAATACAACAAATTGTGTTAACTAGTTAACTCCACGTTTTGTACAGAAATTGATATTGGTAACAATGGTAAAACGGATCACGTTTATCAACTAGAAAAATTTCTATATTGCTCACTACAAAGAAATTAGTTATGCGAGAAAAATAGTATTTCAGAATCAACAGAACGGAAAATTTTGAATTATACACACAAGAAAACGTTCCTCTTTTCTGCGTTGACTTGTACGCTTATAAATGAATTGTTTATAATAAAAATTATTAGGAGATACGGAAGTTTACGCAAAAAAGCCCAAATTTTAGCTACAGTCTCTTTAATGAGCTTTCAAAACGTATGTTACTTCTTTCGGTATGAATAAGAAATAACGCCGTGTGTATAGTTAAAGACTTCTCCTCCTCCTCCTTCTCCTCTTCCACCTCCTTCTTCTTCAGGTGCCTATCCGCTCCGAATGTTGGTGACTATTATAGCAATTTTCACTTTGTTCGTTGAACTGCGAAATAGCTCTTCTGAGCTCTTCCCAAACCAAGTTCTCAGATTTCGAAGCCATGACACCCTTCTTCTGCCAGTTTCACGCTTTCCATATATTTTTCCCCGCAGAATGGCTTGTAGTAACAAATATCGTGAGTCATTCCGCATGTTACGTCCAAAATATTAGAACTTCCTACACTTGGTAGTGGAAATGACTTTCACGTCATAAACACTTTGCAGGTACAATCCGATGTTTTTTTAAATGGCGGCCAATAAAATAATTGCTATTACGGCTCAAAATAATGATAGTGGAATGATTTTCAAATTAAACCATCCATTTTTACAATGTAACTCCAATTAAAATTATAACTCCAATGAGCATTAAAAGATGCATTTTGGTATGACAAACTTTTTATTCAGTTTTGATTTTCGTTTAGATTTAAGTTCTCCTGCAAAATTTCAGGAAACAAAGTTAACATATTAATTCTCTTAACAGACGATATGTAATTAACAGGACGCTTGTTAATAACCCAAAAGAAGGGAACACATTTGAAGAAAAAATTTAAACAATAAAATGGCCATAATTAAAAAAAAACAATGGACAGAAACAAAAATCACACAAAACTTGATAAAAAATATCCACTTATACTTTTTAATATTTATTTTAGATATTTATACAAATGAAGAAAGATACCACAAGAATAAATTAATGGACAGCAGAAATTTACAAAGAATTCTGGACATCGGGAGTGAAATTGTGAAATAAAATAACAACAGTTATTAAAGAATAAAAGACGGCAGCCGAAATAATAACAATAATAATAAAATAGTAATTAAAAACTGTATACATTAGAAAACGGAGAAATTATAAAAAAATTAAGTAACAAAGAAATAAACCTAGAAAGGATTTCTAATGGCTAAAAAACTTTTTTGATGTAACAATTAACTCTTCAATAAAAATTTATTTACATTTTTTAAAAGAAAGTATCAATGTATAATTTCTTTTTCAACTCTATCATTGTTATACTTTTACAGTGAGCACACTAAAGGAGATATTGCTACGGAACTCAAGAAAAACAGATTGGTCACTTAAAAGAAAATTTCAACAAACGCCCAAATCGTACGTATCTGAAGTTGAACCTGAAAGTTGATATTTGTTACTGTTTCGTTTTTTGTTCAATTAGTTTTATTACGATCGTTTCAACATTTTTAGTTTTTAGCGATCCGATTACAAAACAAAAATAAGTAGTAATTTAACAAAGGATTACAATATGTTTACAATAACTAAACGATTAGGGTCAAGCTTATTAGACTCTTTACAGTATCCTACCAGAATTGTATTTTTTGGTTGTTGGATTGAGTTCGAAGTTCCGGTTTTGAGCGGAAGTGGCCCAGAACCGGAAATCAAAGTCGGAATTTGGAAACAAAAATAATGACATTTGATTCCTCTTAAGAGTGGATACAAAAAGCACTAATGGTTTTTGCCAAAAGTTAAAGGTAAGCCTTTTTTTAAATTTCCACCAGCCATGAAACACGTCGACTCATGTAAGGGATTTTTTTATTTTAAAATTTACTTTGAATATTTCAAAAGTTTAATATTTTTGTATAGTGTGTGTCATTAGCGCGATCTGTGTATTCGTATTTTAATATTAGGATTTAAAAAGATTAAAAAATATGACAAATTTGCTTCGTTTATGTATCAAAATATTGGTTTCAAAAAAGCTCAGTAGAGCTATTTCGCAGTGCAACAAGAGAGGATGCCCTCTCATTCTACGTGCTTCAGAGTCTGAGCACGCGGAGTAGAGTGATGGAAATTCTATACATTTACAACATTCTGCATTCACGAGTTGATGCTCCGGATAATTCGAAGATTTTTCTGAGGGTGCCTTGCACATCTTTCAGAAGTTTTAGGCTGTTTGCTAGAGCCACAAGAAGTAAAATAGCTCCAATCAATAGATGTATGCAAATGAAATAAATGGAGAGGTAGATCTGTTTCACAGAGATGGTAAAATTAAAGAAAAACTATACAGGATAATGTGAAAGAAGGCTGTAAATATTGCGTGATCATTATGTTGTTTTAAATATTTTTATGTTATTCGTGTCTAAGTGGTGTATATTGGGCTCGGTGGCTGACTTTTTGCGACCAGCCATAGTAGTGGGTGGAGACGGCGGAGTGTAGGGGAGTTTGGGAGCCCCCCCAAAAAAATAAAAATAAAAAAACAAATAAAGTGAGAATTGCTGTAACAGTTGTCAACTTTTGGAACGGACAGCCACTTGAAGAAGATGAAGATGTATCGAATACATACTACATAATACTACTTTATTTAGTTGAAGAAACGAATTGAGAAATAAAAATTATAATAAATTACACGAACATCAAAGTAATTCTAATGTCACGTATTTAAAAAATTTTTAAACATATTACATCTAATGAAGTACAAGACATTCAATTAACAAACCAATTATTCTATTCTAAACAACACGAAAATTTAGAAGTTTATATTAATTAATTTTTAACCGCAGACGGTGTTAACCACATAAGGGATAACAACCAACTTGGGCGGTGCCGCCCTCAGAGAACCATTTTAGGATGGAAGGGAGGCGTTTCCAATTTTAAGGATAGATTCTACCTACTTGTGCTACTATAGTATTTTTTTTAATTTACTAAGAAATTATTAACCAAATTGCAAGACTTAATATTATTTCTATTTTCTTTATTAGAATTTTCTTAAATGAAATAAATGGAAGTTAAGTTATTTTATGGAAAGCCTAATAATCATGTTACAATTACTTATAAATCAACCGACTTTTTTATGAAAATCCGGCAAAAGGAAACTACAAAATTTTTCAAGTATTTAAAAATGTATGTGTTATTTAGGTCATCAGCTGAAAGGCAGGTTTAAACCTTTGAACCTCTAGAGGCTTTACTAAGTAAAACGAAGAGTGAGGTGGTTTACCATTACCTTCCTCACTGAGTGGAAAAGTATGCTTATCACCATACCAAGGTCCATTGAAAAGCATCTAATTTCCACCCTGCAAATGACACCTTCATTCATTTATCACAGAGTCTGGCTGTACAATTAAATTCATGACTCTCAGAGGAGATAACTTAGATTATTATCTTCACACCTTTATCTCTTCTGTTCTTAAATGCTTCAGTCATATAATTGGCTGAACATGTGATAAGAAACAGAACTATTTGATATGGCCTTGGAACTAGCAAATCGAGTGCAAATAATTTAACACACCACCTGCTTGAAATTATACGCAATTTAAAAAGTATAATAAGAATAACACCGTTTAAAGCACTCGGCATTTGATTAACAATATCATAATTCGAATAACACACAACAGTAATTTCAGCTGTAAAAGTAGAAGTAATTTACGGTTTTAATCAAAAACAAATGACAGCAAAATTAGCTAACTTATGGAATTTCACGATACAAGAAATACGTGATAACCTGTGAAATTCACGAAATAACATACCCCGTAGGTAGTTAAAGTTTCGAATGCGTAGCCTTCATACATAAACTATGTGCGGATCAAACCGCGGTGACTATGTTAATTCGGTAAAAGACTAGGTTTGTGCAGAATATGAGAGAATAGAAAGTAAATACTAATTAAAAACTGCTCTTCTTAATCTTGAGAAAATTTTCAGATTCTTCAGGATTTTACTTTGGCTTCTGAAAGCACATCACGCTGATCTTAAGCGCCTCTCTATTTCAGTGGTTTGGGTTGTTTTTTTACATTTAATGACTTCCTTGAGGTCGATGCATTTATTTGTAGGCTGTATAACAGGTCATCAACCATAATTTCTCTGTTTTTATTTTGATTGGTCATAATTGGTTTACTTATGTAATTAAGTAATGCCATTTGCCCATAACAGACAGGTGGAGTGTTAAATTATTTGCACTCGATCTGCTAGTTCCAGGGGTACAAAAAATAGTTCTGTTTCTTACCACACGGTCAGCCTATATATGACTTAAACATTTAAGAACTGAAAAGGTAGAGAGTACAAGGCACTAGTCAGAGATTTCTCCTCTGAGAGTAATGAATTTCATTGTACAGCCAGAAGGTGAATGAAGTGAAGGTGTCATTTGCAGGGTGGAAATTAGATGCTCTTCGGAGGGCCTGGCATGCTGATAAGCAAAAGCTCCTTTTCCACTTAGTGAGAAAGGTAAGGTAAACCACCTCGCTTCTCGTTTTACTTAATAAAATCCCTAGAGGTTCAAACCAGCCTTTCGGCTGATGACCTGAACGACACAAGTAATTACATAATTACTTTATTATAATTGCGTAATTAGTAATGAATCAGAACTTAAAAAGAAAATTTTATAAATATGTACCACTACATAAAAGTTTCACAAAAAATTTAAATAATTATTTGTATGAAATTGTATCAAACTAATAGTGCTGTCAAAAATTACAGAGAACATAAAATAAAATTTAACAATTTAGGCTAAAGAAGTTAATAAGTTTACAATCAGAAGCAAAATTGTTTTAGAGAATAATATTTTGGAACAGATATCCCACTTTCAGTATCTAGGATGGAACATTACATTCCAACAAGATAAAGATGCTTACAATAAGTTGCAGAACCATCCACCGACCCTTAAAAAATAGCACCAGCAAAAACATGAGGTTGAGATTTTATAAAACAATAGCAGTGCCGACCCTACTCTATGGCAGTGAAATTTGGGTACTATCAAACCGAGAGGAGAGTATATTGCAAGTATCTGAAATTAAATTTCTTCGACATACATATGGGTGTAGTAGAGAAAATCGTTACAGGAATACCGAGATAAGGAAAGAACTCAACATCTTCTCTATAAACGACAGGGTATCTCCAAATATAACGAAGTGGTTGGAGCATATGAACAGATTGAGGGAGGATAGGATACCTAAGGAAACACTAGGCTATAAACCGGAGGGAAAGAGAGAACAATGACGCCCGAGAAAGAGATGAGCTGATTTGAGAGGTTCGGAACAGGCAGAGAATCCTTGAAAGGCAGAAGAATAAGAAATTTACATGTATTTTGTAATCATTTTTAATGACCATATATGGTATATACTAGCATTATTAATTAGAATTGTATATTATCTAAGAAAATCGCTACGGTGTATTACCTACTAAAACAACCATTCCAGAAAAACAACAAATCTTTATATATCTAAACGTAAAAAAAGGAAAATATGCAAAAACATGATTGGTTACGGTACAACGTAAGATTACCGCAAAATTAAGAGAAACAAGGAAAGTTTTAACGCATCAGTTAACTTATTTTTATTCGAAAATTTTTTCTTTGAGTTCTAATACTATATAAAACTATTAGTGTAATAATTATTGACGTGATAGTGCGTGGAAGAGTGGTCAAAAAAGATATTGTTTACAGGGATAAAATATAAGAGAAGATACTTTCAAACTTTCTTTCCTCAATTCACGGATCATTAGCCTACGTTTACTAACAACTGAACACTGAATATTTATTCTTCAATACAATAATTAATATATTGTTCTCCATAAACAATAAATTATTTAAAAGAGTTTACATTTTTCATATAATTATATAGGTATTTATTAGATCTAAATCTTATTAATATTTACTCGTTACAAGTACCGAAGAAAATTTATTAGTTTTAGGGAAAGTAACTATTAATTATTTGCAAGAAAATAAATGTATACGCCATGAAGATGAAATGAAAAAATCTATTTTTTACATGTTTTCGTGAGAAAAAAACATAAAATTGCTAATAATCGGTAACTAAGCGTTATACAAAGAAAAGTTCAAAATAAAAGTTGTAGGATTTTAAATTATCTACAACTTTTATTATATACATTTTTACGCTAAAATGCATATTAAAGTCGCAATCTTAAAAAATACAATTATTTTTACGAAAAAACAGCCTCCCCAAGAATTTCAGCAGACATGGCGCCAACCTTGTCTTGTAGAACGTAAAAATTGAGTAAATGACGCGTTTTTTAAAAAAACTGTTGGAGCCGTTTTTGAGAAAAACGCAAAAAAGTGAAAAATGATACGAATTAAGTACTACTTCCGGTGGACCGATTTTGATGAAAATGTCGTGCCGGGTCCGGTAGTAGTATCTAACTTAAGTTTCAAGTTTCAAGTTCGTACGATATTTCGTTCTTGAGAAATTATGTTCATACACACACACACGCACGCACGCACGCACGCGCACACACTCAAACACACGCGCGCACGCACACACAGACCAATCGCTAAGAACATAAATTTTTTTGAGTTCAGGGCGTCTGAAAACGTGTAGATCCGGTGAAAATTCGATTTAAAAAAATCGACATGAAAACAATAGTTTCCTTCCTATATATTCATGTAGGCAAGAGAAAGTAAAAAAAAAAAATTAAAAATTATAGGAAAAATTTGCAACGATTTCCGGTTTAGATATCTCTGCCCTATATGTTTCGGATGATCAAAACCCTACTGTGATTAAATTTTCGGTACAAGGACAGCGTTATTTTACTTCCTTCCAAGTACGTATATAAGTATACTACTGTAATACTCATCAAATAAATTAAAAGTATAATTCTCAACCACTTTTTACATTTAGACTACCATTAAAATTTGCATAGAATTTTTTTGCTGTCAAATTATCTTTTTCAATGCAATAGTTCTATTTCCATAATAATGTGAGAATCTTTATTCTATTTACTTCCTACATAAATATCTACATCATATTTAAAATAAAATAATAATTAGGAGAAATTTCACCAACAAATTCTCATAGTAAGACAAAGTTCATTTTTTTAACAAATGGCAATAAATCATGTAATTTATTGAAATTTTCTAGGTTATAAGATTGTATCATCATAAATTTATAACGAACGTAAAATCTGGTTCAATGAATTGGAAATGAAAATTCTGTTTAAATTCTAAGTTCTACCGAACGGATTAAACATTTTTTATATGGTTGTAACAAGGTCATTTTCAGGATACTGCTAAAGATTTGAAAATCAAAACTGGTAAAAACCGTTACCATACTTTTTGAAGTTAATAACAAATTAACTGAATTAAATTTTCACCCACCGGGTTGGTCTAGAGGTAAAGTCGTCGCCAAAATCAGCTGTTAAAACAGCTGATTTTCGGAGACGAAGGTTCCTGGTTCAAATCCTAGTAAAGGTAGTTACTTTTATACGGATTTGAATGCTAGACAGTGGTTACCGGTGTATTTTGATGGTTGGGGTTCAATTAACCATACTCTCTCAGGATTGGTCGGCCTGAGTCTGTACAAGACTACACCTCATTTACACGTCATACATATTTATCATCCTCATTTCATTGGGTCATGGGGTTGCTTATTGTTCTGAATGGAACAGATTGCAACGTACACATATTAGGAATTAAAAAAAAAAATTCGATTAATTTACTATTCTGGCGGCGACGTTTGTAGTTCAAAACCAAAACAAAGTTTGTTTTGAAATGTCATTATGGCAGAACTACCGTGTTGTTATGGAATATAAATATAACCATTTTATAATTGTTGATTTGCCTATAACAGGAAGATGGAGTGTTGAATTATTTGCACTCAATCTGATAGTTCGAGGTTTACAAAAATAGTTCTGTTTCTTATCATGTGGTTAGCCATTTTATATGACTGAATCATTTAAGAACAGAAGAGATAGAGGTGTAAAATACACTAGTCATAGTTATCTCCTCTAAGAATAATGAATTTCATTATACAACCACACCATGTGGTTAATGAAGTAAAGGTGTCATTTGGAGGTTAGAAAGTTGATGATTTTCAGAGGGCCTGGCATGTTGATAAGTATAATTTCTACTCAGTGAGGAAGGCACTCGTAAAATAACACACTCCTTGTTTTACTTAGTAAAGGATTTAGAGGTTCAAACCAGCCTTTCGGCTGATGACCTAAACAAAAACTGTTGATATAAATGTGAAAATAGTTGTTATGAAAAGTCATCAATAAAAATTATTTTGCGAATTTATTCGGACGGGCCAAGTATCATTCTTCAAGTAAGAAACGGTAAGTAGAAAAGTGAGATTTTATAGAAGTATTAGCAAAAAAATTGCAAATATATCTAGTCCTGGGTTCGAATACCAGTCGTGAAAAATTATATATTCGCATAAAAAACTTAATTATAATGATTTGAAGATAAAGTGCCGTATTTATACATATTAAAACTTTTTAGTGCTTAATAGGGAAACAACCCACCGGTTTGGTCTAGTTATAAACTTGTTGCTAGAAAATCAGGTGTTCAACAACTGATTTTCGGAGATGAAGGTTCCTGGTTCAAATCCTAGTAAAATTAGTTACTTTTATACGGATTTGAATACTTGACAGAGGTTAACAGTGTACTTAGACGGTTGGGATTCAATTAACCATACTTTCTCAGGAATGGTCATCCTGAGTCTGTACCTGACTACACCTCATTTACACATCATACACATCATCCTCATCCCATTGGGTCATGGGGTTGGTTATTGTTCTTAATATGAACAGATTGAAAAAAAAATTGGAAAACAAAATTGAAGCATTCCACTTTGGAGTCTAGCGTTCAACACTTAAGCGAAATAATGGAATGAACATGTGTTGTTTAGGTCATTAGCCGAAAGGCTGGTTTGAACCTGTGGAGGTTTTACTAAGTAAAGCGAGGAGTGAGGTGGTTTACCAGTGCCTTCCTCACTGAGTGGAAAAGTACGCTTATCAGCATGCCGGGCCCTCTGAAAAGCACATATTTTCCACTCAGCAAATGGCACCTTCACTTCATTCATCACAGGGTCTGGTTGTATAATGAAATTCATTACTTTCAGAGGAGATAACTCTTATTAGTGTCTTTTAGACCTCTGCTTCTTCTGTTCTTAAATGATTCAGTCACTTTTTGAAATTTTTAAAATTAATTGGCTGACCATGTGATAAGATACAGAACTATTTATTTTATCCCTTCAAAGAACAGATTGAGAGCAAATAATCTGACACTCCACCAGTCTGTTAAGAGCAAAAAATGAACATAAGAAATATTATTCTTGATTACTGCGAAAATAAATTTCCGAGTACAAGAATATTGAATAGGTAATGTAATTTATAATTTATTAACATCTTATACAACATCAGAATAGTTCAATGAGTGACAAAATTTGAATACATAAAAAATATCTATAAATTGAAACGATTTCATTGTATGAATATATTATAAAATTTCAATAAATAACTTAATTAAAAACAAAAACATTTCAATCTGAAAAATTACAAAAATTCTTCAAAAAAAAACTAAAAATTTAAATTTAAATGTATGCGGGCAACGAAAATATATTATATTAAAAATATTTAAAAACTTAATTAAATAAACTTGGGAAAAATTTTATTTTAATTAAAATATAATGATAATTTTTTTAAATAAGTCATCAACGACAAAAAATTATTGAAAAAAAATAAAAATATTTACCTTATAATTTCGACAGAAATATTTTGATAGATTTCTAGCGGTTATGTTGGTAGCGTGTGAATATTTGAACGATTAGGTCCACCTAATATGTTGTTAGTTTTTTAGGAATTTATTTTTTTAACGAAGGTTATAATTTTTTCCGGAAGAAATAGGTTGGAACTTAACGCACATATTCCTATATAATATTAGAATTAAGTAATAAATTATATAAGTTAAATTCCCACAGTATACATGAATATAAATTTATAAGCTACACATAGTAATTTTTTTGTTACAACGTAAAAAAGGTTACTCTATATAAATTAATTAATGTTTAATTACTAACATATTTAATCGATGCATACTTAATTTATGCACTCAAAATATACATCTTATTTTTAATGATTCTTTATAGTCATTAACCTGCTATAATGTTTTTAGCATGTTTGTGGTAAAGTAACAAACATGTTGATTTCTATATGGATGAACTATTTAACATTTCTCCCAGGAATGCATTGTAAGCGGCATCGTTTAAATTAATTATTTTTACGTTGTACACACTATACGATTAAAAAGTAAGACACATTTACAATAAGTCATTTTTTATGAAAATGTTTACCAAAATAACTTTTTTTTAATATTCCGCTCTTAAGATATTTTGTACACACACATATATCAATATACATATATTTTTGTAATCCCTAATGTGTGTACGTTGCAATCTGTTCAATTCAGAACAATAAGCAACCCCATGACCCAATGAGATGAGGCTGATATGTATGATGTGTAAATGAGGTGTAATCTTGTACAGATTCAGGTCGACCATTCCCTGAGAGAGTATGGTTAATTGAACCCCAACCATCAAAGTACACCGGTAACCACAAACAGCTGATTTTGGCGACGACTTTACCTCTAGACCAACCCGGTGGGTTATATATATATATCAATATATAGGGAAGGAAAATATTGTTTTCAAGTCGATTTTTCGAAATCGAGTTTTCACCCCCGTTTTTAGACCCCTGAATCCAAAAAAACACGCATTTAACGATTGGTCTGTGTATCTGTATCTGTGTGTGTATGCGCGCACACACACACAAACACACCCGGGCGCCACAGATATTTTTTACACACACACACACAGATATTTTGTACAGAGTTTAAACTTGGAAATTAAATCAGATACCATTAGAGTACATTTTACGTACATTTTAATTAAGATCGGTCAACTAGAAATAGTAACTTATCATGCGATTTTTAACTTTTTTGCATAATTTCTGAAAAAAGCTCTTACATCATAATTTTTTCCTTAAAAACCGCCTCATTTACTACAATTTTATTTGTAAGATGGGTAAGCGTCATTTCAGCTGAAATTCGTGGGGCTGCGCTCTCAAGGTTAAAGTATAACGCTAACTTTAGAGACAACTAGTGATTTTCTATATTTTGCCCCTTAATCGGTAAAAAAATTGTGTTATTTAAGATTGAGACCTTAATATGCATTTTACGACAAATGCATGCAATAAAAGTTATAGAAAATTTTAAAAACCAACAAATTTTATTTCAAGCAGTTTTTTACAAAGCCTAGTTTAGCGTCAATTAGTGATTTTATATATTTTTAAATTCTACAGAGGTTGATTTTCATTTAGCGTCATTCACTGATGATTAAGCCCGCGAGCTCTAGAGAATAATTTTTTTGGATTCAAATCTTATTTACGAGAGTCACGTGAATTTTTTACGTTCAGGCTGAGAGCAGTTGGTGATGTTGACATAACGTACACCCAATTCTCTGAAGAAAGTTGATGATCGATGGAGAAGTTTACGGTCGTGATCGAGCTGAAAGTAACTGACGATAGAGCCACGCTACAAAATACAAAAAACTGGTTTAAAACACTCACACAACTTTCTCGTGCCAATGCAAATAATTAACAATATAACATAAACATTAATAATAAAACATTAGAAATAAAAAAAAACTAACTTAATTTTAATCGAGTGAAAACCGCAAAATGAAAATCAACCTCAGTTTGGCTTAAAAATACGAAAAATCACTCTCACGCTAAACTAGGTTCTGTAGAGAAAAATGCTCTAAATAAAAGTTGTAGATCTTTTATTTTCCTATAAATTTAATTGTGTATACTTCTGTCGTCAAGTGCATACTAAGGCTAAAATCTTAAAAAAATCGATTTTTTTACTCATTTTCGTGAGAAAAAAAAACAGAAAATCGCTAATTACCGATAAACAAGCGTTATATAAAAAACTGTTTGATATAAAAGTTGTAAAATTTTACATTCTCTACAATGTTTATTATATACCTTTTTGGGCTAAAATGCATACTAAAGCCGCAATCTTAAAAAAAAAAACATTTTTTTACGAGAAAACAGCCTTCCCAAGAATTTCAGGAGGCATGGCGCCTACCCCATCTTGTAGAGTATAAAAAACGTAGTAAATGAGGCAATTTTTAAAAAAATCGTAGGAGCCGTTTTTGAAAAATCGCAAAAAAGTGAAAACTACTACTTCCGGTTGAGCGATTTTGATGAAAATGTTCGTGTCGGGTCCTTAAGTGGTATCTAACTTAAGTTTCAAGTTTCAAATTCGTACGATGTTTCGTTCTTGAGATATTCGGTTCACACACAGACCAATCGCTAAAAACATGTTTTTTGGTTTCACGAGGTCTGAAAACGTGTAGATCCGGTGAAAACTCGATTTCGAAAATCGACATGAAAACAATACTTTCCTTTCTATATATTCATATAGGAAAGAGAAAGTAAAAAACTAAAACTTTTGTGCAAGGGCCTACAGTAGTTTTAAATTGCTATTACATTTTACTGCTCAAAACTTTTCGAAATTAACAATTAGTATCAAGATTTAACACGATTTCCATACCTAAATTTTCACAATCGCCACAGTATAGCCTAAATAAAAAGTTGGCCGAACTATGGCAATCTCATTACAAGTTTAAACGGACCTTGATCAAATTTAGTTGATGACCACTGTTTTAAAATAAAAACAAAATAAAATAATAAAATAAAAACTTTTGGATCATACAGTTGAGTTAACTGTACACATGTATCATTCTCAACAAGGTAAACTTGATGCATTAAATAACTGATAAAAAAGATATTACCTTTGATAAAAACATATTTTAATTTATTATCATTATTTAAATCATTAATTTAATAAAACGATAAAATCAGCTAATCAAAAAAAATCCTATAACTGTATTTTATAATAATAATTTTATTAAGATTTTTTGTGTACAGTAATAAAAAAGCAACAGTTTAATCACATAGATAAAACTATATAATCTTTATTTTACTGTCAAGTTTTATTTCTTAATTCAAAAATGTTACTTCCGCCACGTGGATGTAATAAAAAAAATTCTAAAAATATTTCGCAATAGTTTATTTATTTTTTAAGTTATTTCACGTGCACGAAGCAACTCTGATTATTGACAATAAAATGAACAAATAAATAAATACAAATAGATTATGTAATAGTACTGAAAGATCATTAAATTAAAGTGGATAAATGTGTTGCGCCTAAATTTATGATTTCATGTGGCAACAACAGGTTCTATTTTTCACCATTTGTGTTATTTGTTTGTAATTAAATAGTGAAGTTCTTATGTTTTTAAGTCTTTACTGTACGTCAAAATTAATAAAAGGTCTCAAGTTTTTGTCTACTGCATTGATTTTTTATTATAAAATAAAATTTTAACAAGAAGATTTCATTATTTACAACGATAAATATAAAACCAGCTTTGGCCGCCTCCGTTGCGTAGTTAGCGCGCTAGCCTACCAAGTGGAAGGTCCCGAGTCCGATTTCCGGCTGAGGCCTGGAAATAATTACCCGTCAAAAACCCATTGTTTCATACTTCAAAGTCGTTGCTAATAACCAAATCTTGATGCGACTTAAAACAACAAAAAAAACTTTCCTGTACTGCGTATATTCATAAGGGCAAGAGAAAGTAAAAATTACTAGTTTTTTCATTAATTTATTTAAAGTCGAATTAAGTGGTTGGTTATTAGCAACTAGGGAGGATTATGTGACTGCAACTGTGGGTTTTGACATGTGAAAATTTTCAGAACCTGCCCTGGAATCGAACCCGGGACTTCCGCGCGGTAGACAAACGCGCTAAAACAACGCTACGGAGGCGGGAAAAAATACTATTTTGTGTTAATTTGTTGTTTGCTTTCTCTTGCCCTGTTTCATTCAATATTATAGGGAAAGAATGTATTATTTTCATTTCGACTTTTAAAAATCGAGTCTTTACCGGAAATAACAGTTTTCAGTCCTCATGAACCCAAAAATATATATTTTTAGCGATTGGTGTGTGTGTGCGCGCGCGCGCGCGAACAAAATCTCAAAAACGAAAAAGCTTACGAAGTTGTAACTTAGAATTAAATTAGGTACCACACGGGGACTCAACATGAACATTTTCATTAAAATCGGTCAACCGACAGTAGTAGTTTATTTCTGCGCCTCATTTACTACAATTTGCATGCTCTACATTCTGCAAGATAGGATAAGCGCCACCTGTTGAATTTCTTTGGGGACTGTTCTCTCGTAGTGAAAAAATGTTTCTTTTTGTAGTTTGCGGCTTCAATACGCATTTTAGGGAAACAATAATAGTATACAGATGGGAGCTCACTTGATTGCTAGCGTAAGGAATTTGGTTGGAGAGGTTTGTTTGTAGGATTCCCCTCCACCTATAACCTAGTAGTAGTAATAATACCATTAGTACGCGCTCTTCTAAAAATATTAGTCACAAACTATTTCGATTAACTACTGTAGTACTAGGCCTTCTTGCAGTTCATCCCGCACTAGCAAACAAGTCAGCTTTCAACTACAATTAAGTTGTAGAAAACTAATGAACCACCAACTTTTATTTCAAACAATTTTTTTTCAACAACGCTTCGTTTAGCGTCAATTAGTGATCCTGTATTTTGCTCATCTACGTGTGTAAAAAAGTGGGATTTTTTTAAATTATAGGAAATTAAAAAACCTAAAACTTTTATTTCAAGCAGTTTTTTCCGTATTTTAAAGTCCTATAGAGGTTGATTTTCATTTTACATTAATTTTACTCATGATTAAACAAATGTTATATAGGCCGATTTCATTATTTAAATTGGCAAGATAACGTCGGGTGAGTATTTCACACCAGATTTTTTTTAATGATGTTTACTTGTTGTTTATGTCAACAGCCGAAAGGCTGGTTTGAACCTCTTAAAGGTTTTAATAAGTAAAAACGAGAAGTGAGGTGGTTTACTATTGCCTTCCTCACAGAGTTGAAAGAATATACTTATCAGCATGCCAGGCCCTCTGAAAAGTATCTACTTTCCACTTTACAAATGACACCTTCACTTCATTCACCACAGGGTCTGGTTGTATAATGAAATTCATTACTCTCAGAGGAGATATTCTGACTACACCTTTACCTCTTTTACACCTATGTCTCTTAGATGTCTTTTACATTTTATACCTCTTCTGTTCTTAAATAGTTCAATCATATAGCTGGCTGACTATGTGATAAGAAACAGAACTATTTTTTGCAGCTCTGGAACCAACAAATCGAGTGTAATTAATTTAACACTCCACCTGCCCGTTATGGGCATACATACTTATGTAATAGTAATTTATTAAACACAAAATTTATTTAGAAATATTTTACGAAATAGAAAAACGGGACAATTTCTTTTTTGATTGATATCAATTATTTATATTTTATTTTACGCTAAATTATCATATTATACCGTAATGTAATTCCAAGTAAAATTATTACCCGTAGTAAAAATGATTTTAAATTATTTACTACAATAACTAAACAAGCTTAAGCAAACAATATACTGGGTGTTTCAGAACTCTCTGGAACCGCTTTATAACATTATTCAGTGGGTCGAGACAAACAGAAATTACCACATAAACTTTGGTCTCAGGTGTCTAATTTTCTGTCTGTTAGTCTTTTTTACAAATTGTTTCACATCTCAATGATCGATAAGGATATTAACTTGAAATTTGATATTAGGTGTCCCAATGACAAGATATTGAAATTGCGCACGCTTAATAAAATCAATGTTGATAAATTTCAAAATGGTGGCTTTCTAAAATTTTCAATTTAATTTCTTCTGAAACCTATGGTTTTATTAAAAACATACCTGAAAGACAAAAAATGCGCATTTAAACGATGTATTCTAGTTCAGATCTATCGGATGTGAAACAACTGAAATATTGCATGTTTTATGCTACTGATACATACCATTTTAGAAGTAGTCCAAAGAAATTTGGTGCTACGTAACAATTTTATTTATTAATAAGCCACAATCGTTTTTATAATTTACAATTAATTTCATAATCATCTGTCAAGGATTAGGGTCAATGCCATGCTCCGGAAACCATCTCTTTTTAGGTCTTCCCAAGCCTCGCTCTCTCTAGCTTTATATTTCCACGCTCGTAGAGGAAATCTGTGTGCTGGCATATGAAGTAAATGGTTGGACCAGTTTCACTTAGATATTCTTACGTTTCACAGTGACTGAACATTTAACTCGGCACGTATAGCTTTGTTACGTACTCTATCTAACCGGGTACAACCTTTGACCTTTGACTTGAAATTAAATTCTTTAATTTGATTTGTTATTGAGTAAGAAATTTTCATGTAATTCATTTTATGAGAATTTTTTTTTTGGGAATTACCAAAAGTGAAGTTATGTTTCATTAACAAAAAAAAAATGCAATATTTCAGGTATTTCACATCCGATTGACCTGAACTAGGTATTTTTGGATTTTGTTATTTTTTTTGTAAGGTTTTCGAAAAAACTTAAATTGAAATTTATGTAAACGACTTATTTCGTAAAATTTACACACGATTCCGTAAAAAATTATCTCATCATAACAACGAACTTGTACGCAACCTATACCTACCATACCTTCTCGGAAATCTCCGCAGACATCTACGTCGACGATGGAGTAGGGGCATCATTTATTAATAAGTAATTTCCGATAGCAGCCTACACACAATTATGTAAACCCTTTACAGAAAATTCCCAGCTGGGACGCACTGTTGAGTGGTGATCTCCTCTAAGTCTTAGACCTCATTTTATCTCATTTCATAATTATCTCATTCACTCGTTTTTATGGTCAGTTGTGAATTTTCCTAATAAAGTCAAACAAATTGAAATTTTTAGAGAGCCGCCATTTTGAAATTTATTACTAGGGCCTATTTATTTTATTAAGCTTGTACAATTTCAATATCTTGTCATTGGGACACCTAATACCAAAATTTCAAGTTAATATCGTAAAAAAGACAAACAGAAAAATCTAAAAAAATCAGATAAATGTTTCCGTGGTAATTTCTGTTAGTCTCGACCCAAGTAACGGTTCTTTATTATTTTAAATATTCCCGCTAACATATATTCTTATTAACTATTAAAATACACTATTAATTGAAATAAAACAATACAAATCATCTGCACTGTTCGATGGTTGGTTCAAGAGAAACTTTATTTTTTTCATTGTTGCAAATTACATTATGTCTCTGTAAAATAAAATAAAATAAAATAAAATATTAAATAAATTTTGAAAAATAATTTTGTTTTACTACTTTTGGTTAATGAATAGTTAAAAAAAAATTTAATATTGTTTTTTTACTAGTTAAATTGAAATTTGGGAAAAAAATTTGTAAAAATTAAATAATTGCCTGCACAAATAAAATATAGAAATCAGCTGTTCAATAATTTTGTAACTAACACAACAGCTGATCGCTACAAATACTGTTACAAAGAGGTTCCAGTTAGTTCCGAAACACCCAGTATATTAAATTTAACTTTACAAAATGCATTATTGGTTAACCTTGATATCAATAATACCATGTAATGACTAGGTATTAATACAGCTACTTTGTAAATGAAATATTTAATAATTTATTCAACCTCTTTATCATTTCATCTTATTATTTCTCTTCGCAAGTTCTTTACTTGAATTAGGTTAATATGATTAGTATTTTTATTAAACAAAGAGGTAATAGAAGTAGAAGTAGTTGTGATAATAATACTTTTTGCCTTAAGTTACTATTACAATAAAACCATAACACAATAACATTATTGTACTTTTAATAATATTTTAATGTAAATAGCATACATATTGCAGTGGTTATTATGAGTATACCTATTTTAAATAAGTAAGGACATAATAAGAAAAGTGGGACTTCACTTTATGAACCCGTTGTATTCTAAAAAGGTCTTATTTAAGATCATTATTATTTTAATACCCACAGGATAAATTAGTTTGTTAAAATTCCTTTTATATCTATTATTGACAATAATATGAATTTTTATTAAACTTGTTTGTACTACCCTATTTATCAAATATTAAGTAATTTAAGATTATACCGGATGTGTATAAAAAGGTCTTTTAGATTTATTTACATTTCAGTATAATTCATCTATCCGAACCCCTAGTAATCCAGATCAATATAAGGAAATTAAAAAATGTGTCTTCCAAAAACGGTTGGCTAGGGTTTGAAAGAAATGTAAACGTTAAAATTCGAAATATTCTGGATGATAAAACGAATAAATAAATTTTGGTAAAAAGAATAAAACTTATAATGAAAATATCTTGTGTAAAACACTCACACAACTTTCTCTTGGCAATGCAAATAATAAAACATAACCTAAGTTTAATCATAAGGGAATTTCGTTAAATGAAAATCAACCACTTAAAAATACTGAAAATCACATATTGACGCTAAACTCTGTAGAAAAAAAAGCTTTAAATGAAAGTTGTAGTTTTTTAAATTTTCTACAACTTTGATTATATACGATTTTGTTTTAAAATGCATATTAAGACCGCAATCTTGAAAAAACATTTTTTACGACGAGATTACAACCCCAAGAATTTCAGCAGACAAGGTGATTTTAAAAAAAATCACAGGAGCCGTTTTTGAGAAAATCGCAAAAAATGAAAAATCGTACGAATAAACTACTACTTCCGGTTCTTAACTTAAATTTCAAGCTTCAACTTCGTAAGCTATTCCATTTTTGAGATATTTTACTCACGCACGCACATACACATAATAATCGCTAAAAATATGTTTTTTGGGTTCAGAGGGCCTGAAAACGGGTATTTCCGCTAAAATCTCGATTTCGACAAACCTACAAGTAAATAATACATTCATACAGGGTAAGTAAAGTAAATATGGAAAATTAGGTTTGCAAAAACGTTTCCAGAAATGTTAAAAGTATTTGTCACCGTGTAAAATTTCAAAAATACTAAAATGCCAATTATACTTTAATACCCAGTTAACTGTTAAAATCAAGAATCTTTCCCGTCGAAAACCATCTCTTTTTTTCAAAGAATCTAACAGAATCACGGCGTACAATGCCTATACGTTGCACCAAAAACTCTTTTCACAAAAAAAATTATTTTATATTATTTCTTGGGACTAAATTTTTTTACTACATATTAAAAGTAATTAAAAGTGGCTGCATCTGTGGATTAGTGGCTAGAGTCCTAGACTACTCTACAGTAACGAGCGAAAAGTTTCCCTTCTCTATGTTAACAGAAACACGTCTACTACTCGTTCGTAAAATTTATAACCGAAATAAGTCTCAAAATTGTCCATAACAGACAGGTAGAGTGTTAAATAATTTGCACTCAATCTGTTAGTTCCAGCGCGACAAAAAAATAGATCTGTTTCTTATCACATGGTCAGTTAATTAAATAACTGAATTACTTAAGAACAGAAGAGGTACAGGTATAAAAGACACTAGTCAGAGTTATTCCTCTGAAAGTAACGAATTCCATTATACAGCCAGACCCTGTGGTGAATGAAGTGAAGGTGTAATTTGCAGGGTGGAAAATATGTGCTTTTCAGAGGGCCTGGCTTGCCGATAAGCATACTTTACAACTCAGTGAGGAAGGCATGGTAAACCACCTCACTCCTCGTTTTACTTAGTAAAACCTCTACAGGTTCAAACCAGTTTTTCGACTGATGACCTAAACAACAACAACAAATCTCAAAAATAATCACAAGTTCGTCTTTGTTTAAGATATCGTTGACACAATAGAAACGAATGGATACTGGAATAGCACTAGCGCACAGAACGTCATTTCAACTGTAATAAGCTGTTAACTTTGAATACAGAATTGTCAAAATATATTTAAGAAGACATGAAATTTATTATTCCATTTTACCTTCTAAAGTATAGTTGCGACCTTTTTAAAACACCCGTTATACGAATAATTTGATCAAAACCTGTAAGTGTAAGTACCAAAATCTTTTATGAGCACCCAGTGTTAAAAACATAAGAAAAATGCGCAAAAAATTAATGATAGAAGTTATTTTAATTAGTTTCCTTTTAACATATTTCTAAATAACATTAGCTAACTAATAATAGTTATTACTATGTTAGTACAAAAAAAATAGTTTTTATTGTTAGCCATGCCTTGCAGATTTAACGTACGAGTTATGACCCACTAACCCTTTACGTACAATTTCTTATTGGTTAATGCGTTAATATGTTTTACTATAGTTATTAATTAATACCATACACAGTTACTGGGTGGTCCAATAATAATAATAATAATAATAATAATAATAATAATAATAATAATAATAATAACCATATTATTATTGCGATTACATTCTGTCGAGTCGCTTAAAATTGGTTGCACATTCATTAATGTGTAGAAGTTATGTGAAGAAGTAGGGCTAGATACTGTATATACTAGTAATTTGAATGTTTTTTTTACCCTAATATATGTCCGTTGTAATCTGTTCAATTTAAGAACAGTAAGCTACCCCATGACCCGATGAGATAAGGATGACATGTGTAACGTGTAAATGAGGTGTAGTCTTGTACAGACTCAGGCAGACCATTCCTGAGAGTACGGTTAATTGAACGCCAACCATCAAAGTAGAACGGTAACCACTCTCCAGTATTCAAATTAGCAAAAAAAAGTACAGTTGAACAGATTGCAACGTACACTTTGGGGTTAAAACAAAAACAAGAACATATATACCGTCAAATGGGGTGAGATTGTGCCACATTTTGTGTACTTATCTACGTATTTTTATAAGTATAAAAATTATTTCTTTGGCAACTATGCCTAAAATAAGAGCTAATTTTTAGCTTTCATCTCATTAAAAAAAAAACGGAGATTTATTAAGCCACAATTTTGGTCACATATTTGGAAAATTCATGGCACAATCTAACCCCACTGGTCGGGGCTAATTTGTGCCAGTAAATTTTTATTACTGATATCTTATTTAAAAATCAATATGGCACATTCTTACCCAAAGAAGGGGTTGGTTAGTGCTTATTGAAGACCACGGAATTTAAAAAAAAATGTTTTATTAAAGTCAAAAAAGAAGAATTTACATAAAATTAGAATATGTTGTAATGAAATGATTTTTAGCCACTGTAAACTAGTAAATACCATGTCTACTTTATTAGATCTAAAACCTTTACATATCAATGATAGAGTAGAAAGAATTCTGAAAAAAATTCAAAAAACAAAACAAAAAATCAATTAAAAATTGTGCACTTATTTTACAAAATAAATTAAAAAATCATTTTTGATTTCTATGGCTTCAAGTCAACAATAATATTTCCTTCCAGACAATTGTACAAGATTGTCAATCGTTCTTAAAACTGCTTCCTTAGAATACCAAATTTCATCTTTCTTTGCTGGGACCATTTCCAATATTTGCCTGATTTCTCAATCAAATTAATTTGTACGTCAGTTTGATCTGTCCAGGATATACCTTTACCTTCATATAAGAATACAATAAAGTCCCTAACACTTATGTTGCTACTATCTGAGGTACATCATGCCGTTTTTTACTATTAGTACTCTAAAAAAATCTGATTTAGCAATCTGAATCAGTAAACCGTCCTAGCTATTAAATATGATAATATTTGAGAATTAAATAAAAGAACCAAAAAAGTAAGCACGGAATACAGTTAAAAACAAACACTTCATAATTGAGCAAAACATATAAAAAAAGAGTTAAAGAGTCTAATGGAATAAACATAATATTGAGGCCTTCAGGAGTTGAAATGATAATATTAGCGTAAAAAGAAAAATAATAATAAAAATTGTTTTAGACAGTACTTCTCGAAAGTAATAAAACGTAAGCCATTCCTTTTTGAAAATTTTACAAGTATTTTATTTCGTAAAAACTCATTAAAAATAGATTTTAGTATTTTATCGTTTTTATTACTTTAAGATTGTCAAACTCCAGGTTGTTTAATGTATCCGTCCGTGTAAATAAGCTACATATTTTCATGTACAACATTAATAAGGCTAGTACAAGCTAAAAATTTTATAGGGGTTTTAAAATGTTTGTACGTTCGCATGCGTGCGTTTATAGAAATACTGAACAAACAAAAGTAAATTGTACCTTTAAGACTGTTGATCACCTTTTGAAAAATTTTATTACTTTCTGTAAGGACATCGAATAAAACAAAAGTAACAATAAACAAATAAAGGGTACGTTTAAAGAAGTATTACAATAAATATTTACCGAACGTACTCATAAAAAGGTTAAGTTTGTATTAGCACCTTTAAGGTAATAAACTTATATCGGATTATTTATGAAAACAACTATTGTAACAAATGGATGTAACCTGAGTAAATGAATACTTCAAATTTGTTTGAACAGAGAAAAAAAGTAATGCTAATTTTATAACAACACAGAACTCTTCTAAAAAATTCTTTGAATTAGGTATTTACAACCAACAGCTAATAAAACTAAACAGAAATTTACAATTTCAAACAACTGAAACAAACTTAGGGGATACTATTTTTTTAAATCTTTAAAAACTTTTTTAAAATTTCACTGAATTTTATTACTTTTAAAAATTATAACTACGCTGTTTATCAATTTATATAAAATTTCTATGAAACTGTAAGTGAAGTATGTGTTGTTTAGGTCATCAGCGGAAAGATTGGTTTGAACCTCTAGAGGCTTTATTAAGTAAAACGAGGAGTGAGGTGGTTTACAATTTCCTTCCTCACTGATTGGAAAAGTATGCTTATCAGAATACCAGGCCCTCTGAAAAGCATCTACTTTCCACGCTGTAAATAACTTTAAAACTTTCACTTCATTCACCACAGGTTCTGGCTGTATAATGATGAAATTCATTACTCTCAAAGAAGATAACTCGGACTATTTAGTGTCTTTTACACCTCTACCTCTTCTGTTCTTAAATGCTTCAGTCATATTAAAAAAATATAAAATATTTAAAAATCATAATAATATTGGCTGACCATATGAAAAGAAACAGAACTATTTTTTGTAGCCCTGGAACTAGCGATCGAGTGCAATTAATTTAACATTCCACCTGCCAGTTTTGGGAAAAAGTGAAGTAAATTCACCGAAATTACACGCAATGAATTGTGATACAATGTGTTTCGTATATATAGTGGAATGTGGTGTTTTATGTGTTTTAAACGCTGATGTGTTTGGTGTACGGTAGCAATTAATCAATACTCTAAAATGTACGGTGATCCATACTCAATTACATTCAATCCTATTTTTATATTCTCTTGTCCTGTGTGGATATATAGGTAAGAAAAGTATTGCCTTCATATTAATTTTTCGAAATCGAGTTTTCACCGGATGTGCTCTTATTCAGCCTCTCTGAACCCAATGAACATGTTTTTTCTGATTAGTGCGTGCGTGCGTGCTTGTTTGTAAAATATCTCAAGAATGGAATATCGTATGAAATTGAAACTAGGACTTGAGGTGAGTACTACTTCGGACCCGAAACAAACATTTTCATCCAAATCGGTCAACTGGAAACAATTGTTTATTCGTGCGATTGTTCACTTCTTTCCAAAAACATTCTTTTGTAAACGTGCACAAGACACGATACTATTTTTCAAAGCTGATCGGCTCTGAACTTACGCATTGCCCCCTACCCACTTTATACCTAGCCAATAACTTGCCAGCCACGTTGCCAATACTTGCTCTCCTAGCAAGTTATATATTTGTTAACAATTAAGCAACTGTTATATATTTCGTCAGTCATTTTTTTGGTCTTTTACTAACAATTATAACCTATGAACATACAACCAGCTGATTATATTATAAGGTATTGCATGTAACGCGCTCTATAATCGATATGTTCAGGACGAGATGCAAGACACGAGTGAACTACTGCGGCTCTTATACGCATGTGCGCGTAATGTTTATCAAGCTGATACATTCGTACAATCTGGCAACGCTGGCTAACGTTCTAATTCGTCTAAACGCGTGGAACAGCACAGCTCATCAATGGTGAAAAGCATTATAGTCAGAGTTATGTCCTTTGAGAGTAATGAATTACATTATACAGCCAGACCCTGTGGTGAATGAAGTGAAGGTGTTATTTACAGTGTGGAAATTAGATACTTTTCAGATGGCATGCAGATGAGCATAAATTTCCACTCGGTAAGAAACGCAACGGTAAACCACCTCACCCTTGTTTTTTTTTAGTAAAGCCTCTAGAACCTTTCGGCTGTTGATCTAGACAACAAAGTTTAACATACGATTCAGCGAAATAAGTTTTTGTTGAAATTAGAAATTTTGGAACTTTTTTTAAACTTTATTTCTTTTGTATATTCACAGCCGATAGTTCTCTTAACGCTATAGAAGAATAGGCCTATAAATTTATAAAAAAATTGCAAGATCCTTTAACCTTGGTTCTTATAATACTGAAAATAAAACTATCAACAATTATAATAGTTTGTAATATAAATAATTATAATTATTAAAATAATATTTAAATATAAGAAAAAAAAATCATGGGAAATCATCTTCACGAAGCATCCTTTACCTAAGATTACGTCACTTATCATTTAAATATCCTGTATTAAATAGCGTAGTGTTTATTTTACATTACAATAATAATTTGTAAGATTATATTGATTACAGGAAAATGTATTGCAGTATTTATAATAATATATTATTACTAAGTTTTTATTTTAATCAAGGACAAAACATATTTAAAAATAAATGCATCCAGATGCAATTATAGGATACAAAAGAACTGCATGATGGCATAAATAATTTCACTACAAAGTATTACATAAGGTAATTATTACAAAAATAAATATGCATGTTTTCATTTTTAAAGAAATTTAAAAAATCTGGGGTGAAACACTCACATGACATTCTCTTGCCAATGTAAATAATTAGACATATATAACTCATGCTTAATAATTAAGCATGCAATAATTAAGCAATAATTATTATTAGTAAATAATGTATAATGAAAAACATGAGTGAATGACACAAAATGAAAATAAATTTCACTTCGACCTTAAAATACGAAAAATCACTAATAAACAAACTCTGTAACTCTGTAGATAAAAATGCTTGAAATAAAAGTTGTAGGTTTTTTATTATCTTATTTTCTTTTTTTTCTTTTTTTTAACAGTATAGTTTTTCTTTTGCAATCAGTTAATAAATACAATAACTTTAAGCAAATATGAGAAAATTATCTTATAACGTTAAATATGTATCGTAAAATGCATACTAAGGCTACTATACTGAAAAAATTCAATTTGTTTACCGATTTTGATGAAAAACTACAGAAAATTACTAATTGACACAAAACTAAGCGTTGTACAAAAAATGTTTGGAACACAGTTGTACGTTTTTAAATTTTCTATAACTTTGATAATAGATTTTTCCTTAAGAGTGCACAATCTTAACAAACCAAGAACGCACAGCCTCCCCAAGAATTTCAGCAAACATAGCGCTTACCCCATCTTGTAGAGAATAAAAAAATGTAGTTAATGAGGCTAATTCGTTAAAAATTGTAAGAGTACTTTTTGAGAAAAACACAGAAGGTGAAAAATCGCACAAATAAACTACTACTTCCGGTAAACCGATTTTAATGAAAATTTTTGTGTCGGGTCTAGTAGCTAACTTAGTTTAATGTTTCAACTTCGTAAGCTATTCCGTACTTAATATCTTTAGATCACACAAGACACACACATGTAGACCAATCGCTAAACATTTCTTTTGGGTTCCGGGTAAAAATACGATAAATCACTAATTGACGCTAAACTAGGCTTTATAGAAGAAAATGCTTGAAATAAAAGTTGTAGATTTATTCATTTTATATAGATTTGATTACACACACTTTCGTCGTAAATGCATATTAAGGCCACAATCTTTAAAAAAAACATTATTTTACCATAACAGCACACGCGCCCCACGAAATTCCGCGATTATTTGTACAATTAACCATATTAACAGAATTTGTTAAATAACTACGAACTAAAGCCGCCTCAGTAGCGAAATGGTAGCCTACAACACGGAGGTCCCAAGTTCAATTCCCAGTCAGAGCTGGCAAATTTTCATTTATGTATAACCTGATATTATACAGCTATATGTTGTTGTTTAGGTCATCAGCCAAAAGGCTGGTTTGAACCTCTACAGGCTTTACTAAGTAAAACGAAGAGTGAGGTGGTTTACAAAAGCCTTCCTCACTGAGTGGAAAAGTATGCTTATCAGCATCCCAGGCCCTCTGAAAGCATCTACTTTCCACTTTGCAAATGATACCTTCACTTCATTCACCAAAAGGTCTGGGTTTATAATGAAATTCATTACTCTCAGAGGATATGACTGTGACTAGTGTCTTTTGCACCTATACTTCTTCTGTTCTTAAATGCTCAGTCATATAATTGGGTGACCATGTGAAAAGAAAGAGAACTATTTTTTGTAGCCCTGGAACTAGCAGATCGAGTGAAAATAATTTAACACTCCACCTTCCTGTTATGGGCCTATTGTTATTGCCATGTATTGTTTACTAATTAGATTTATTAGACTTTTAGAGTACATATTTTTTTAAATTGTATATATTTTTAAATGTCTTTGTTTTAGCCTAAGCCCTAGTGTAGTTTTTAAATCGCCTTTGTATTGTGTTACTAAATAAAAGAAGAAAACACCTACCCTAGGACATGGCGGTCTTGGGTTCGAATCCCATTCAGGCACGGGATATTTTCAGACGTTACAAAAAAACATTTCATCCTTCACCGTCTGCATTAGCAGTAATTGCACAACAGTCGGACGTTAAACAAGAAAAAAAACAAAAAAACCCTAGGACATGGCTTTCAGCCATGGTTAGGTAGGTCAATTTCCTACACCTCGTACAGTTTTTTGAAAGAATTTTTATGGAAATAATTGTAGGAAATAAAGTATTATTATTATCAATACCTACGCACAAGGGAATTGCTTATTTACGTATCACCACTAAAAAAAGGTCAACCAACACCTTTGATATTTCCAACCCTTTTGAGGTTATCAATAATCTTGCGCCTCGTGCAATTTCTAGTTAGTTATTACTTAACCCGGGTTATCTCGAATCGGCTTTCCTTCTATATATCGGAAAACCAGTAGTTTACCATAATCCAAATATAACAAAAATATTAAATAACACATTCCTGTTGTTAAAATAATTATAATAATAATAAACAAGATAAAGAAGAAAGTACCACCAAAAACAAATTTAAATAAAAATTTATTATAAATTCAAATCATAATGACAATAGTTAATAAAATTTCTTTTTATCATCAACCTTAATACAAAGATAATCCTGATAACAATGTACAGTATAATCAAATTAAAAAAAATAAATCAATAAAAAATGAAAAATGAGACAGATGTTTAATATAATTACAGTAAATACGAAAAAGTAAAAGTGTTCAGATAACATTTATGAAAGTTAAACAAGCAGCTAAAAAGTGCGTCTCAGAGTTTGTCGTGTGAAAGCAGAAAGTGTTTGTATATATATAAATACATAAGACTATTACAAACGCTATACGAATGGTATAATAAAATCTAGTTTCGCGTTAAAACTGGTCCGCGAGTATTTCAATAAAGAAACAAGACTAGTTAAGTCTGTTCTTACATACATAACATATAATATAATGATTTTTTTTTATAAGTCGACCAGACCAAAGGATCGAGGCATTTTAAAAGTTACTTTCCAATGCGGATAGGTGGACAACAAATTAAGGAAAGAAAAAATATTAAAGAGTTAATAATGTTTAAATCAACGCATTGTAAAAGGATAATATGACTAGTTAGTTAGGTTGGCGGGATCATTTTGTTTGTACTTTTCAAGTTTAAAAATTTCTTGAATGACTTCCTGTATTGAAACATGTTTAGTTATGTTTTAATAATAAAATGTATTACTGAATAGAACATGTAAAATAAACTAAGAAAGAAAGAAATTATGAGACAGTCGGGTGGGAGGGGGGTATTAATTAGTAATAAATAGGAAGAAATCAATTTAAGATACTTTATATGGAAGTATTTTGTTAAGTGAAAGCACACGTTATTGACAATCTGTCCGATTACAAACCAACTTTATTACTATTATTATTACTACATATATTAATTATTTTTTATTTGTTTGGGTCAAGGAACTTATCCAGTTGTTAAGTAAGTTGTATTTATTTGAAACACGTCGGCACGAACCTAATGAGAATTTAAAATATATTTTCTACCAATGTATTAGGTGCAATTGCATATAAACATATTTGTGAAAGTAAATGATTGACACCGTCGTGAAAATTTTGATAATTGTTCGTACTAAACCTGTAATGACCATACTGCGTACATAATAATTTAGTTACTATTCTTCTTCTTTTTCTTCTTGGAATTTCTTCTCGTAATGAAGTTTGGCTATGAAAATGAAAATATCGTTACTTATCGGTTATACGGCTGCAACTTACAGTTGCTGTTGGTTTTGCATTTTTTTTTTCTTTTAATTGTATTACGCTACAGTACAATGAACAGCACAATACTCCATGTATGATATTTACTTTAACGGGTGATAATTTTACTTTCAGGAGAAGAGGTACCCAGTGCTACATTCTCCGTTTAGAAATACGGGTGTAGTGCGTTATTCAGACCTAGAGGTCTCTGCTCCATTTTCAATTTAGACGTCGTAGTAGTTCGAAAAGATTTACTATACAAGAATGCAGTTAGTTTTTTTACTGATGGAATTTTGAAAATATTGTGGAGCTTCCGTTGCTTTTATAAAGAAAGGGCCACTTTTATAGAAACTCGATTTCGAAAAATCGACACGAAAACAGTACGTTCTGTCCCTATATTGTTTATAGGGCAAGTTGTTGTTTAAGTTATCAGCAGAGAGGGTTATTTGAATCTCTAGAGGCTCTACTATTTAAAACCAAGAGTGAGGTGGTTTACCATTACCTTCCTCATTGACTGGAAGAGTATGCTTATCAGCATTCCAGGCCTTCTGAAAGGCATTTACTTTCTCCCCTGCAAATGACTCCTTCACACCATTTACCACAGGGTCTGGCTGTATAATAAAATTCATTACTTTCAGAGGAAATAATTCGGACTAACGTCTTTTACACCTCCACCTCTTATGTTCTTAAATGCTTCAATCATATAATTGGCTGACCATGTGATAAGAAACAGAACTATTTTTTGTAGCCCTGGAACTAACAGATCGAGAGTAAATGATTTAACACTCCACCTAGCTGTTATGGGAATTCGATAACAATTTATTATTTAAAAGTTGAATTGATTGCTTAAATGATTACACTGCCCATAACAAACAGGTGGAGTGTCAAACTATTTACATTCAATCTGTTAACTGCAGGGCTAAAATAAATAGTTTTGTTTCTTATCATATGGTCAGCCAATTAAATGACTGAATAATTTAAGAACAGAAGAGACAGAGGATTAAAAGACACTAATCAGAGTTACCTCCTCTGAAAGAAATGAATTTTATTATACAGTCAGACCCTGTGGTGAATGAAGTGACGGTGTCATTTGTAGAGTGGAAAATATGTGCTTTTCAGAGGGCCAGGCATGCTGATAAGCGTACTTTTCCACTCAGTTAAGAAGGCAATGGTAAACCACCTCACTCCTCGTTTACTTAGTAAAACAACAGGTTCAAACCAGCCTTTCGGCTAATGACCTAAACAACAAATGATTACACAGAAAATTTCTTTAAGGGGGAACCTATCCATAAAATTAAATTCTGGCCACCTCCTTAGCACAGTGGTTAGCGCGTTAGCCAACCACGCGGAGGTCCCGGGTTCGATTCCTGGCCAGGGTCTGGAAATTTTCACAAGTCAAAACCCGCAGTTACAATCAAATAATCCACCGTAGTCGCTAATAACCAAGCAGTTGACGCGACTTCAAATAAAAAATTAAAAAAAAAACAAAAAAATTCAATTCTTCTATTTTAAATTTAAATACCATTTAAATTAATATATATTAGTCTGCAGATTTTGTAATTATTAAAAAAATAGGTATAAGCGATAATTTTTTTTAGTTTTGAATCCGTAAAAAAACCATTGCTAGATTTAAAAAAATCCAAGTTATGCGATGATTCGTTCTTGAGATATTTTGTTCAAACAAATCAGTCGGTAAACACATGCAAATTTGTATTTCCGGAGAAAACTCGACACGAAAACAGAACTTCTCTTCCTTATATTTTTTTATGAGGCAAGAGAAAGTAAAAAAATAGCTAATGAAAGTGCTAAATGAAAGCTATTGAAAGTGTATATTTCATTTATAACCACCCTGTAAAGTTTTAAAAGTCTTGAAAAATTGGAAAAATTTATATCGTTAACAAAGCTAAACGTTAAATCTAATTGGAAATATTTTTTTTTAAATGACGGAACATAAAATTATTATGCGTCGAATTAAAAAATGCACATTTTTGTACGAGCAGCTATACAGTCTATTATAAACTATACTAAAACAGCTATACAAAATATAAAATTTAAAGACACAAATATAAAATAAAATACAACTAAGAAAAGAATAAAAAGTTAAAAATAAGACATAAAACATATAAAAAATAAAATGGACGTCTACATAGTTACAACTGGTTACATATTTTATAAATAAATTTCAATAAAATGGAATAATAAAAGTACTAAAACGCAATTCAGTAAGTGAACTTTTATAAATGTAATGGACCGACAGAGATTTTATTTCCATTTTGAACAAGAAACAATTTTTTTATGGCGAAATGATTGTTTGTAGATTAATAAAATATGGTAATAAAATTGTAAAATTTCACTTTATTGATAGTTAAAAGTTAGTCATAAAGTGAGTTATAGTTTTAAAAAGCATTGACCGTATCTTCTATAATAAAAGGAGAAAGAAAATAATAATTTGATATAATCTATTTTTTTCCAACTGGTTAGATTATCTAAATCTATTAACTTGTGACCTATCAGCGGCATCTTAGTACGAGTATAAAGTAATCAATCAACAAAACAACGCCTACGACAGAATATAAATCCTAATTATTTTCTACTTTTTTTAAGAACATTGCCTACGGCTAAATCTTTTATGTTAAAAAAGGATTACAAAAATTCAGAGGTTTAGTTAGAAGTGTTTAAAAACTTTCATTTTTTATATTACAGGAGAAACTTTACGTCAAATAATGTTAGAAAAGGCTGCCTCCGTAGCGTAGTGGATAGCACGCTAGTCTACAACGCGTAGGTTCCGAGTTCAATTCTCGGCTAGGGTCTGGAAATTTTCTCACGTCAAAACCCACTGTCCTAGGTACATAACCCACCGGGTTCTTTTCTTTTATTCCCTCCCAAAAAAATTATCACATTTAGTGGATATTTCGTATGTAATCTTACAGTATTTTTAACGATAAAAACCGGAAAATATTTTTCAAAATCCTACACCAATATTCTTCAAGTTAAGGTTAAATATAGGTAGGGTAAATGCATTGCTTTTTCTCAATATTGTTACTGTATGTAAGACATCATTAAATAAATTAATCATTAAATTAATTTTATCATAATTTAATTAAATATTATTAAATAAATTAATAACTTTCAATAAATAGTTTAAAGTTAACATGAAAAATACGATAAAAAAATTTGATAGTAAAAATTTTGAAAAATCGACATGAAAACAATACTTTCCTTCTTATGTATTCATATAGGCAAGAGAAAGTAATATATCGTTTCCAATGAATATGCGGGATGATTGCAAGTACACTACAAAATCATAAAAACATACTTTGATGAGATATTATGATGTAATTGTTATTCCGACACTTTTGTATGGCAGCAAACTTGGATTTTGACAGGGAGAAAGAAACTGAATTATAATCTGCAGAGATGAGTTTTCTACGAAGAGTCAATGGTTGTACGAGAGAGAATAGAATTCGAAATTGCGATAGAAGGATAAAGTTGCAGACGTTATAAGTGCAAATAAGAAAATTTCCAATTAATGCAATATATGAATGAGCATCTTTAAAGAATGCAGTAATTCTGGAATACAGGCCGAAGGGAAAGAGAAGCTTGGAAAGACTTCTACAACGTTTGGAATAATTTATTTTATTCACAGCAGACAAAAAGAAAAGATATTTTGTTGCTGGAACAGTTTAAGTAGCCTATTCGGTAAAGAGAAAAAGAGAAGAGTACAAATTTGTTAACGAATCTTGTTTTGAGTGAATTTCAAGAAGCCCACTAATTCGGTTGTCAAATTGAACACCCATGCAGTACCCAGTGAGTATTAAGAGTTAATAGTTTACGTGACCGGCTAACTGCCAGCATACCAGTTCACATGTGGAATTCATTCACAGCATTTAGTTGATGTACGTGATACAAACAGATGGTTGGTTAAACACAGCTACCTGTGACCCAGTACTCCATATCTAGCACCAAGTCCATTACTATCATTCATCTTTTGATGAATTAATTACGAGGAACAATTCAATATAAACAAGACAAATTAATGAAGAGAAAGAACGGTTCATGCAGAGAAAAAAATTCAACTGTTATAATAATATTATACAATGGGTAAAATTTTAGTAACACAGTAAACTTACGAATACATTTTATGACATCATAACCAATGCATACCTGAAACAAAAACACGAACACAAATTAATTTTGTAAACCAAAACGAAAAAACATTGCCTAAGTATAAAATAGAGGGATTTACATAAATAAAATATTAACGATTTTCTTTTAATTTTTATTTCCACCGAGTTAAAAAGATAAAGTCGTGCCGAGAGTCAGCAATTTAATAGCTGATTTTCCGAGACGAAGGTTCCTGGTTAAAATCCTAGTAAAGAACTTTTATACGGATTTGAATACTAGACTATGGTTACCGGTGTACTTTAATGGTTGGGGTTTTTTTTTTGGTTTTACGTCTGACTGTTTTACAATTTCTGCTAATGCAGACGGTGAGAAGGATGATATATGAAAATGAGTGATGAAAAAATGCCAGACCTGACCGGGAATCGAACCCGGACCCAGGCGTAGAATCCAGTTGCGCTAACCACTACGCCAATGGGCCGGCCGATGGTTTGGGTTCAATTAGCCATACTCTCTCTGGAACGGTCGGCCTGAATCTGTACAAAACTACACCTCATATACACGTCATACATATCATCCTCATCTCATTGTGTCATGGGGTTGCTCATTATTCTTAAATTGAACAGATTGCAACGTAGGTCTATACACATTAGGGGTTAAAAAAGTATAAAATATTTACATACCTACTTGTAAATGAAATACTGTATTAACAAATTTCTTTAGTTTTTATTGATACGAGGGACGTTCGATAATAAAAGAGACAAATAATAATGTAGGCTAGATAAAACAGTTCATTTAATGACAACGAAACTTTTTGAGGGTTAAGTTGACAACGATAAAAATAAAAATCAGCTGTTCGATCATAATTAATTTAAACATTACCTATTTTATTTAGTATTTCACAGTGCCAGTTCCGCTTGAACGTGTAGGCTACACAGGAAGATTATCACGTTCAGTGATAAGACTTATGCTATCTGAAGGTATAAAACTAATGGAAATTTACTAAAATTTGTTGAGACGGATAAAATAATCTATGATCAAAACGTGGATTCACCATTTCGAGCCCGAATACAAACGGCTAAGTCAAGGTGTCATTTGCGGGGTGAAAAGAACAAGCTTTTCAGAAGGTCCGGCGTGCTGATGAGCATAATTTCCCACTCAGTAAGGAAGGCAATCGTAAACCACCTTACTCCTCATTTTACTTAGTAAAGCGTTTAGAGATTCAAACCACCCTTTTTGCTGACGACCTAAACCCGCGGTTCTCAAACTTTTCGAGCACCCCTTACATGTATATAAGTGTAAATTTTTTATACCACTTACTGGTAATTCTTATTTAAGTTACAAGTTTAAAGCCTATTCCTATTGGGATAATGAGTTCATTGTTAAAATAATTAAAAACATAATTACAAATAGATCAGGACATACAATTTTTATAAGTACATAATGCTAAATATAACACTAAACAAAAATTAAGACTAGGTACTTATGTAATTTTATAACGGCGTTCATAATAATTTTTTTATAACTTCGACCAATTCCAAATTAAAAACTTGTTCCAAACTAAGAAAAATAAATAATACTTAACTTCACAAAACTTAATTAATTTATTAAACTATTCTTTGCGCCCCCTCAAACCTTTCATCGCACCCCTTACTTTGAGAACCAATGACCTAAACCACTCTTCAATTGGAAAGCAGTAAATTCGTAAAAAAACAAATAACTAAGTTTGAAACAAAATTTAAAAAGTATGGTAAACTAGGTAAATAAACAATGGGAAATAAATATAAATTTCATCACACTTAACAATGTAATAATAATAACAATAATAATAAAAAACCGACTTAGGTTATATCAATTATACATTATTGCATACATTTAGTAGTTTTTAATGTATACTGGTATACAGCTTGGGATAGGATAGATACAGGGTTAAGAGTTATACGGCGCATTAATCCAATACCATGACCTTTTGAATGAAATCATTCGTTTTTAATCTCTTTTATTTAATTCAGTAGAAGTTCTCACACACATATTATATGCGTGCATTATAATGTACCTACCTAACTATAGTTTATATTCTCACTAACAACAACCTTAAAGTTGTTGTAGTCGAACATAATAGTTAAGTATGATGTCAGCAATCAGGTATAATACAACAACAAAAGTTGTTGGATGGATAAAAAGAATCGACTAGAAGTTCACTGCTTCCAAAATCACGCTTTTCCTTAAAGGTCATTTGTTTACAAACACTTTAAACGCACCTCTGTCGTAACTATTATTTTTTAACTCTTTTTTTTTATTGGTCTAATTCTTTCTCACAATATATATAATATTTTTCAAGTAAATTTTAAATATAGGTTCCGTTGTAATTTGACACGAGTTCATGGTCAAATATTATTGTTTATGTATTTGTAATAATCGTATATATATGTTTAAAAATAAAACGTTTTAATGATGATATCGGCAGTTTGAAAGTAAAACATATTTTAAAGGACATACATTCGAAATTTAAATATTAAAATACCAACCATAATTATCGTGTCGTCATGATTTTTTTAAAGAAATAATCGGATGTAAACAGTCATAATGTCCCGATCACAATAATATTACTACATGTAAAATTATTCAAAGTCATAGTAAAATGCTAAATTGAAAATCACGTTTTTTTATAAACTTTGGAATTTTTACAGCATGAAATAAAATTTGCCGCAAAAAATATACAAAACAATTAACATTACCTTTTAATTCTAAAAATACTTTTTAAACAAAATAAATTTAATTATTGGAAAACAATTCTTGGAAAGGAGGCCTATGCATAGTTATGAGTAGTCTATTATGATTTTTTCGTAGGCTATTTAATATTTTTTTTATTATTTATTTTGATCATCTTAGAAGCAAGATTGTTATCAATGGAGAAATATTGGAGCAGGTGAAGACATTTTTATTCCTCGGATGTGAAGTATCGTACATACAATCAAGAGACGTAGAACTTAAATTACAAAAATTTCAGCGCCTTATCTATACAGTAAGGAAAACTTTGGTGGGAAAAGTAAGGAGAGAAACGGTTTTGAAGTTTTATAAAACACTAGTGCTGCCAGTCCTGTTATATGGATCTGAAAGCTGGACGTTAACCACTCAGCAATTAACTAGAATCGTAGCGGCAGAAATCCGACTGTTGAGGCCCCTAGCGGGGTACAGTTTGCTGGACCATAAGAGGAATGAGGATATACGAAATGAGCTTGGGATTATGTGTGTAACGGATGCGATCACTGGTTATAGCCAGAGCTGGTATGAGCATGTGCTAAGAATGGCAGATGAGCGAGCACCGAAGATTATCCTTAATTACCAACCGGTTGGGCGACGTAACATAGGAAGACCAAAGAAGAGATGGTCATCGCAAGTAACTTAAAGATTTGCTAGCTTGAGAACGGAACAGGACTACAAGGCCTAAACCGTGATGCTTATGATGATGATGATTATTTATTTTAAAGTCGCACAAACAGCTCGGTCAATAGCGATTACAGTGGGTTATGGAACGTTGGGTTGTGACTTGTTATAATTTCCTAACCGGGAATCGAACCCGAGACCTCCGTGTTGTAGGCCAGCGCGCTACCACTACGCTACGGAGGCGGCCATTTAATATTTTAGTTAACTATATTTAATTTACAATTATATTTTAATGAATATTTGTAACGTATAAATAAAAATAAACATCATAGTTACTAAAAACCATGAGGAAACATCGTGAGAACTGAGTTTGTGATTCTTTAAACATTTAAAAAAATAAAAAAATGTAATCAAAATTATTAAAAAAATAAAATTAAAAAAAAAGATACAAATGTAAACGTTAATATAGAACTTATTGGTAACATGAATGTTGTATTCATGATTCCCTAAAAAGTGTTTCATTTTTTTTTTTTTGGCTTAAACTTTATTTTTATTTACAACTGTACAATTTTTTAAAGCACAACTAGTAAATGAGATGGAATGAATGAGGAATGGCGGGAATGTGAATCGATCCAGTGACCGATTTCGGCGAGAAAATTTACAATGAATGTGGTGCCAATATTTTGAATGATAATTATTTATAAACTGGTGATGGATAAACTAATGATGAATGATTTTTTTTCTTATGAAATGATTTTCTTTTTTGTGAAATGAAACAGGCATGACAAGTTAAATTGAAATATTTTTTTTATGGTGGTCGGAGAAGATCCCTATTCCACCTTCGTTTCAGTCATCTGTTCACAGAGAGATCGTCAGTTGAAAGAGATTGGACATTTGGATTTATGTGGTCAATTGTCTTTGTGTGTAATGAGTTGTATGTTGCGTTGACGATGTCTCGAACCGTTGGTATTTTCAGGTCTTCGTGAAGGGTAAGATTGGTTACGTAAAAAGGTGCGTTTGTTATTGCTCTAAGTGCTTTTGACTGGAGTCTTTGAAGAATATTCAGTGTTATGTTGTGACAGGCTCCAAAAATTGGTCCACCATATAGCCAAATTGGCCGTACTAGTGATTTATAGTGGATGACTTTTAAGTTTAGAGGTAGCGAGAACTTGCGGCCTAAGACGCCATACAACATACGATGCAATCTAAGATTGCTCTGACGTGTGGAACGTGTGGTTTCCACGTGAGACGTCTGTCTAGTATTAAACCAAGGTACCTAACTTTGTCTGCAACTGTAAGCCTAGTATCAGTGTTTTACTTAAATAAAAAAAAATTACTTGGGACGACATTAATTAGTTTTAAAGAAATGTACATGAACTGTCTTCAACAAACGGTTAAATCTGAATGATATGTTTGAAAAGTATTGGCTGTGGGTCGCAGGTTATAATATGATTTGCAGACACTGAACAAATTTTACCTTTACAGCTTATCAAATGGTCTTTTCATGAGAAAAAATTTGCGTTCACTGTTTACCTAAAATTTAAAAAAATTACCACTATTTAATGTAAATTACAGTTACAGTTCAACCCAAATAGGTATGAATGGGTGCGGAATGCGGCTGAGTTGTAACCTCTTTTACTCTCACTGTTGACAGTAGTAACGAACCGGGTAGACGAAAACATTTTTACATTCATTATTAATACCGCCATATAAATACTGTACTGTACAAGACAAGGTAAACGCCAAGTCCAAATTCTTAGGGCCCCTGTGCTGTCGTAGAAAATTTCTTTTTAGGATTGCGGGCTTAGTAAGCTAGAATGCAAAAAAACATGTCTTGTTTTTACCCTAGAAAGGGCAACTCTGTAGGCTATGTATTTAAAGTAGTAGAACATTAAAAAATCTACTTTTACTTCTAACGGTTTTTTTATCTTAAAAAAAAAATTTTTTTCTACGAGAGCACAGGCCCCCCAAAATTTTAAGCAGACATGATTCTTACCCTGTCTCACACAACATAGAAAATGTAGGTAATAACTGAGGTGATTTTTAAAAAAATCGTGAGAGCCGTTTTAAAGAAAATCGCATGAAGTGGAAAACCGCACGAATAAACTACTACTTCTGATTGACCAATTTTGATGAATATGTTCGTGTCGGGTCCCCTTATGGTATCCAACTTAAGTCAAGTTTTAACTTCATACGTTATTCCGTTCTTGAAATATTTTGTTCACACACACACACTAAAAAAACTCAATTCGAAAAATCAACATTAAAACAATACTTTCCTTCCCTATACAGTCATATAGGGCAAGAAAAAGTAAAAATCCTAAATAACAAATAGCATTCTGAATACCTGAGCTATCGGGCCCATTGGCGTGGTTGGTAACATGCCCGCCTCTCATCATGCGGTCTTGGGTTCAAATCCCATTCAGGCACGGCTTATTTTCATTCATTACAAAAAATCATTTCATCCTTCACCGTCTGCATTAGCAGTAATTGCAGAACAGTCGAACGTTAAACAAAAAAAAAAAAAAATACCTGAGCTGGAAGATATTCGTTGACCTCGTTGATATTCAAGATTTACGGCAAAAAATGTATACATTTAAAGTATTACGAAATTTAAAAAAATTGACTAGTTTTATTTCATTCATTTTTTACAGAGCCTTAGTTTATCGTCAATTAGTGATTTTCTGTATTTTGTTCATCAAAACCTATATAAAAATTGAATTTTTTAGGATTGTGACCTTAATATGCATTCTACGTCAAAAGTGTATATAATTAAAGTTATAGGAAATTAAAAAACCTACAACTTTATTTTTAAACATTTTTCTCTATAAAGCCTAGTTTAGAGTCAATCCTGATTTTCCATACGTTTAAGTTTTACATATATTGATTTCATTTTGCGTCATTCGCTCATGATTAAAATAAAGTTATTTTTCATTTTACATTGTTTACTCATGATTATGGTTACATTGGTCGTTATCTACACTGGCATGAGAAAGTCGTGAGTGTTTCACACCAGAGTTTTAAAACTAATGCTGTTGATGAAATAAGGAAAAGCGAACAAATTCTATGAATGAAACTACAAAAATCTACTCAGGTAAATAACATAATGATTCAAAACGGGTGGTGGGGTTCCGATATCAGATAGCGCACAGTAGAATGGTGGGAGTAAAGTTGTTCATAACTGTGAATGCAGCATTTTCCCTTTCACATGACCTTTCTTATTTCGGCTAATTTATAAAAATATTACAGTATTACAGACAGACAGAAAGACATATAGACAGCTAGGCGGTACAAATAATACAGCATGCCACTACCGGCTATTTCAATAATACTTTTTAATAAAATTAATATTGAAATATTTATTTGTACCATATAGTAGCCTATATAAAAATGAATAAATAATATTTTAAAAATAATATACTTATTTAGATTTTGAATACAAATTTATAGTATTTAAATACATATAATTTTAGAGAAATAAATTTTAACAATAAAAATATTATTTCGCTTCCTGTAATAAGTCTTAATGAGGTTAAATATAAATATAAAAACAATTCTGAAATATTGTACGCCTATATACCAATAAAATATTGGTTTAACTTGCCCATTAGACCTTCAAATTTGTTATACCATTTGTTTATGAATTGTTTAAGAGTTTATTTTATCCCAAATGTGTGTTCGTTAAAATCTATTCAATTTAAGAACAATAAGCAACCCCATGACTCAATGAGACGAGGATGGTGTGTATAACGTGTAAATAAGGTGTAGTTTTGTACAGACTCAGGCCGACCATTCCTGAGAGAGTCCATTTTCTAGTATTCAAATCCGTATAAAAGTAACCAACTTTACTAGGATTTGAACCAGGAATGTTTTTTTATCCCTAATGTGTGTACGTTACAATCTGTTCAATTCAGAACAATAAGCAACCCCATGACCCAATGAAATGAGGATGATGTGTATGACGTAAGTCTTGTACAGACCCAGACCAACCATTCCTGAGAAAGTATAGTTAATTGAACCCCCAACCATCAAAGTACACCAGTAATCACGGTCTAGTATTCAAATCCGTATAAAAGTAACTATCTTTACTAGGATTTGAACCGCGAACATTCGTCTCCGAAAATCAGTTAAACAGCTGACTCGCGGCGACGACTTTACCTCTAGACCAAACCGGTGGGTCAATCAGGAATGTTTTTTTTTTAATTTATTTATTTAACGTCGCATCAACTGCAAGGTCATTAGCGACGACGTTGGGGTGTAACTGTGTGTAATGAGGATGAAATGATTTTTTGTAACGTATGAAAATATGCCGTGCCATAGTGGGATTCGAACCCAGGACCGCATGATGAGAGGCGAGCACGTTACCAACTGCGCCAATGCGGCCGGCAATCAAGAATGTTAGTCTCCGAAAATCAGCTGATTTGCGGCGATTACTACCTTTAGAGAAACCTGGTGGTTCATAAGTGTTTATTAAACTCACGGAATTTACCGTGATTAAACTAAAGATATTGGAATAATTCATTTAATTGGAATATTGAGTTCTGAATAACCAGAAGTTTATTGTTCGGGGGATTATTTTTTTATCGTTCATCTGTTTAGTTATTTCCCCAGTTTTGAGGAATGATTTTTTTTAAAAGAATGGATGAAAATTACACGCAGTTTTTTAACTTACTTCTATTCACACTGCAAGATTCATACCTGTACCAAGAATACTCATCCTTAAAAAATTTCCCTAAATTTTGAAATTTTTTAAACATGTAATTTTCCGTAATTAAAAATAAAATAAATAAGTATATAAATCTTTATTAGTCAGCCACCAAAAAAGGTATAGCCATCGTTAAAATGACTTCTGAAAAACCTTTTCTGAGGTGCTATTCACCTTGTTAAAACTCGGCTCATGTCTCGAAGTACACGAAAATATTCCTTGTGGATATTAGGCTACTATCATAGAGAACTAACTGGAGGTGTTAGTTCTGCTTAGACTAACTATAGTTGTTTGAATCGAACCTGGGATATTCCGGTTTGAAGGGTAGCGCGCTAGTCACCACGCCACGGAGGCGGTCTAGGACAATTTTTAAATTATCAAGTTTGCAACCGTACCATACACATCATTGTACATAAAAATGTTTTTTTGTCATCAGTCTCTCGACTGGTTTGATGCAGTTCTCCAAGCTGTTCTATCTTGCGCAAGTTGTTTCATATCTACATACCTGCAACACCCTACGTACATCTTTTATAATTTGCTTTAAATTTTCTAATCTTTGCCTCCCCCTACAATTCACTCTCGAAACTACGCTGTTATTAAGATATTCCTTATTAAGTTGGTTTTCTGTTTGCACGCTTTTGAAACGCATGTTAAAGATCATAGTTTTTTCCATAGCGAATATTTTAAAAGTAAAATCCGATGTTATGTTTTAATACGGCGGCCATTTAAAAAAAGTGCTATCTCGGCTCCACGAAAAGATAAAAGAAATTTTTGGAATAAACCACGTACTTTTACAATATAATTATTTATAAAAATGTTAAGACAAGTAAAATAAAGATTCTACAAAGGTCAAATATTTAAATTTCTAGGATTTAATTTTCATGTAATCATTTACTGACGTAATCAATTAGTTTTTATGAATAAAAAAAACAGAAAATCGTGTCAAACAAGTACAATAATAACATTGAATTGAATCTTGAGAATTTTATTGAACTAAATACTTTCATTGACAAAGAATTTAGAATTTGGAACATTTGAGAGAAAAAAAAGACTGAATAAATAAAATGTGTATGAAAGATGCAGGTTTAAGAAGGGATATGAAGCATGAATCAAAAAGGGCCAATGGGAAAGGAAGTGGATTTAAATAAAGAGAAATAAATGAAGAGTTGAGGGCAACAGGTGTGGCCCAAGGTCTTATAAAGCAGTGAAAGTTTATCAATAAATCAGCTGGGTTATTATTATTATTATTATTACGACGATTTAAATGATATTTTAGTTATATTCAACCCAGCTACCATACTGACCACCCTAAAGTACTTTTTATCACACCCTTTTATAACGAACCGAACAGTAACTACTTACATAAATGTTTCTAGCTGTCGGCTAACACTTATAAGCTGTCTTATACATTATTTTATTAATACAATATTATATTTTGACCATATATGTTGAGTATCATAACTTCTCTACACTTAAAATGTAATCACTCTTTCTTCATCTCATTTGTAAAACATTTTCTCCATCTTTTTCTCTTTCAATAAAATTTTAAAAAGATATAAATAACGATCACTGACCTCTCTTTCACGTGTCAACGAACACACACACACACACACACACACACACACACACACACACACAAGTTTCTTTCACAATGTTATACCGACTACTTACACTATTAATTTATTACCAAGATCCTATCAAATGTTAGGTTAGGTTAAGTTAGGTCATTAAAACTACCATCGATAAATTGTCTTTATGAACATTACAACTTTTTATAAACTAACAAAATAAAATGTAACTTTATAAGTTTTTCAATTTAAATATTTCAGTATAACAGACAAACAAACAAGACAAAAGTCATGGGATTCTGTGGAAAGACTCCGATAAGATCCAAATAGTAATTAATGGACACATAGTAGAACACATGAGCCACTTTAAATACCCTGGAACTGATGTATTATAATAGAAGATGACTTTTTTCTTTTTTTTTAAGATGACTATGACGAGAAAAATAAGTTATATAAATTTAATCAGATATGAGGAACGATTCATAAGACACTAAAACAAAAAACAAGATCAGAAACAAGGTTAAAGTTTTATACGACGGTGGAAATGAAGCAAGGGCGATGACGAGGGAGGAAAGAAACGTTCAAACTAAGGAAATGAAATTCTTAAGGGGTGTCAAGAGTTGTACAAGACTAGACAGGATTAGAAATGAAGATATAAGGCGAAAATTGCGAATTTTTTCACAAAAAAAATAAAATTATGCCGTGCCTATAATGGATCGGCCATTAAAACAGAATGCCAGAAAGAAGCTTACCTGGTATGTCAAGAAGATATAAACCAGTATGAAGCAAAAATATTGGCATGCTAAAGAAGAGATGGGTGTCGGAACATATAGAAATGCCTAACCCGAGGAGAAAGAGGAGAAGAAGAAGAAGAAGAAGAATACTTCAGTATATATTTTTTTATATACCTAATAGCCTATATTAATAAATGGAAATATCATTGGTCAATAAATGAAATAGTAACAGTTGTAACTAAACACGATTTTAATAGTTAAAAGTACATGGAAGCGAAACATGGGTCGTGTAAAAGCAGGAAAAAGCGAAATTACTAGACCAACAGGGTGCAGGCGGAAATTTTCTTTTATAACTCACTACAAAGTCACTTTTTAACATTTACAAACTTCTTTACATTATATGTAACGACGAAGAGAATCTCCATTTAAAATAAATTGGACCAGATATATTGCGTTTCAAATACGAGGCGTGTTCAGAAAGTAAGTACCGTTTTTAAAAAAACCAAGTAAAACAATTTTTTTTCAACACAATTTTATTTCTACATGAAAGCCCAAACCTTAAACTATTTTTCGACATAGTTTCCACCGATGTTCAAACACTTGTCGTAGCGGGTGATCAATTTGTCTATACCATTTTTGTAGAAGGTTCCCGCCACTGACGTGCACAAAACCAAGAGACTTGGAAGTGCTTTGACTTTTCTCACACGGTACAGTGATGATGGTGAGGATTTTTAAACAAAATTGTGACAGGTGATGAAACTTGGGTCCATCATGTCACACCAGAATCTAAACAGCAGTCAATGGAGTGGCGACACACGCAATCCCCGAAGAAACAAAAATTCAAGACGACAATGTCTGCACAAAAAATCATGTGCACTGTCTTTTGGGATCGGAAAGGTGTTTTGCTCATTGATTTTCTCCCAAGAGGTGAAACCATTAATGCGGCAAGGTATTGCGAAACCTTAAGAAAACTAAAGCGGGCAATTTAAAACAAACGGAGAGGAATACTCAGTAACGGAATTGTGTTGCTCCATGACAATGCTCGGCCCCATACCGCTGGTGACACTAAACATTGGTTCGATAATTTCGTTGGGAGCAGTTCGATCACCCGCTCTACAGCCCGGACTTGGCACCGTCTGACTACCAATTGTTCCTGCACATGAAGCGCGAGCTAGGCGGCCAACGCTTTGAAACCGACGATGAAGTGAAAACTGCCGTGGAGTCGTGGCTACATTCGTTGGCGGGAACCTTCTACGAAAAGGGTACAGACAAATTGATCACCCGCTACGACAAGTGTTTGAACATCGGTGGAAACTATGTCGAAAAATAGTTTAAGGTTTGGGCTTTCAAGTAGAAATAAAATTGTGTTGAAAAAAAATTGTTTTACTTGTATTTTTTAAAAACGGTACTTACTTTCTGAACACACCTCGTATATGATAATTCTGATTAGAACTGAGTAAATGTTTTTAATTTGTATATCTCTATATTATATTCAGTCGAGATAAGACGGTCAATCAAAAAGGCTAAGAAAACTATCATCGGAATAGGCAACATATGCATTAGCCACGTTACTTAAAAACAAAAATTCGATTGCTAGATTGTTATGTTTTTTCAGTCCTCTTCAATTGATTTGACGATTAGACATTCTTCGATTTATCTATAAAACGACATGAGGTTTTGAAACGTGTAACTGCAAACGTATATTAAGAACATTTTGGGTAGATCGAATCAGTAACAAGAAAATGCTGAGTAGAATGCGTGCACAGTGATGTCTTAAAGAAAATGAATATACTATTTTTCAAAGCTGATGAGCTCTGAACGTACGCATTGCCCCCTACCCACCTAATAGATAGCCAATGACTTGCCAGCAACGTTGCCGATACTTACTCTCGTAGCTTTGTTATATATTTCGTCAGCTATTTTTTTGGTCTTTCAAAAACAATTATAGCCTAGGAACAAACAACCAGCTGATTATATCATAAAGTATTACATGTTAACGCGCTCTATAATCGACGTGTTCAGTACGAGATGCAAAAGACAAATGAACTATTCATATACGCAAACGTGCGTAATGTTTGTCTGGATGATACATTTGTACAATCTGACAACGCTGGCAAACGTTTTGATTGGTCTAAACGCGTGGAACAGCAGAGTTCATCAACGGTGAAAAGCATTATAGAGCAAATAATGCGTAACCAACACCGGTGCAAAATAATGCTAAAAATTCTGCAAGAAAAAATGTATGAATAATCGGTTTCATCTAAGTCATCTACGTTAACACAACTCAGTTGTTTATGCAGGCTAGGGATAGATTTCTGGCCCCGCTTTCCTCACTGATTAGAAAGGTATGTTTATCAGTGTGCAAGACCCTCTGAAATCACCTACTTTCCACCCTGTAAATGACACCTTCACTTCATTCATCACAGGGTTTGGCTGTATAATGAAATTTATTACTCTCAGAGGAGATATCTTTGACTAGTGTCTTTTACATCACTAACTCTTTTGTTTTTAAATGCTTCAGTCACATAATTGGCTGGCCATGTGATAATAAACAGAACTAATTATTGTAACTTTGGAACTAGCAGATCAAGTACAAATAATTTAATTTTTCACCTGTCTGTTATGGACATCCAGACAGTGTAAAATATTAAATTTGGTACTCAGATCACAGTATAAAAACACAGGAGGAAAAATTATCTACGGAGTTGCAAATTATTTAATATTACACTTAAAGTTTAATTAAAAATTTTTAGACATGAGATATTCTTTTCATAAAATTTATATTTTACACTTAAAAAATTTTAGAAGCTTAAAAAAACTTAAATTAGCCTGTACGATACAGGAATGTAGCATTTTATATGGAATATAACAAAACAATTTGTAAAATCACGACACCAAAAATAAATTACAAAAAATTTCGAGAAAAAAAATGTGAACATTATAGGAACCGACATTTATTTTTTGCATTAAACAAAAAAAACACAAAACAATGAATGGGATGTAATGAATGAAGTAAAAAAATCATGACGAAATAATACAAAAAGTGTTAAATAAATTAAATAAATAAATGAGAAAAAAGGTGTTTACTTAAGTTAGTTTCCCAGGCGGTAAAATTAAGTTGATAAGCAAGACGGGACATTAGGTAATGTGACTATACCTTATAATATGGACTGTAGAATGAAGTCAATTTATAAATTGCATAATTGCAATCATTATGATGTAGATGGTGAAGGGGGTACATGATAAGGTGAGGTAATGACGTTTACTGGAGAGAGGGGGTAGATCTGGCAGTGTTTGCGAGTCAACCACCTCGCGCGCTTCACTCGATACAACTCCCAACCTTCCGCCGCAATAGGCTGAATAATCTTCAGAACGTTCAGTCCTACACTTTCTCTGGCCCCAATAAACACCTGTGCGGTTATAGCCTGCAATTGTATACTAAGTACTTCTGTAATGAACAAATCATGCGGTAAATATACAAGAAATAAACAAATACTGATTGTATATTTTTATACAAATGATTAATTCGATAAAAAATTACTAAGAACTGGACATCGAAATATCATTTAGATTTGAATAACTTGTTACGCTACACATTGGTCACTAGGTTTCAACTAACGGCACTCTTGATTACCTGTCTGCACAAAAATACTTCCATGGCATACATTATTAAATTTCATTCATCAGTTCAAAAATTACCAACTGTAGACTGGTAATTATCCATTTATTTAAATTTCGATGTTAAATCAAAAAGCTTGAAAATGTATAAATTTTAATGGTATTTAGAAAAGTTTATTTGTAGCAATAAGTACAATCCTACATTAGTGTTCCAAAAGTCTGAGTACGGCAAAATATTTAGAATGTAAGGCAAATTTCAAGATATCCAAATGTGAACCTCACTTGAATACAAAACACTATTTAATGATGAATCAAATAAATTGTCCGCCACCTTAAATGTAACTTTATATTTTTTAAACAGAAAGTTGGGCATATGATAAATGATTTCAATGGGAAATTTCAAGACAATTTGAATGGCGAACCGGACATCGGTATCATATTACGGTTTGGAAGATATTCTACTATCTTTACATTTCAGCAACATCTTAGTCAATGTCATGAGATAATGAAACCAATTGAGATATCAATGTGCGGTTTACGCCATTCAAATTGTTTTAAAATTTCGCATTGAACTCATGTGTCGCATGAACACTTTTCCATTAAAAAAAATAAAGTTACATTCAGGATTCCGGACAAAATTTCTTGATTCATCATCAAATTGTATTTTAAAATTCGAGTTGCATATACCTTGAATTTTTCCTCTTCGAAATATCGAGCCATTCTCAGACATTTCACCCATCCTAAGTAATTACACATGATATTCAATAAAGTGTGGCTGAAATTTAAATTGTTTTGAAATTACGCATTGAAATCTCATATGCCTATCTTTCTATTTAAAAAATTAAAGTTACATTTAAGATGGCGGCAATTTTTTAATTAATCATAAAATAGTATTTTGTATTTGAATGAGGTTCACATTTGAATAAGGCTTCCTGTTGACCAATTTTTATGAAAATGTCGGATCCCATCGTGTTACCTAACTCAAGTTCAAAGTTTCAACTTAGTACGATACTCCGTTTTTTAAATACTTTGTTCTTTCTCTCTCTCACACACACACACGCGCGCGTACACACACACAATCTCTCAGACCAATCGCTAAAAACCTGTTTTTAGGGGTTCAGGAAGTCTGTAAAAGGTATTTCCGATGAAAACTTGAATTCAAAAAAATCGACATGAAAACATATTTTCCTTCTCTATACATTCATACAGGCCAAAAAAGTAAATATTATTTCACTGAAAAAATTTAGTTACAGCTAAACATTGATAGCGACCAGGATCTAGAAATATTTACAATGTTAAAACCAACTGATACTGTTGTTTAATCTACAGTTATTGCTAACGACCAAATAGTTGATGCTACATTAATGAAACTAAACTAATTACTGGTGCAATTTTATATAATCAACCTTCACCTTTTGCAGAATCCTTCACGATAGAACTTCCGTAAAATTTGTCTTAATTTTCACCGATTATTACCCTTGGAGCTAAAAATAATTAAAGTTTTTTTACGTAAGTGCATATACATTATAATATGAAATACGAAAATAATGTGGATGAGATAATTCTAGAATGCTGTCAATAATTCGACTATGATGAAACTTTATTTCATAGTTCCTTTCTTGGTTTACATATATTCTTAGGCATGATGCACAACCTCCTTTCAGGAGATCGCTAATTTTCAGCCGCCCAATGAGGGCAGAGGTTGATCTAAGGAAAACAGAGACATCTACGAGAAAGGTCATTCGAAAGAAAATGGGTCTGAAGACAGTAGAAGTTACAAGGACTAGAACAACCGCATCAGAAAAACAAACGATTAATAGAAGCAATTTTTATTTATAAAGATGACTACAATTTTACGGACACCTGTATAGAATGGACACCATACAATTGACAAAATAAATTTATAAGACACTAAACAATACACTGTAACTAAGAGTGTCAGATAAATGTTTAAAGAAGTCAGAAAGGATAACGAGAAAACCGGAATAGACCAAGAAAAAACACAATCGTTCAAACCAAATTCAGTCACCAGATTACTCACTTTAAGAGCTTCCAAGAAGAGAAAAAAACACTGTATAGATAGCAGATAGGCGAAAACCTATAATAAATAAATACTGAGAATTTGGGCTGTAAAAAAGCTACCAGAATTATGTAAGTCACATAAGGTGGTCTAAAATTAAAAATTTTTATATACATTTAAAAAATTATAATCTGCCTGTACGAAAAAATAAATAAATTTTACTTCTGTACATTCCCAAATAGTTTTATTAATTATGTAAATAGTTAATTTTTAGAATATGAATAAATATTTATAGTAATAATGCATCCTGCAGCCTATATGCAATCCTACTGTAAAAATGTTTAATTTTTTACTGACCTATTACAGCTACTATATCACTTGTTTTTTACCTTTTTTATGTAATCCTAGTACTTTACTGACATGTTTCGGTGGATCCACTATCATCTGAGTACACAAAATTGAAAATAAACTTTTTAAATGTATTACAACTTTCAGACGATGTTGTATCTACAGTCATTTGTAAAAAAACTCTGAAAACGTAATATCTTCTGAAAATTTCCTACCAACTAATCTTTAACATTTTCCTACAACACCACATTTCAAAAGCTCTATTCTTATCCTTTCTACAGCCCCTATCACCCACGTTTCACTTTCGTATAATACTACACACCAAACATACTGTTTTTAGAAAGTTTTGCTAATTTGTAAATCAATGTTTGTAGTCAGTAAGCTGTTTTTCATTTCAAAAGTCCTAGTTTGAGCAATTTTCCTTTTGATATCATTTGTGCTTCTACCATCCTTTTGTTATTTTACTCCATAGACAGTGGAATACGCCCATAACAGGCAGGTGGAGTGTTAAATTAATTGCACTCGATCTGTTGGTTCCAGGGCTACAAAAAATAGTTCTGTTTCTTATCACATAGTCAGCCAATTAAATGACTGAACTATTTAAGAATAGAAGAGGTAGAGGTGTAAAAGACACTTGTTAGAGTTATATCCTCTGAGAGTAATGAATTTCACTATACAGCCGGACCCTATAGTGAATGAAGTGAAGGTGTCATTTGCAGGGTGGAAAGTGGGTGCTTTTCGGAGGGCCTGGCATGCTGATAAGCACACTCTTTCAACTCAGTGAGAAAGGTAATAGTAAACCACCTCACTCCTCGTTTTTACTTGGTAAAACCTCTAGAGGTTCAAACCAGCCTTTCGGCTGTTGACCTAAAACAACAACAGATAGCAGAATTGTAGAAACTACGGTACTAGAATTATACAAAAAAAGGAAAAAGTAACATAGCAGCTGTAACAGGTCAGTGAAAAATTAAATATTTTTACAATAGAATTTTAGAATATAGTGATATCCCGAGAAATAAGAACGAGATGTGAAATCGGGAAAAACGATAAAATAATGTATTTAATTCACCCCACTGATGTTAGCAATTTCAAGTATACGAATACAATAAAATTAAAGTATTATTAACTACAACACCTAAGGCGATGGTATTTTTTTCATTAAATATTTCATACAATATGGACGATCTTTATACGCTTTAATAGGTCTATCAATTACTCATATTAAAACATTTAATAAAATACTAATTAAAAATAATACCGACCATTAATTGTAATTAACATAAACTCCAATAAGTGTGGAATGAAACAAAGACAAAATGAAAGAAAATTAATAATATCTGTCGTTAAAACTATTATTAGAAGGTATTTATAATTTGTTTTAAAAAACTATAATACAGTGCATGTTAATAGTACGGTATGCTATTAACTAAAATCAATGACTTAAACACACCCACGTCTATATTTATATTCTCAACGTCAAAAACATAACACAAACAAATGACCGTCTATACTCATTTAATTTTTAAAGTTAAGCAACATTTGGGTGTGGTTTTATTTTTCAATTTAAAGGTGGGTGTTCATTCATTCGAACTCAAGTTTATTTACCACGCACTGTTGTACTATAGGCCTATACGGAATAACATAAAAAATTAAAATAAGAAGCAAACGAAAACAAATAACTTAATATAAAAATCTGGTGTGAAACACTCACACAACTTTCTCTTGCCAATGCAAATAATTAATAATAAACCTAATATTATTAATAAAATATTAGAAATAAACAAAACACTAACCTCAAAAACATAACCTTATTTTAATCATGAGTGAATGACGCAAAATGAAAATCGAACTCAATTTGGCATAAAAAACGAAAAATCACACTTTCACGCTAAACTACGCTCTGTAGAGAAAAATGCTTTAGATAAAAGTTGTAGATCTCTTAATTTTCTATAAATTTAATTCTATACACTTTTGTCGTAAAATGCATACTAAGGCCGCAATGTTAAAAAAATCGATTTTTCACACGTTTTCGTGAGAAAAAATCAGAAAATTGCAAATTACCGCTAAACTAAGCGTTATACAAAAAAATATTTGAAATAAAAGTTGTAGGATTTTAAATTCTCTACAACTTTTATTATATAAATTTTTGCGCTAAATTGCATATTAAAGCCGTAATCTTAAAAAAAACTATGTTTTTACGTCAAAACAGCATCACCCAGAATTTCAGCCAACATGGCGCCTACCCTATCTTGTAGAGAATTAAAAATTTAGTAAACCAGGCGATTTTAAAAAAAATCGTAGGACCAGTTTTTGAGAAAATCGCAAAAAAGTGAAAAATTACACGAATAAACTACTACTTCCGGTTGACCGATTTTGATGAAAATGTTCGTGTCGGGTCCGGTAGTGATATGTAACTTAAGTTTCAAGTTTCAAGTTCGTACGATGTTCCGTTCTTGAGATATTCTGTTCACATACACACACACACACAGACCAATCGCTAAAAACATGTTTTTTGGGTTCAGGGGGTCTGAAAACGTATAGATCCGGTGAAAACTCGATTTCGAAAAATCGACATGAAAACAATACTTTCCTTCCTATATATTCATATAGGCAAGAGAAAGTAAAAATATAATTATACAAATTTTAAAATTTAGCGTTAAATTTAATAAAGTTCAAAAAAATATTTTTTAAAATGGAATCTACCTTGAATAAAAAAATTTACTAGTAATTTCATTTGTTAGCTGAACATATAGTTCAAATTTTTCAGAATAAAATTTCCTACAATACATCTGGAAATATTTTTAAAATTTATAATTTAAGCGGTACCGTGGTTATCTAAACGCCCCTGACAAATTTATTCAACAATTCCCGTAAATTACAATTTTACAAGTCTAAATTTAAAAAAAAATCTGGTGTGAAACATTTGTACGACTTTTTTTTGCCAATTTTTATAATGAACAATGTAACCAATGTTTAATCATGAGTGAACAATTTTTTTTTGTCTTCAGTCTGTCGGCTGGTTTGATGCAGTTCTTCAACCTGTTCCATCTTATATAAGTCAATTCATATATACATACTTGGAACACCCTACATCTTTTGGAATTTAAATATTCTAACTTTTGCCTCCCCCTACAATTCACTCCCTCAATATTACTTTCCATTACTGATAAAGCAATATCTTGATGTCATAAGATATGCCCCACTAGCCTATCCCTTCTTCTGGTAAGATGTTTCCATACACTTCTTCTTTCATCCACTCCCCTAAGAACTTCTGAATTACCATTTGCTCCACCTACCTAATTTTTAACATTTTCCCATAACACCACATTTCAAAAGCTTCTATCCTCTTCCTTTTTACAGCCCTTATCACCCACGTTTCCCTCCTGTATAACACTATACTCCAAACATACTGTTTTAAGAAATTTTTCCTAATCTGTAAATCAAAATTTGTAGTCAGAAAGCTGTTTTCCATTTCAAAGATCCTTCTAGTTTGAAAAATCCTGCTTTTAATATCATTTGTACTTCAACCATGATTTGTTATTTTACTCCATAGATAGCGGAATTCCCCAACTTCTTGTATGTTTCACATTGACATTATTACCGATTACTGGCACTCCAGAATATAATGTAATTAAAGCGTACATTCATATTAATATTCCAGAGATAAAACTCCATCAATAATAATAAAAGAAATACAAATAGAAATTAAAAAAAAATTTATACATTTTGTTATTTCGCCAAGAAAATTTTCAAGGTAAATCGGAAAGTGATCTTAATTAACTAGTTTAATTTATGATACACAAAGAAATCTAATCAGACCGGATACACACTTTCCGTTGTTTTTATTTTTTGTAATAAAATTTAAATTTAAATAGAATTAATCAGAATATAAATTTTCATTATTACTACTTGTTATTTATTAATAAATCCAAGGTTGTTCCGATTAGATGTATAATTGTAAATCCATTTAATAATTATTTTTAAAAAATCACCTGATTAACATAATCCATTTACACATTGTAATACACAGGTGATACTATGTATATAATTAAATGTAATCTAAAGTTATATTAGATATATTATTTATACATTTATTTTAACTGAAATTTATATAAATATTTAAAAAAAACCATCCGTAGGAGTTTCTATAGAAAATTTAAACGATTCAGACCGTATTTATGAATATAAATAAATGTGATAAAAAATTAGGCTTTTATAAGTTATTATTTAAATCCGAAATACCACTGAGTATCTCATTTAAGACATTTTCAGAACTACAAACAGTAGAGACCTGAAATTTTGTTTGTAGATGATATTTGAGTCTTAAGGGCTGACTAAGAAAGAATTAAAAATAAACTACTTCCAGAGGAAAACCTGAAACATTACATGTATCAGAATGTTTTGTTGTTTAGGTCATCAGCCGAAAGGCTGTTTTGAACCTCTAGCGGCTTCACTAAGTAAAACGAGGAATGAGGTGGTTTACAATTGCCTTCCTCACTGAGTAGAAAAGTATGCTTACCAGCATGCCAGGGCCTCTGAAAAGCATCTACTTTCCACCCTACAAATGGTGACACCTTAACTTCGCTCAACACAGGGTCTGGTAGTACAATGAAATTCATTACTCACAGAGAAAATAACTATGACTCAGATCGTTTAGACACTACCTCTTTGGTTCTTAAATACTTCAGCCATATATTTGGCTTACTATATGAATACAAACAGAACTATTTTTGTAGCCCTGGAACTAGCATATCGAGTGAAAATAATTTAACACTCCAACTGCCTGTTATGGGCAACAGAATTGATTGCCCATCAGAAACTAGACAAAAACCGGAGAAACGTTCTAACGCAAATATATGGAAATGGAAAAATAGAAAAAGAAGACTCTATTAGAAAAAGAAAAATGGGGATGAAGCTGTTAAATGGGAAAAAAGACAATTACGAATTCGCAAAGATGTTTAAACAATTTGAAGGATTCTAAGAGAAAAAGAAGACGACGAATGACAATACGCAAAAAATGCTAGGGAAAAGCAAACATTAGTAACGAAAGACAGAAAATATCAGGAGTACAAAAATAATAATTTATCTTACTTTCCTTAAGTAGGAAGAAACGACAAAATAAGAAGAAAACAGTTTGTTAAAAGTTACAGCGTTTAAAAATTAAGCGATTCCTTACGGAGAGTAGCGGGTAAAACCAAGCATGATCGTGTTAAGAGATGCGAGCATCAGAAGAAATTTAAAACAATAATCAGTACTGGATACATTTTAGAAAAGAAGCAGTGTAATCGGTATGGGCACTTCAAGAAATTCGTAATATATGATTTTTAAAGAGAGTTTTGAAGACAAAACTCAAAAAAAAGATGAATGAATATTGGAAGGCCCACCTTTAAAAGTACGGACGGACGTAAAGAGGTGCGAGAGGAGAAAATAATTGCCTTGTAAAGGAAATAGATACTTGCCTGGATACTCCGATGCTGTAAACAAAGACGGACGAAGAGAAAGAGACGTGCATGAAACGTAAAATACACAAAACCAAAAAATAAAAAAAGAGCTATGAGTTCAGTATTATTTAAGTCTTCTATCCGACGGGGCTTAGTTTTGCAAATATTTGTCATTTTCTTAAAATACTACATCAAAATCGGTACATAAAATGGATCGATTCATCATTTCGAGTATTGCATACTCAAGAAATTTGCAAGGGACATTATTTAATTGCCACTGAAAGCTGTTCAGCATTGTAAATAATTAAATTAATAAGAAAACCCCTCCTCCGAAGTAATGTAATATTTATTTATGAATGTAAATCGAAACATCCAGGGATTGTTTATAATAAAATACAAAAAATTATCATATGATGGCTATTTATTTAATTAATTTTTATTTACAACTACGGAAATCCATTTATTTAATCTGCAAATTGTGTTAGTAATAAGATAAAAATTATAATAAAGTAATTTTTTTTAATTACTGTTTTAAAAAAGTTGTCATTTTAATTTTTCCATTAAATTTTTAATCCGGATGATTAATTATTGAAGTATAAATACAGTACTTAAATCAAATATTTAATTAACCTTTAAATCTTACTTGCATAACACAAAATAAAAGTAATAAAAAAAGGAAAAATTAATCATTTTTTTAATTGTGTCAATTAGTCATAATTCGAACATAAATCCAATTACTACAGTAATTTTATCAATACAACTTTCATTTTGAGGAAACATTAAAAATATTATTATTAGGTATTAATTTTAATGATTTTTTTTAGACTTCCTTGAGACTAAATTGAACAGGAAACAATAGAATTAGATCTATATATAATAGAAAAAAACGAAATATTGAATCTATCAATCATAATAATTTTTTTTTGAGCTCTTGGGAATAATTTTATTTTTCAATTTGCGTTTTAAGATTTATTAGACAAGCGAACAACAACAGACGAGGAAAGATGGCCGGTGCAATCCGAGGAACTCACCACTTTTATAAGAAGAAAGCACTCTCAAGACAACAAGATTAGACATTATACGAGGTGTGGCTATTAAATAACGAGACTGACGTTGTAAAAAAATTGTATTTTTATTTTATACATAATCACTTGATGTTACCTTCAATATACACCCCTTCTTTATCCCTACAACGCTCCATGCGAATTTTCCATTGTTGGAAACAGTGCTGGAAGTCATCTTCAGTCAGCTCCTTCAGGACACGTGCCGCTTTCTCTTTTGCAGCTTCCACAGACTCAAATATTGTCACTTTTAAAGCAGATTTCACCTTAGCGAACAGGTAGAAGTTACATGGTACAAGATCTGGTGAATAAGGTGGATGTTCTAACACTGAGATGCTGCACTTGGCTATGAAACTCTTGACAGATAACGCGGAATGAGCTGGCGCATTGTCTTGGTGGAGAACCCATGATTTGTCCTTCCACATTTCGGGGCGTTTTTTCTTACTCTTTGACGTAGTTTAGAAAGTACCTCAAACTAGTAATATTGATTAATTGTTTGACCTTCAGGAACCCAGTGAAGGTACACAATCCCATGGATATCACAATAAAAACAATCATTATTGCTTTAAATTTTGACTTGCTCATTTGAGCTTTTTTGGCTCTCGGTGAAGTTCGGCTCTTCCAGTGCATGGATTGGCGCTTCGTTTCCGGATCATAAGTAAAAAACCACGTTTCATCACATGTTATTATCTTCTACCTGTTCTTTTAAGGTGAAATCTGCAATAAAAGGGACAAGATTTGAGTCTGTGGAAGCTGTAAAACAGAAAGCGGCACGTGTCCTGAAGGAGCTGACAGAAAATGACTTCCATCACTGTTTCCAACAATGGAAAATTAGCATGAAGCGTTTTAGGGATAGAGAAGGAGTGTATATTGAAGGTGACAATAAGTGTTTATGTATTAAATATTTTTTTTTACAATGACAGTCTCGTTATTTAATAGCCACACCTCGTATACTGTAAAAAAACTAGTGTGTCTGTATACAAGTGCCTTAGAATGATCGGGAAGGCTGTCTAAGAGAAGCAGAAAAATTTGAGAGTAAGATCCTCCGCAAGATAATGGGTCCGAAGATACTAAACGGACAATATATTTTACATGGTCGAGAAGAGCTGAACAAGGAAAATGAACGATAAATGGAAACGATTAGAACAAGAAGACTGAAATTTTACGGACACCTATATAAAATGGATGACAACCGGTTGACAAATCAAATTTTTAAGACACTAAACAATAGACCTAAGGTGTCGGATCAATTGTTTAAAGAAGCCAGAAAGGATATTGAGAAACAGGAATAAACCGAGAAAATTTAATGAATCGAACCAAATTCAAACGACTGATTATGAACTTTAAGGGTTTCCATGAAGAGAAAAACAGAACACCGGGTGGAGAGAAGATAATATAAAAGCCTACAGTGAGCGAATACTGAGAATGTGGGCTGCAAAAAGAGCTCCCAGAAACGTCTTGTCACCTCCGTGGTCTAAAACTGGTCCTATATTAGGAAACATATTTTAAAATTTATAAATTTTTCTCGACTACCCCCCACCCCCCATGTAGTAGAGAAGATCGTTACAGGAATACCGAGATAAGGAAAGAACTCAACATCTTCTCTATAAACAACAAGGTATCCCAGAACAGAATGCAGTGGTTAGAGGATGTAAACAGAATTCGGGAGGATAGGATACCTAAGCAGACACTGGGCTATAAGCCGAAGGGCAGGAGAGAACGAGGACGGCCGAGAAGAGATGGACATATTTGAGAGGTTCGGAACAGGCAGAGATGCCTAATCCTTGAAAGGCAGAAGAAGAAGAAGAAGAAGATCAATTTTTCTATTAAAATTAATAAATTTTAAAAACTAATGATTTTTAAAAGGTAGCGTACACAAGTCTAAGATCCCGGGTTTAATTCTTGGCTATGTTCTCCTTGTCGTAATATTTTGTAGTAATTGTTTTCTTTGATTTTTTATTTGTTTTACTTCCGTTTTGCAATTACTTTTAATTCAGACGCTAAGAAGATTGGTAGGTAAAAATGAGTGAAAGAAAAATTTTAGATGCTGACTCGGAATTGAACCCGGGATACCTGGCACACGCCTCTAAACGCATGAAATTTGTTGTGATAGCGAAAAAGCCGGGTCTTTTTTTGTCTTCCAACCTCGATATGGCAATTTTTTAATAACATTAAAAATATAGGACTATTATAGGTCGCAGAATAAAATGAGCTAAATTTTGATGTAAAATATGTTAAAACCCGTTTTGGAGATGCAAGGGTTCAAACTCGGGTGTCTATGATTATGAAACCGATAGTAGTCATATTTTTTTAACGGAGGATTTAAGGACTACAAACAAAAATTGGATGTAGGAAAACCAAATCTATTTTTTGAGTAGGAACAATTGCTTAATTTTAGCAACGGGTATGATAAACGACAAGATTACAATATTTAAATTTGTGATCATCAGACTGTATACACATACAGAATAACAATATAAAAAATAGGATTAAAAAGCAAGATATTTCTTTTGAATTCAATGCATTTTTTTTATCCGACCGATCGACTGCTAAAATTTAAACACAACATATTTATAAGTTGCATTGTACTTCGTATAGAAAAGCAAGCATACTGTAGTAAACTCCATTAAAGTTGAATACAAAATAACCCACCTACCACGAATCACGTCCATTTGCATACATAAAAAATGAAATACAATGTACTTATTAAAATAAATTTACGAATAAATTATTTATAAATTTTCTAACACCTCATTAGTGTACCCCTACACAAAATTGAAATTTATACACAGTTATGAAAAAATATATTCAAGTTATTTCAGTCACTATTGTAAGTAAAAGAAGCGCATTTGTTTTATTTTTAGACGATACTAAATTTATGTTAAGTTTTCGTTGTACACGTGTGTTGCAATTTAAATTTTATTCTAATGACATGAATATTTCGTAGAATTGAAATATTTATTCATAAAATTTCTTAATGATATTTATCTAATAGAATAAAATTTAAATTTCTTTATGAATTATTCAGTTGTATAATGGTTTAAATATAAGTAATAATGTAAGTAAAATAGTAAACTTACGAATACATTTTATGACACATCATGAGCAATGCATACCTGGAACAAAAATACAAATAATCAATAAATTTTGTTAACTAATACAGAAAAAAATATAGCCTAAATATAAATTATTTACAGAAATAAAATTAACAAACTTTGCTTATTTTTTTTTATTTACAGTTGCATCAACATCTTTGTCACTAAAGACCCATGGAGGTTATGGAATGATTACGGTGGGTTTTACTTTTTAAAATTTCAAACCCTACCGGAAATCAAATCTGACTCCTACAGCTTAGTAGTCTAGTACACTAATCACTACATCACGAAGATGGCTACTAACAATTTTTTTAAATACTTTTTGTTACTTTGTCACTGTCTTAAAACAGTAAGTCATGCGGCAAAGATAATAAAAAACTAAAATAAGTCATACTGCCATCGATTTTTGATTTTTTAAATAATTACGAAAAACAATATATACAACAAAAGTAATTTTTAAAAAATTAGGCTAATCTATTCAACATGAATTACGAGTTACACTATAATTGTTTAAGGGAAGATGGCACGATGGTTTTAAATCAAAATTTCGATTATTGGTTTTTTATGTTTTTCAATAGTTTAGGCCTAGATCGACCAGAAAAACATTAAATTACGCCAAAAAAAATTTTTTTATAAAAATGAAGTTTTTATCAGGTTAACACAGAAAAATTATCATGTTACGAAGAACGAATATTTTTCATAATTTCATACTGCTCGTTTTAGCGCAAAGAGAATTTTAGTTTTTAAAATATCTGCATCACGGTTTTTAATATTCTCAGCTGTTGGTTCAGCTTTCTAAACAACTGTTGATGGGAAATTTACTTGTTTGTGTACATATTGTTTTTGATTTGTGCCTTCTTGTTTCTTAGCTTTTCCCGGAAATTTAGATTTTCTACATTACGGTACATTTTCTCAGAAACCAATAAACCTACCAGGCTGAAATTTTTACCAGTTAATTATCTTGTACCGACTTTTTATGACTTCCTCAGGTGCTCCAAAAATTATTAATACGCAAAACAAGTAGAAAACAATTTGTAAAATTTTTTATGTTATTCGTAATTTAAAAAAAAGTGATATGGTCCAAAGATTAAATTCAAAAAATGTCAGTAGCTCGAGAAGAATCCCGACATCTATAGTGTGTAAAGTTTCGTTTCCCAACCTTTTACCAATCCTATGAAAAATGTACCTAAAAATAGCAAATTTAACATTGGCGGGATACAAGTACAGTCTCCCCTTAACTCAAAATTTATTATTGGGCAAAAAACTCAAATATAGTTGTTACATCATGTTTAATAACTTACAATTTTATAAACCCAGGTATTTAAAATTCCATGACCGATATATGGTTTCGCCAAAAATAATTCATAACTCATCAATAACGGATTAATAAATTTGATAAATAAATAAGTCTATCACAACAAAAACAAAAAAAACCGTATTTTACTCATAGTTCAAACACCGGGTATAAGAGGGAGAAGTTTAGGTTATCCTAACAAGTACTTGGAATATTTGTACAAATATTTGTCACGTCCTCTCTATACTAATCTATTAAATGATTAAGTTAATATTGAAGTATTTGCAGGTGTGGTAAAAATATCGGCGTCATCACGATTATATGAATTACTTTTTCCCATCGGAAAGAAATCAGAGAGCGGAAGAAATCACTTGAATTTAAGTGTTACAAGAAGATACATTTTACAGATTGTTATTATTTCTGTTTTAGTTGCCTGGAGTTTGTCGCATTTATGAAGTAGTTAGCAAAAATAAGTTTTCATTGTAAATTTTTACATCCCCTGAAATAATTTCTAAAATCTTCAGTGTAACTTCTTATACTCGTATTTCCAATACCGGTTGGTGCAACAATTATTCCAGATGTTTTTTATGGCGTCCCGGGTTCAAATCACGGTCAGATCTGGCGTTTTCATCATTCATTTTTAACTGTCACCCTTCACCGTCTTTACATTAATCTTAATGTGTATAACAGCCCGACATAAAAAAGCAAATGTTTCAGAATATATATTTCCCCATAACGGGCAGGTGGAGTGCTAAATTATTTGTACTCGATCTGCTAGTTCCAGGGCTACAAAAAATAGTTCTTTTCTTATCACATGATCAGCCAATTATATGACTGAATCATTTAAGAATAGAAAAGGTAGAGATGTAAAAGAAACTAAGTCACAGTTATTTCCTCTAAAAGTAATGAATTTGATTATTGTATTGTATCAACAACACACAGTTACAGTATTGTAACAACTAAGCCTAGGGTCCTTTCAGATCTGGATATAATAAATAAAAAACAGACTTTCTTTAAATTTATAACAATTATTTATTTCCAAGATTATAAATTACAATTAATCATATTTCGACTACTAACAAATACAGATACATAACTTTAATTTAAATTTATTATTTTCGTATAGGGCCAAGTTTAGATAACATGAGGTGACTTTAGACGTTTCTGGAAGCTCTTTTTGCAGCCTACATTCTCAGCATTTGCTTACTGTAAGCTTTTCTCTTTTTTTCTGTCCATCCGGTGTTCTGTTTTGCCTCTTCATGGAAGCCCTTAAAATCCGTAACAGTTGTCTGAACTCGGTTCGGTTCATTAAGTTAAATTACACATAAAACTAAAACCTTAAACTAAACTCTACTATAACTAAGACACTGTTATCTAATAATCAAAATGATTTACCTGTCCACAACTACTTGCTACCACCTGTACGCAAATGCACTATTAACGCAATGCAAATCTGGTCCCGTAACGACACTATTTCGAAACGGCCCGAAAACACTAATTCCGATAATTATGATGGTTGTTATTTGGGTCATTTGAACCACTAGAGCCTTTACTAAGTAAAACGAGGAGAGAGGTGGTTTACTATTGCCTTCCTCACTGATTGAAAAGTATGCTTATCAGTATGCTAGGGCCTCTGAAGAGCACCCAATTTAAACCCTGCAAAGGACAACTTTACTTCAATCATCACAGGAGATAACTCTGATTAGTGTCTTTTATACCTCTACCTCTTCAGTTCTTAAATGCTTCAGTCATAAAATTGGCTGACCATGTGATGAGAAACGGAACTATTTTTTATATACCTGGAACTAGTAGTCGAGTGCAAATAATTTAACACTCCACCTGCCTGTTAAAGGGAAAATTATGATGGTACCATCATAATTCAGTACCTGATTCAATCTATGTTTGGGTAGTTTACACAGCAATATAATAAACTTAACACAAAATGTTCCATGAATCTGAAAAAACTTTTCTTTTTTTTTCTTTTTTTTTTTAAATTCCTAATGTGTGTACGTTGCAATCTGTTCAATTCAGAACAATAAGCAACCCCATGACCCAATGAGATGAGGATGATATGTATGACGTGTAAATGAGGTGTAGTCTTGTACAGACTCAGGCCGACCATTCCTGAGAGAGTATGGTTAATTAAACCCCAACCATCAAAGTACACCGGCAACCACTGTCTAGTATTCAAGTCCGTATAAAAGTAACTACCTTTACTAGGATTTGAACCAGGAACCTTCGTCTCCAAAAATCAGCTGTTAAACAGCTGATTTTCGGAGACGACTTTACCTCTAGACCAACCCGGTGGGTTTGAAAAAACTTGTCTAATAAAATTACTACGTAGATAATTTTTACGGTCAAAATATAAGGTAAAAAATTTCACATACTATATTTAATTGAAAACTGACAACTAATATACAGATGCTATATTAAATTGTACATTAAGATTAACGGGTTGTTTCCTGTACAAGTGTCACATACCCATAAATAAGATGTACACGATACAAATAGGCTAAACAAGGTAAAAAGACTAGAATTTATTTTCCTTATGCGTAAGTAATTGTAAAGTTCTTTTAAACTGTTACAAAAAGAAAACTAACTACTATCGGAATCAGGTTTTTTGGTTGTTTAAAGTCATACCATTAGGTAGATCATTAATATCTGTAGTACTTCCCATTTATTAGAATTACAAGTCTTCTGTCGGGAATCCAACCTGATACCTTTTGGGTTGTAGTGTCACAAAATACCACTGGCTTTACAGAAACGCCAAAAACCTATTAATTAATAAAACTATTATTAAGACACTGTCAATAAGCAATCAAAACAACTGATTTATCTGTCCACAAACAATTGTAATCACCCGTACACACACACGATTAACGTAATTCGAAATCGGTCCCTCAGTGACAATTTACAAACGGGTCAACAACATGAATTCCATTCACAGTCCAATTACTGACTAACTCACTACAAAGGCACTAAGTTCTTTTATTCCGGCGGTCTAATAGTTTCTTCAAACAACCGACATCTTTACAATAAATTTACAATTCAACACAATTTCTTACAATAAATAATTTATTCCCTTAACAAATTCTAAAGATCACTGTACAATGTTGCAGTATTATTATGCAAATTAATCTGCACCGGTCAGTTAATTTTTTTTTTAATTTACCATTTCATGGCAAATAGTAAAATACTTAAGTCATAAAGAACATGCGTTTTTAAATCGAAATATTAAAATGACACTAAGCACAACGTGTAAACATTTTTATACGAGTATAATAAAATTTAAAAAAAATATTTTAGTACAATAAATTAAAAGAACAACAATAATTCTTTTGAATAATACCCTTCATTCACATTAGCATGAAAATTAAAATTTTAAAATACAAATAAAAATGAATAACTTAAAAAAATCTTATTAAAAATGAACTATTTAAGTTAAATCAAGACATATATTTTCTTCATTAAAACCAGTTTCATATGAAACTTAAAATATCTTATCTAAATTATAATCAGAATCTTTTAGTAGACCCGTTTCAAACTGCAAGCAATCAACATGTATCATAATTTAGACATGAAAGAATTTTTATTATCTTCTGAAAACTTAAATTTATAAAATTTTGTACGAAAATAATAAAAATATTATTTATTTTCGAGTTAACGATAATACGTCTTTATTACATCAGTTTACTAATAAAAATACCGGAAATTGTTCAGTCCGTAGAAACTATTTACTTTAAGCACGTTTATTAGTTCAAAACTAACGGATTTTTATCGTTAACATCATAACATAATAAAATAAACTATGTAGTAAATATTGCTCGGTTTATATGTTTAGCCATAAATAAGTAAGATCTACTGAAACAAGCAATTTTTTTTTTTTTTTTAGAACGTTATGGTCTCTTGGGAGCGCTCAACTTCCGGTCACCACAGTAGGTCTTCATCCTCTGGTAGAGTGCCTGGCGTTGTACGCGGTCCAGACCCTCCGACTCCGAAGCCCAACCCCATCCTCTATATATACCGTCCGCCTGATCTTCTGGCGATATGTGGGCAGTCCCAGATGTCTTCCTGGAAAATATTCAGCTAAGTGAAGTCGGTCTGGATTGCTAGTGCCCATTTGTCAGGGTTCTTGTACTAAACCAGTTGGGTGTGGATCTGTTTGGTGAGGCGGGAGTTAGCCATACGGACGATGTGGCCATAAAAAGCCAGTCGTCGGCGCCTGAAGGACGCCGAGAGAGGTTCGACGTGCCGGTACACCTCATCGTTGCTCCTGAGGCGATATTTGAAGTCCTGGTTGAACTTGGGTCCCAGAATCTTTCTGATTTTCTTGGGTAGCCAGCATGAACTTTAATACTTCACGGGTTATGTACAGTATTTCCGCCCTATAAAATGCTGGTTTATTTATTAAAAAGTAAAAATCTGGCGTAAAACACTCACACGACTTTATCTTGTCAATGTGAATAACGAACAATGTAAACTATGGTTTAATCATGAATAAACTGTGTAAAAAAATCCCTTTCATGAGACGCCCTTTCAACGCGTCCCATGGTTGGTAGCAATTTTTAAAAAGGCTTACCTTTGGCTATGGCAAAAAACCATGAATGATTTCTGTATCTACTCTTTAAACCGAATCGAATTACACTATTTTTGTTTCCAAATTCAAACTTTGATTTCTTGACTTCCGGTCGAAACCGGAACTTCAAACAAAATTTAGGCTCACTAACTTTTTGTGTAAATTACGAATCCGAAAACCGTCTGTTGTTACCTCTTGTATTTTCTGACATCTGGGTGTGACGGACGGACAAAACAAAATGATAGATGACAATATTTTTAAAAATTGCCATAATTTAAAAACATTAACAAATTTAAATCATGAGTGAATGACGCTGAATGAAAATCAAACTAGCTACAAGCTTGAAAAATATAGAAAATCACTAATTGACGCTAAACTAGACTCTATAGAATAAAATGCTTGAAAAAATAAGTTGTAGGTTTATAAATTTTCTATAACGTTGAATTTATACACTTTTCTCGTAAAATGAATACTAAGGCTGCAATTTTTAAAAAAAATTCATTTTTACCGATTTTAATGAAAAACAAACAGAAATCACTAATTAGCTAAACTAAGCGTTGCAAAAAAATGGTTTGAAATAAAGTTTTAAGTTTTTTTTAAATTTCCTACAACTTTATTAAATCTATAACACTTATGTCCTAAAATGCATATTAAGGTCGCAATATTAAAACAAAGTCGTTGCCACGAGATCAAAGCGTCTCCAAGAATTTCCCCAGTTATTGCGCTTACCCTATTTTGAAAGAATAAAAAATTTAGTAAATGGGGCGATTTAAAAAAATATATAGGAGCCGTGTTTAAGAAAATCGGATGATAATAAATTACTATCCTCGGTTAACCGATTTTCATGAAAATGTACAGTCGATCCTCTTGTAGTATCTAACTTACGTTCCAAGTTTCAACTTTGTACGATATTCCGACCTTGAGATATTTCGTTCACAAACACACACACCAGTCCATTAAAACATTTTTTTGAGTTCAAAGGCCTGAAAACATTCATTTTCGGTGAAAACTCATTTGGAAAAATTGACAAGAAAACAATACTTTTCTCCTCAATATATTTATATATAGGGCAAGAGAAAGTGAAAAGAATAAAATCATTCGTACAATAAGATAAAACTCCAGCGTGCTACTAAAGGAAGTACAGGCATCGCTCACTTCAAAGTTTTATAGAAATAACAGGCTTCAATTATTATTGTGTAAATGGAGAAAATTAACCTAGATTTGTATTGTTTTTTAACAATCGCCAAATGTAATAATTTTATTGCTTTCTCCAAATTGATTGCTCACCAGTATACCTTGGTACCAATATGCCGGTTGTTATAAAAATGGAGGAGAGATCTACAGTTTTAATTTTAAAAAAACTATTAATTATAATAAAGCTTTTAAAATATTTACGACCTAGTTTATTTTTTGAATGGATTTTGATAAAATTTGAAACTTTTGATATTCACGTTTTTTTTATATAGTTAAAATACTTCACTTTCATCACACTGTTACTTTTGTCACCTGATTCTCGTTATATGTATTTATATTTTAATATTTATCAATTTTATTTGTATGTTTAATCTTAGAATTATATACTCGAATAAAATCTTAATGTTTTTATTTTAAAGTACGGTAATTTATTAACTTACAGATTTAGTTAAGTTTACGTACTCTTTTTTCACATAGCGAAACTTGGGCTCTTAAAAGGAGACACATAAATTACAAGCTTAGAGATGCATTTTTTTACGAAGTGACCCTATAAAATTTTAAGATTGTGTTTGATATCTACCTTATTGAGCTAGTCAGAACATTTGATTACTTGGACTATCAAATTGGTTTTGACGGAGAGCTTGATACTGACAAAAAAATTACAACGTTTCTATAGAATATCCGGGACGATTGAAAGTACACTAAGGAATAGGCCTCACAAAAAACCTTTGATGGTATAATATGATGTAATGGAAAACTTTTATGGCAGTGAAACTTGGGCTCTTACAGAAAGAAAGAAAGTTGCGAGTTGCAGAGCTGAGTTTTCTAGTCATAGTCAAGGATTGTACGAGGGAGGACAGAATTTGAAATTGCGGTATAAGGAAAGAGTTACAGACAAAAGTGCGAAAGAAATAATCATTTATTATTACGGTCAATGGATAATAAGCACGAGTGAAGACACCTTAATGTTTGAAGTTCCTGGATAGGACCATTTAAGTGTGTGTGTCTAGGTGGGCGGCTGTGGCGGTGGTAGTCATCGTGACAGTCGAGGAGGTGGACGACATGACATCTCGTCGTCTAGCAGAAATGTCATCTTCTTCCTTCGCATTAGTGCGTCGATAATGTCTTTGACGGGACTCAGTGAGCGCAACCCTCAGTTTAAGATACCACAGTGGGCATCTTCGCCGTAGACCGATAGCCGTGTGCAGATGTTTGTCTAGTCGAAGCTGCAGAATGGAATGATGATCGGGCTTAAGCCGGAGTGTCTTAATTGTAACCAGAGGGGCGGTAACTACCCTCTGCATTGCCGACATAGATGCTGTAGAATGAAACGATAATCGGGATCAAGCCGGAGTGTCTTAATTGTAACCCGAGGGGCGGTTTCTACCCTTTGCATTGCCGACAAAGGGCTGGTCGGAAGTAAGTCGGCTTCCTTCTGTCGGGATGTCGGAAGCTTTGTCGGCCAGAAGCACATCATCAAATCAAAGCGGAAGACGGTAATACTACAATAAATAGATGAAGTATTTTCAAAGAAAGAAGCGAGATAGAATTACAAAACATGCAAGAGGGAAGAAGAAGCTAGGGAAGACCTCTACAATGATAGGATTACTGCATTATTTTTTTTTTTTTTTTTTTTTTTTTTTTTTTTTAACTGTAAGAATTATTTACAAACAGTTTAACAAAAACTTTCAGTAAATGTGTTGATGATGAATAAAACTTGAAGAAGACAGCACTCAGCAGCGTTGCTTCCAAGTCATCGTTTGGTTATAGTTGATGAAGGGCTTCTTCTTGGTCCCGGTGATGTACAATTTTTTTTTTCTTTTTTTTATACGGATGAAGTGAATGAAGGTGTGAAAAGAAGCGAATGAAGACGTGATACTGATGATCTGCGTAACTGATGATAGAAAATTTATTAGATGATTAATTTTTGATTAATGAGAGTTAGCAAGATTTAGATTATTAATAAATAATAGTTGACAACAGTAATATCATTTTGTGCTTTTGATCTTAAAAGGATGGTTAAACATTTTAGATCAGGTGAAACGGAATGGAAGATCTAATATTCTCGCCTTCTTGAGTCTTTGATGTTCAATATTGTCATCGAGAAGATTTATAGCCAAATGCATTATAACTTTTTTTATTTTTATTTTTTTTATTGAGTGATGATGCCTACATAAGCCTTGGGCTTGTGCGTAGGTAATGATATGTGGTGATTTACAGATGAAAAAATGCCAGACCTGACCGGGAATCGAACCCGGGACCCCGGCATAGTAGCCAGTTGCACTGACCACTACACCACGGGCCGGCCCAAACTACACCTTTATAATGAATAATAAAACATTTTGATGCTAAATGGTCGTGAAGAAAAGAAGAATAAGAACAAAATAGTTAAGATTTAAGATAATATTGATATACCGGGTGTCCCACGGAATTTGAACCATAGGGAAATAGCATTGATTTTCATTAATTTGTTAATATTTTCTTCCCACGAATAAAATATAAAGACTTGTTATAGTCAGGAATCATTACAAAATGTTTAAACATTTAAAAAAATATAAATTTTGATACATTTTGAGCTGTATTTTAGCTTAAATAACGAAACACTTAAATTTTTAACCATTTTCCATTTAAGTATTGTAAATTTTATCAACTTTTCGCATTGTGTTTGGAGTAATGGTAACGTTATGGTCCGGAGATGTAAAGATAGGTGGGTCAAATCAATAAGCGGTAAAATTTTTTTATTCAAAAAATATTGGAAATATTTAAAAAAATAATTACGTATTTATTTTTTAATTTTGACAATTTGTTTTATCATCTAAAATTATTTACTTTAATTTTTTTTTAGAACCAAACTCAGTATTGTTTTAAATATTTCTTTCAGTGTTTAACTAAAATATTTCCTTCCGCAACATTTAATTTTCAGAGACACCTGACAATAGCAACAATTTTAGATTATTGCAACTATCTAGAGTGTTAATAAAACAAATTATCAAAATTAAAATATAAATAAATAATTTTTTTCAATATTTTTTATTTAGCGGTAAAAATTTTTTACCGCTGATGGATTCTACCCACCTATCTTAACATTTCCGTACCAGAACGTTGCTATTACTCCAAACATAACAAAACGAAAATAGGATAAAATTGACAATACTTAAATGGAAAATGGTCACAAATTTATGTATTTCTGTATTTAGGCTTCAGTAAAGCTTAAAATGTATAAAAATTGATATTTTTTAAAAGGTTTAAACATTTTCTAATGATTCCTGACAAGTTTTCATTTAATCGTGGAAAGAAAATATTAAAAATTAATGAAAATCAATGCTATTTCCCTATGGTTAAAATTCCGCGGCACACCCGATATAAAAAATTTCAAAATGAAGAATCAAAGTAAAAAGTAAAACTCTTTAGCTTTTCTGTCCAATCTTAATGGAAAGAAATAACCGAATTATTTTTTAGGTATAATTATAATTGGAAAGTTAAATGAATTAGTGACGAATGAGCGAGTCAGTTTATGAAGGCTTACGCATTTATAAATACAGATCATCAAGATAAAGTTAATAAAAACGAGAGAAAAATCAAGAAAGTGTTATTAGAGCATAAATGGACATAGTTATCTCCTTAATAAGAAAACAAATCAAAACAATCAAATTATAAAAGTTATCATAATCTACAAACCGAAGAACGATTTTATTTTTTGACACTTTAAAAAAGACGGTAGATTATCGCAGTAATTTTGTACAGTAATGAAAGTACCGGAACTGGATGAAATAGATGGTGCAATTCACTATGAACAAGAATATAATAGTTCAAAACTAACGGATTTTTGTCCTTAACATCAAAACATAATACAACTAAGAAGAAACGATGGATAAAATGTAACCACCATACGGTTATGTGCGTCCATATAACTTAAAAAACATTCAACAAAATATAACAGAGTTACACAATCCGACGAACATCCCACACTTAAAGTTAGGAAGTAATTTTTTAAAACGTTAGGCCTTTAAAAAATAAACTGAACTAAATTTCTTTGTACTATTATTACATAATTATTAACAAATGGTTGATAATTTAGGTACGACCGTATATGGATTAAGGTCTACATTTGTATACAATAAATATACAAATTTCGACCTTATGTCGAAATAACAAACACAACGGTAAATTAAACCGATTGTTAGGACTGATACAGTTAAAGAATATTTTTAAAAAAATCCGTAGGTAGACATTGTAAATATAACAACACTATGAATTAATTAAGAATAAAATTAATTGGTTTAAATTTATGTCATGTACTTAATAACATGTAAAATTAATTTTATTAATATGATGTTTGTGATGAAATCTTTCACCTAATATTAGTATCTTAAAGTAGGATGTAAAAGATTTAAATCGGGTACAATTGTTGTCGAAAATATCTTGGTAATCCTTGGACTTATTAAGCAAACTATTAATAGACATTTGATATTAATTGACTCGCTTATCACGAAACCTTCAACAATACAAGAACTGAAGGAACTTAAAATTTAATATTTAAGTTCCACCACATGGGTCGAAGTTGCCCATAACAGGCAGGTAGAGTATTAAATTATTTGCACTCGATCTCCTAGTTCCAGGGCTACAAAAAATAGTTCTGTTTCTTATCACATGGTTAGCCAATTAAATGACTGAATCATTTAAGAATAGAAAAGGTAAAGGTGTAAAAGACAACATTCAGTCTTTTTATTTTTTTTACGTCAGACTGTTCTGCAATTTCTGCTAATGCAAACGGTGAATAATGATAATAATGAAAATGAGTAAAGAAAAAATGCCAGACCTGACCAGGAATCGAACCCAAGACCCCGGCGTAAAAGCCATTTGCGCTAACCACTACGCCAACGGGCCGGCCAGACTCGTCTCTGAGAGTACTGAATTAAATTATTATACAACCAGACCCTCTGATGAATGAAGTGAGGTATCATTTGTAGGGTGGAAAGTAGATCCTTTTCAGAGAGCCTGGCATGCTGATAAGCATCCTATTCCGCTCAGTGAGGAAGACAATGGTAAATTACCTCTATCTTCGTTTAATTAGTAAAGCCTCTACAGTAGAGGTTCAAACCAGCCTTTCGGATCATGACGGAAATAATAACATGGGTTGAAGAAACCAGCTGAGATTTTCAAAATTATACTTTTAAAGAAATAAAGAAAATTAATTAATAAAAGTATAATTTATTATTCTATACCGACTTTTTACATTCTCTTGCCTTATATACAGATATAGCGAACGATGTAGATTTTTCAAAATCGAGTTTTCACCGGAAATACACGTTTTTAGGCCTCCTGAACCCAAAAAACATGTTTTTAGTAAATAGTTTTGTGTGTGAAGAAAATATGTAAAGAACGGAATAGCGTACGAACTTAAAACTTGGAATTTAAGTTAGGTACCACCAGGGGATGCAACCCGTACCACTAGACCAACCTGTGGGTTATTGTTTAGCATGATCTATTATTTTTCGTATTTCTGATGCAGTTTGTCGATACTCGTCCACCAATTCTATTGATTATCTGAAGTCTGTCGGTCTTTGATCGTTTAGATGGAAGATTGTTTCTACTGCATTTATGTAGTTTGCGCAACGGGTTGGTCTAGAGTCTAGAGGTAAAGTCACCTTCCCGAGTCAGCTGTTTAATAGCTGATTTTCGGAGACGAAGGTTTCTGGTTCAAATCCTAATAAACGTAGTTACTTTTATACGGATTTGAAATCCAGACAGTCGTTACCAGTGTCATTTGATGGTTGAAGTTCAATAAACCATACCTCTCAGGAATGGTCGCCCTGGGTCTGTACAAGACTAGACCTCATTTAATACACGTCGTACACATCATCCTCACTGGATAATGAGAATGATTACTGTTCTAAATTGAACAGATTGCAACGTACACACATTAGGGACAGAAAAATGTAGTTTCTGATCTTATAACTGTAGTAGTGTCTTATTTTTTGCGTTAAATAGGCACTACTACTACTTAGTGTTGTAGGCACATATTGCTGTACGTAAAAAAATCTTTATATTATTTTTATTATATACATTCTTACTGACCTAGTCTTCAAATTAAGTTCACAGTTCTCCTTCCTTATCCTTATATTGTAATAATTTCCCCTAACAGTTCTTTCCTCTTACAGATTAATTTATTTCCTTCCTTAGTAAGACTACTACATATCTCCTAATCATCGGTCTATGCTTTCTTTTCCAGTTTCTATTCTTGTTGTTCCTTTCATTTCATCATTTACTTTTCTTTTCTAAGAACAATTAACAAAACTAATTTCCGTTTTAACGTTCCGCGTTAAATCATAAAAATTATAAAGTTTTGCTTTCCTGAATGGATTCTGGATGTTTATCTTGGCTGAATCATTCAAAATTACACAAAACTGATTGCTTTCACTTACCAAGAATATTTTTTGAATAAGAATGGTTTACTGTTACAATTAATTCACAACTACAGTAATTTAATGGAATTTGCTTTTCTAATTATCTTTAAATCTGGTTCCAAGTTTTGGAAGTACGGTTAACTTGAGTTCATAATTTTGGATAAATTATAAACAATATTCTGCTCAATATGTATCAATGCATGGTTGCGCAAGTATGAGTATTCATTACTTTTTATTCTTGAGCGTTATTTTAGGCGCCCAATAGGGATTTTGTCGCGCGATAAAAAAATCGCTACGATTTTTCAGTTGCATGAGCGTAAGCTTTTTTTCTTCTTCACCAATCAAGGATTGCATCCCAAGACCTGTTTCGGTTTCCACAAAGCCACCGGTCAACCCGTCCAATCAACCTGTAACTTCTGAACAGTCTAGGAATCCTGTGTGGAGACATTCTTTCAAGATTATCGGTCCGTTTCCGGTAGTACTCCATAATTATCTCCTTAAGAGAACACACATTGAACTCTCGCTGTATATTGTCATTTAAAAACCGATCTAGTCGACTACAGGCCCCAATGAATCTCAAGAAGCGAATCTCTGCCGACGGAATGGAATTTTCATATTTCTTCTTCCACACTCAGGTCTCACTGCCATATATAAGTGTCGGGACAACCACTGTCTTATAGAACTTCATAAATGTGCCAGTTCGGGCCCTTCCCTTCAAATTTCGATGTATTGTACCACAAATCCTATTAAATCTTTGAACTTTTGTGGTACAACATTGTCCTCGTCATATGACACATCACATCTCAAATAGACAAAAGTGGCTGACCTGTTCCAGAATCACTCCATCACCACTATCTTTATCATGACTGGATATTTTCCTCTAAAGGACATCGCTTTTGTTTTAGCCTTTGATATTTTAAAATTAAACTGACGGCATACCTCACAATTTCATGTGCGCAAACATTAACTTAAAACTGCACGGTTCATTTTTACAATTTTTCTGTGAAGCGAAAAAATCGCTAGTGAGCCTAAGGAGAGATTCAAAATCAACAATTATAACTGATGTGGTGAACCATAAATATACACTTTTTAAATTTCCCAATTCATAAAAGTCTCTATATTTATGGTTTTGACTATTATATCATATAAATCTGCCCATAACGGACAGGTGGAGTGTCAAATTATTTACACTCACTCTGTTCGTTGCAGGGCTAAAATAAATAGTTCTGTTTCTTATCACATGGTCAGCCAATTAAATGACTGAATCATTTAAGAACAGAAGAGGTAGAGGTGTAAAAGACACTAATCAGAGTTATCTCCTCTGAAAGTAATGGATTTCATTATACAGCCAGACCTTGTGGTGAATAAAGTGAAGGTGTCATTTGCAGAGTGGAAAATATGTGCTTTTCAGAGGGCCCGGCATGCTGATAAGCTTACTTTTCCACTCAGTGAGGAAGGCAATGGTAAACCACCTCACTCCTTGTTTTACTTAGTAAAACCTCTACAGGTTCAAACCAGCCTGTTGGCTGATGACCTAAACAACAACATCATATAAATCGCTTACTGGTAAAACATTTCTTCTAGTTCATTAGCAATTTCATCAAATTACATTTTAACCTGTGCCCATAATAAACAGGTGGAGTGTCAAATTATTTACACTCAATCTGTTCGTTGCAGGGCTTAAATAAATAGTTCTGTTTTTTATCACATTGTCAGCCAATTAAATGACTGAATCATTTAAGAACAGAAGAGGTAGAGGTGTAAAAGACACTAATCAGAGTTATCTCCTCTGAAAGTAATGAATTTCATTATAGAGCCAGACCCTGTGGTGAATGACGTGAAGGCGTCATTTGCAGAGTGGAAAATATGTGCTTTTCAGAGGGCCCGGCATGCTGATAAGCATACTTTTCCACTCAGTGAGGAAGGCAATGGTAAACCACCTCACTCCTCGTTTTACTTAGTAAAACCTCTACAGGTTCAAACCAGCCTTTTGGCTGTTGACCTAAACAACAAACAACAACAACAACATTTTAACCACTGCCTGATTGAACAAATAATTACTAATTGTTTACAATCATAATGCCGGAAACCTTAAAGATGATTCAATATTTTCCCAGCGTCTCATAAACATGACAACTGTGTGCGTATCATTTTTGTGCTTCTCTACATTCTACAGTGGTTTCAGTACTTCTGAATGAGAAATAAACTGCTCCGTGTTACATACTTAACTTCATTTATTTTTGGAATATTATTTTTAATTTACATATTTTTCGGATAATACGAACATCACAAAAACCGAAAAGATACTGGTTTTAATTAGTTCGGATTATCGAGATAAATATACAGTTCTAATTCGTACAAATCTTGATATTTAATTATAACAACTGTACATAATACATTCAAGTATTTATAATACATTGTTTACAATTAAAACTAGGTTAATAGAATTCACCTGTACCTTTTTATACGTAACATACAATTCATATTATGTAATAGATAACGTGAGAATTTTAACGAAATGAATAGAAAATATTCTTGAATATTTTTTTTATTATATTCACGTCTAATTTTGAAACAAAACTTATAATAATAATTTATTAAATTCATAATACCATATGATATCTATTACATTCATAGGTATATTATATCTTCCGGGTATTTTCTATCTATTATACGTTATCACCAAGTAATATAAAGAGATTGTATTGAAAAAATTACCCAATAAGGTAAAGACAGAATTAAAGATGAAGAAGGCGTTTGCATTATTATATAATAGATTTTATTCAGCGATTGGTTTTGATTTCGGTAAACCGCTCAGCGCGGCTAAGATAGACTCTATTACAGTGTATTATAAACCATGGGAACTACATGGTTTACCGGTGAAAGCGAACGCAAATCACATAACAAATAATATAACATTACAATGTATAGGTCAATAGTCGTTATTTTAGTTTCTGAATCTCCATTACATTTTAGTATATTCGTCTTTAAAGTATTTATTCTTATTTCTATTACATTATAAAATACAAACCGATAGACTCTGTTCGTGATCTTCGAACCTTTTCTGTTTTAATAATGTATGTTGTTTTTATTATCTATTATATTATTTATCTACATTCATCAAATCTTATTGATAATAAAAAATATCATTAAAAGTTCTTCATTATGATTTCATTATTAATATAATACCTTAGGCTACTAAAAACATTCTACGTTCATTCTACTTTAGAATTACATAAACAAGAACGTAAAGTTTCTTAAAATGCGGGTTATTAATTTAGAAATGCTACTTGACAGACTTTCAAACTTATTATTGCAAATAAAGTGGTCATATACAAAGTAACAAGTATAAAACAAGTATGAACATATCAGATCTAGTCTTGTGGATCAATAAAACCATCCTATCCTAAGCGGATTCAGACTGTCCAGAAATAAATTATTTGTACAATTTTCCCCTTCGTAGCCTACAGGGTCAAATTTAGACTACATGAGGTGACTTTTCTCGTTTCTTCAGTACACCCGGTGTTGTTTCTTTCTCTTTTATTTGTTGTCTGAGTTAGGTACGACTCGTTAAATTTTCTCGGTATATTCCAATTTTCTCAATGTTTTTGTAAAATTACAAAAAGCCCATTTTCTTATTATATTTTTTTATTTTAATACAAATAATTTTTTTAAAACCATCAGAAGGGTCAAAGAATGAGTAAGAACACTAAAAATTGTGAAGTACTTTCGTGGCTTTACCTTGGTCAGCTCATTACAATGCTTGAAATTATACACTTCACATTTATTTTATCAAATCTCAACTGGTAAGTGTTCTTAATCATTCTTTGTTTATTTCTGGTTGTTTCAAAAAAAAAATAATAAAATTTAAAAAAGGCCGTCTCCGTAGCGTAGTGGTTAGCGCATTGGCCTGCCATGCGGAGGTCCCAGGTTCGATTCCCGGCCAGGGTATGGAAATTTTCAGGTATCAAATCCCACAGTTAATGTTACATACTCCACAGTTGTCGCTAGTGACCAAGCAGTTGATACGGCTTTAAATAAACTAAAATAAATAAATAAACCGCTCAGCGAAGCGATAAAGGATTATCGCCAAAGTTGGAGACAGCACATGGCAAGGATGTCAGATCATAGGATACCTAAGCAGGCACACTGGTATGCTCCAGAAGGTAAAAGGGTTGTCGATAGACCTAGGAGAAGATGGAGATAGATGATTATAGTTTGTGAGTTCGGAACAGGCTGCGGCCTAATCCTTGTTTGGAAGAAGAAAAAGAATAAAAAGATTTTAAATAATAAAATTTAAAAATTGTGGGTTTCAAACGTGAACACCACAACATTGGACAACTTAAGAAGGAAATATCCGAAATGAATGAAGACATTGTGGGAGGAAGGAAACTGGAGCAAAACATGAAGTAATTAAAATATTGATTTCGTGTGCTTTCTCTAAAGGGCAATTTGAACAAAAATAAATAAAAGAAAAAAATACGAAATTCCTTAAAACGCTGGTTATATGCTACAATGTTTAACAAATTAAAAGCCCATTTTATGTTACAGACACTACCCTTTTATATACATATATTTTTTAAATCGCCTCATATACTAGGTACATATTTTATGCTCTACAAGATAGGGTAGGCGCTACGTCTACTGAAATTCTTGGGGAGGCTGTTCTCTCATAGAAATAAAAGGTATTTTTAAGATTGCGGCCTTAATACGCATTATAGGGCAAAAAGTAAATAGTAAAAGTTGTAGACAATTTAAAACCCTACAACTTTTATTCTAAACATTCCTTTGAATAACGCTTGGTTTAACGGTAATATCAGATTTTCTGTTTTTATTTTTAATGAACATCTGTAAAAAACTAGATTTTAAAAGATTTTGGCCTTATGCATTTTACGACAAAAGTGTATATAATAAAATTTCTAGAAAATTAAAAGATGTACCACTTCTGTTTTAAGCATTTTTCTCTACAGAGCCTAGTTTAGCGTGAAAGAGTGATTTTCCGTATTATTAAGCCAAACTAAGGTTGATTTTCATTTTGCATCATTTACTCATAATTAAAATAAGGTTATGCTTTTTGGGGTTAGTTTTTTTTGTTTATTTCTAATGTATAATTACTAATGTTAGGTTATATTGTTCATTTTTCCATTGGTACGAGAAAGTCGAGTGAGTTTTCACACCAAATTTTTCTTTTACAAAAACTGAACGGAGATGTCAAAACAAGTACCAGGTGGCTTTGATATTTTCTGAAAATTACTTTTGCAACTGCAATTATTTTAATAACAAACAAAAAGGAAACCGGAAGTTCAGAAGTAGTATAAAATTTAAATTTCATTGAAAATATTAAGGTGTAAATTGTAAAAGCCACACTTTAATTCCAAAGATTATTTTTATTAAGATACTACCTACTTTTCTTATGTATATATAATTAAGATCGGGAGTTCAATCTGCGTGTTTGGATATCATTAAGAAACTAAATTATATTATCTTGACATTTTGACAAAGTGATTACATTTATTTAGTAACGAATAATGAATGAAATTTATTTGTATTTGAGAAAGTTCAATTTTTTTTTATTGTTTAATTTTGTATCATAACCTTAATGACGTAGAAAATTTAGATTTCGTGAGGGAAGTATAAGTGTTAACATTATCTATATTGCTTAATATTACCAACATATTTTTTGACAATGAATGTACACTGTTTAAATTTTTTTACATCCTACTTTATAATAATGGCATTATATGAAATATTACATCACAAAAATCATGTTCATAAATTCTAATTTTACTTATTTTATAGTACATGACTGATTAAACGAATTTAATTTTAACTAGGAACTAATAATTTTACCAACTTTAATTTACGGTTGTGCCAAACCGTCGGTCATTTTGAAAATACAACGCTTTCAGTCCAAACTGTAAGACAGATAACTAGTGCACCCTTTTACGTAACGAACGGTACACTACACACAGACGTAAATGTCCCATACATCAACAATGTGTTCCTACGCACATACACACGATTTAAAAATAAATTACACAATAATCTGAACCAGACCATCGTTGACCTAGACACACCAGATTTACCAACTGCCCCTGTACGAAGACTGAAACGACTCTGGAGTAGGGATATCATGACAATTGAAAATTAAAGAAAAACAAAATAAAGTTAAAATAAGTAAATAATTAAAAAATAATGATTACATAACTTCATAATTACGTTTGGAGTACTGTCAATGGGCAGCGATCTCTTCGATGTCTTCAAATTATAATTATTTGTACCTTTTTTTATCAAATTTGCTCGTTGTTAATTTTATACAGTTGCAAATAAAATATCTTGTATAGTAAAAAAAAAACTAAGAACTGCTCGTTTTGAACTCATAAAAATATATTACAATATCATATTAAAAATCAAAATTTAATCAAATGTATTAATGGAGGTCCTGATCGTCCTAAAATACAGAGTTCTACCGAACCGATTCAAAAACAAATTTACGCTTACGATATCGTAACAAAATGTTGTTCAAGAATGCAAACCCGTTGTTCTAGGGTAAAAGACATTCTATTCACAACGTGACAGTAAACGGCACAAAATTTTACACAGCTCAAGGAGAATCAACTGACACTTCCGTATCTATACCGGTTGAGTAGGGCTACCAACTTCGTGTCACAAAACAAAATTTCTTTTTCTTAAAAAAAATTACCAGACATTAACAATTGGGTTACAAGACTAACAAAATCACTCTGTACTATAAAGAACACAACAAATTTAACAAATTATTTTTAAAAATCATGAAAATAGAGCGAATAGTTCGAGAGTTACAAACTTCTTTGTATATTTTTCCGATTTTGATTTAAAAATTAATAAACCTGGTGATCTATGGTAGATAATAATACCATAATACCATAATAATACCATAATAATAATACCATGGATGGATAATAATGCCATAATACCATAATAATACCATAATAATAATACCATGGATGGATAATAATACCATGGTAATAATATGATATATCAATCGATTTGTAAAAAATTAAATTTTCAGACAGCACCAAAATTTAAAAAAATTATATATTATAAATATTTTTTTATTCTGATTTCCTTACGTTTAGGGTTTTTAGGGTATTGATCTTGAAGAATCAGGAAGCAATCTAACACAGTAACAGAAAAATTCCAAACCCACTCAAATTGTTGTAAATAACTAAAGCAGTTAATTCGATAAAAAAAACCAATCACAACACTAATCACCATGAATTTTTAAAATGGAAGATGAATTTTTTCACGACAAAGTATATCATTAGTTTAGAAAAACTGGATAAAAAAATCATAATAACGGGACAAAAGTTGTAGAGAATCTCTTTAACAATAACACCAGGAAATAAATTTTAAAATATTCAGTTAACCCATAATGAAGCAGGGGAAAAAATAATACAGGAATAATATATCTTTTTGAATATTTAAATATTATAAACATTAGGCACTCTTTTTCACAATAAATTTCTAATAGCATTTTTATGCAATCGTATAATTTTTTTTGTTTGACTGTTATTTGAGCCAAGAAAACAGTTTAACAAATGTCCTTTCGTAACTATACCAATTAATTATAAAAAAGTATAAAAGGAAGAAGATGTTCGTGAAATATTGATAAGATTAGTGAATACGACACTAATGTCGTGTGCGTTGTTATTCTCGGTAGACTTGGGTCATTAACATAAAATTGCAATATATAAAAATATATAGATATACCACATCCAAGATGTACACAGAAAATAGGTGAAATAAATTACGACCTGGGGTTTTCATTCTATTATTTAATCGACCTTGGTAGTCATTGGATGGTTTCGCGTAGGTATTCATTAGACATTTTTAGACGTATAGACAGACAGATATGTGCACAACAAATTATATTGCATTATAATTACGTATAAAGGACGACACAATAAAAAATACTGAATAAATTTATTATTTTTAAAACCTTATTTAATATATTATATTCGCAAGGAGTCGTGGTGATCGAATTCTGCGTTTGCGAATGTTGAAACATTATAAATCCTCGACAACCAAACCTTAAGAGAAGATCGAAGCATCCATAAACCTTTAGTTAATTTTTTTCAATTTAAATATGATGTCTACATAAGCCTTATCTTGTGCGTAGGTAATAATAAAAGGTGATTAAAAATGGAAAAATTCCACACTTGACCGGGAATCGAATCCGAGACCCTTCGCATAGAAGCCAATTAACCAATTAAACTGATCACTACAAAATTAATTTATATGATATTAGACATGTTCTATAATACAGGTGATGTAAAGTCAGAACCTTCTTTTTTCTGCTTTGAAGGAATGACAGTTTTTTTTTAATCACCTCAGGATGACACACGAAACACCGCTCAAATACACGGACTGCTGAAGTATTTAGAACAGCTGATCATAGCTGGCCGACAAACTAATATTACCCAACGTAAATTGCAACCAGAAAATAGAAACATAGTATTTTGAAATGAAAAATCAAATAAAATTATTTTCAAAAAAGTTTAAAAGGTGTCTTTTGTTTATAAATTTTATTTCTGTTTTTAAAAATAAAATGTTTTTATTTTATTTTCGCATTTACTGTTCACTATTCTCAGTCAGCCCATAACAGACAGGTGGAGTGTCAAATTATTTACACTCAATCTGTTCGTTGCAGGGCTTAAATAAATAGTTCTGTTTTTTATCACATTGTCAGCCAATTAAATGACTGAATCATTTAAGAACAGAAGAGGTAGAGGTGTAAAAGACACTAATCAGAGTTATCTCCTCTGAAAGTAATGAATTTCATTATAGAGCCAGACCCTGTGGTGAATGACGTGAAGGCGTCATTTGCAGAGTGGAAAATATGTGCTTTTCAGAGGGCCCGGCATTCTGATAAGCATACTTTTCCACTCAGTAAGGAAGGCAATGATAAACCACCTCACTCCTCGTTTTACTTCGTAAACCCTCTACAGGTTCAAACCAGCTTTTTGGCTGATGACCTAAACAACATTCTTAGTCAATGATCGTTTTTAATGATATATTATTTAATACGTTCTAATATTATATTATATTACGAGAGTTCACTGATTATGTAAAAAAGCGCACAAACAGAAATGTAAGAAAAAACCGCACAAATTGGAAGGAAGGGATAATTAAAAAGAACATTTTTTGACCTGTTGATGGAAACAGTCCCACCCAAAGATGAGACACACGAGCCCCAACAAATACTTTGGAATGACATTGTTGTCGCTGGTTGCCATGGTGCAGGAGGCCATTTAGTTGTTTTCCATGAAAAATATACTGCCTAAGGCGAAAGGATCTTAAATTTTTAACCCTTCATTTCTACCCCCTAATGTTAAAATATCACTAAATCCCATTTAAGCGGATAACTATTTACCAATTCCGAAAATTTGGAGTTGTCAGGCCTAGCCGTTGGGCTGGGTGACGATCAGTCAGTCAGTCAGCCTACTCTTTTGTAAATGTATGATTGAAATCTCAAAATTTAACTTATTCCGCTTATTAATTAATTTATTTCGCAGTGGGTTTTTTACACGAATACCTCTGATTATTCTTGCAACATTTCTTACTTGTACTTCTAGGAAGGTAGGGATCTATTTCCTTTGACCTGCGAAATGTCTTAACCATGTACTGTCTGTCTGTAAATTCATGGCCTCCGGCAGAGAAGAGCACCTTCAAAATTAATTAATTTAATGCGGATTGAAAAACCATTTCAGAAAACATACAATTAATTTTTTTTAAGTAACTAAAACTTGTTGGAAATGACATATTTTTGTAAAGCAAAGTATTCCGGATGTTTTTTGTTTTATAAAATTATATCGAAAACACACGCTTAATGAGATAATGTATAATTTACTAAAAATTTTGTTTTTGAAGAAAAAACCGTATTTTTTCAAAAACATCGACATTGTCCAACAACTATTTCACGGATTAACATAATATGTGGCAGGTTTGTTCTGTAATAATTACGGAAAACAATGATGCAATAAAATTTAACAGAAAATTATAACTTTTTAAGTTACGAGGACAGTTTTTCTACAAAAACAAAACTTTTACTACATTATACGTTATCTCATTAATCGTGTTTTTCAAAATACATTTATAAGACAAAAACACGCTAAATACTTTGTTTTACAAAATACGTTATTTCCGACAAGTTTTAGTCAATTAAAAAAAATGATAAATGTTTTCTGAAATGGTTTTACAATCCGCATAATGCTCCTCTCTACCGGAGGCCATCAAGTTGTAGACAGACAGTACTTATTTCACCGTGCGCTTTTTTTTCGCGACACCGAGTTCACTTTAGATTTTTTTATAAGTCTTGTACACACTCAAGCCGACCATTTATGAGAGAGTATGGTTAATTGAACCCAAACCATCAAAATACACCGGTAACCACCGTCAATATTCAAATCCGTATAAAAGTAACTTCCTTTACTAGGATTTGAACCATTTGCTTCGTCTCCAAAAAGCAGCTGTTAAACAGCAAAGATTTACCTTTAGACTAGATCAACCTGGTGGGTCACTTATGATTAAAATACATTTTCTGTAAAAAATATTACAGTAGAGTACCGATTTTCCGTGAATCGGTTAACCGGGGTTAGGATTAACCGTGCGATCACTAGAAATTTTTTTGTTTTTTGGTTTAACGTCCGACTGTTTTGCTAATTGCTGCTAATGCAGACGGTGAAGGATGAAATGAATTTTTTGTAACGTATGAAAAAATGCATGCCATGCCCGAGTGGGATTCGAACCCAAGACCGCGTGATGAGAGGCGAGCACGTTACCAGCTCCTAAAATAAGTTGCAAAGAAGCTTTAACCGGTGCCGAAACATTACTAACTTTCATGGAAAATCAAAATGACACAGATTACGTGGTCATTTTACATATTCGTGGTTATATAAGAAAAATAAAATAAAAAATATTGCGGCATAAAATGAAACAAAGTAAAATAACAGATTTTTTTGTAATTTTTTTTTTTGGTACGTAGTTTAAGGTAAGACTTATATAAATTTATGTAGTAAATATTTTTATTTCAATACAATTTGTTTATTTATTTCCGATATCCGATAGTATTAACATGTATTAATCAGTAGAATAAAACATACGCGTAACTGGTGGTTTTGTTTATGACGTAAGTGGTCTGGACCGAATTGGGTTATATTATCCGTGTTTTCCGGTTATCCGGTATAGTTATCCCCCCAATTACCACGGATAATCGGTATTATACTGTATTTCTTCAATTTTTTTCTACTTTTTTAACTAAATTCAAAACAACTGCAACATTAGATAGATTCACACAAACAAAATCTATTTATAAATATTAATAATGTATTATTTTATATAACGAATAAACAAACAAGTGTAATAATAACGGATCTTGTAAGGTATCTTTAGCCCGATGCGGCCTGTCTTTGCATACAATCTTGTTTCTTGAATCTTCTACTTAACATTATAAGGACCTGTTTCTATCTTCATTTTTTCACAGTAACCTTCTGTATCAGAACAAACATATTATCCTTGATAATAATATTATTATTTTATATTCACAAAACACGCGAACTTATAAATACATATATTATTTAAAATAATTTTTAACACATTACTTTAAAAATAAACGTTTTGCGTTTGGCCAAATAGTATCATAAGTAATACATTTAATTTTTAAAATTAAATAACATTCGTGTCCATTTAAATAACGCATTTGAATTTAAATTTTTACGGCTTTTAATACATTCATTTTTTAAACAAATAACTCTAACATACTTGCAGAATTTTTACTGGTACTGTGTTGGTTTAATAATAATTCTTTCTTCCATTCCATCGTTAGTCATATTTTTTTTATTTTTTAAGGAACGCGGTAGTGCATTACATAAATAAAAAAAAAACAAATATATAATAGTGTAATACATTTACATGAATTTGTATACATAGGGTGATTCAAATTCAACGGTAATCTCTTGGCAGGTGATTGTACAACTAAAATTACAAAAACTCTATATATAGGTATAAACATAACTCCAAAAACATTTTATTAGAGTGATACGGCCGGCGAAAGATTGCCTGGAATTCAATTATCCCAGTAAAATGAAGTCGTACTAAAATATGTATCAATTTATTTAAAGAGACAAACGTAATGTTGTCTTATGGTTTTTACCCATTATAAAATATTTGAGTAAAACAGGCCCCAAAAAAGTATCTCCTACAAATTTAAATATAACTGATAATTATAATACTCAAAAATAGCGGGTGAAAATAACACTTTTTTAAGTTTAACGTAAAATAGCTTTTCTTAAGCGCTTAATTAAGTAATTTATTTTAAATTCATGGTGTAAAAAATTTATGTAAGTTACTAAGTAAAAAGTCAATTACAGCCATAACAGGCAGGTGGAGTGTTAAATTATTTGCTCTCGATCAGCTAGTTTCAGGGCTACAAAATATTAGTTCTGTTTCTTATCAAATGGTCACTCAATTATAAAACTGACGCATTTAAGAACAGAAGAGGTAGAGTGTAAGAGACACTACTCAGAGTTATCTCCTCTCAGAGTAATGAATTTCATTATACAGCCAGACCCTGTGGTGAATAAAGTGATGGGTGGAAAAGTTTTCCACTTACTTTTCGTTTGGAATGCTATCAGCATCATCAGCATCCCAAACTCACTGAAAAGTGAGTTTGGAATGCTGTTGAGCAGACTTTTTTACTCAATAAGGAAGGGAATTGTGAACCACCTCACTCTTCGTTTCACTTAGTAAAGTCTCTAGAGTTTCAAACCAGCCTTTCGGCTGAAGATCTAATAAACAACAAAAAGTAAATACCTACATAAAATCGTTCGAAAAATCAAAATTCTGTAATTATAAATAATATGAACATTAAAAGAAAAAAAACTTAAAATAAGTATAAAAAAATGTTACGATGATGTATATAATACTGTAAATACATTTACTTATTATTATTTATTTATTTATACATATACAAAGTGATTCGAAATTTAAGACAAATTCTCGGAAGCCGATTCTGAAGCTAAAAATATTGCTTGTGTCGGTTTTCGGAATCGAATTAAATAATTTATAAGCTCCTATTGCCAACCCTTGAAAAATTATTTTACCGTTGAAAAATTGAAGTATTTTTTGTAACTTTTATTTAGTTTTATTGTCAATGAAGGGCTATGAACAAGCAAATATCTTAGTTATGTAAGCCACTACACTTACACGACAGATTTACACCAAATCACACAGATATCTAACAAATTTGTTCAAAACAAAACTTTAAAAAAACTGGAACATTGAGTGGTTGATTAGTACACCAACAAAATTACACAAAGCACAACACAACTTTTTAAATACAACTGACATTAACCGACACAAGAAAGCATGAGGTTAATCTCACAAGGATACGCATAGGACACTCACTTCTAACACATAGTCACATTTTATCTAACACAGCCCCTCCAAAATGAAACTTTTGTAACTGTAATCATTAGATAAGAAATCTGCTGAGGGAATGCGAAGTTTACAAATTCTGAGATTTAAATTTAAACTTTCTATTGATATGCTTTTGTGCCAAAATGAACCGACTTCTGTGTCTCAAACAATCGTGTTTTATTAAAACAATTATTAACGTACTTTAATAATCACAGTATATTTTTGGTGTCTCAATTTCTGTTGACTTTCGAGGCTCTAAATTTTACTGTGTTCATGAATTTTAAAAATTGTTTTTCTTTCTTGTTCTGTAATTTTATGTAGGCCTACCAATAATTTTAAAAAAAATGTTATGATTTAATTTTTGTAGTCACTAATAATATTTGGTGTTTATGTGACTAAAACAATGTATAAAAAAGTCGAATTTCAATAACTCAAAGGCCTATACGAGGGACGTTCAAAAACTGGCAATACAAATTAATGTCGAGAAAACTGTTTAATTAATGACAATGAAACTTTTATTTCATAAAATATAAGTAATATATTAGAGTTAAACTTACGAATACATTTTATAACATCATGAGCAATGTATACCTGTGAACAAAAATACAAAACATTAATTAATTTTGAAAAGAAAACGAAAAACGTATCAAGTACAATATATTTACATAAATAAAATATTAAAAAACTTTATTAGTTTTTATTTATAATGATGGACGTTCAATAACAAATAACGAAACACATTAATGTAGAGAAAAACGTTTCATTAAAAATGACAATGAAAAATTTTGAGAGCCAATTTCGCAACCTTGGAAGCACTGTTAATTACTGTTCGATCATAACTAATGCAAGGTTCAGTTAAAAGTATTAATTTATTTGTGAGAATTTCTCAATAACGGCTCCTACAATTTTTTTTTAAAAATCGGCTCATTTACTACATTTTGTAGCCTCTAAAAGATAGGGCAAGCGCCATGTCTGCTCCAATTCTTGTGGGGCGAGTGCTGTCATGGTTAAAAACGGTTCTTTTAAAATTTCCGTCTTAATTAGTATTTAGAGCAAAAGTGTAGAACCTATAATCAAAGTTGAAAACATTAAAAAACCTACAACGTTTATTCCTAACATTTTTCATACAACATTTAGTTTAGGGACAATTAGTGTTTTCTGCACTTTTTTCAGAAAAATCGGTAAAAAATTATTTTTTTCATATTGCAGTCTTAGTATGGTAAACACTTACCATACAACACTTACGGAAAAATATATATAATTAAAATTATAGAAAATAAAATAATCTACAATTTTTATTGCAAGCATTTTATTCACAGAGCTTAGTTTCGCGTTAGTTAGTGATTATCCGTATTTCTGAACCAAACAGAGGTTGATTTTCATTTTGCATCAGTCACTTATGATTAAACAAAGGTCATATTGTTCGTCTTTACATTGGCAAGAGAAAGTTGATTGAGTGTGTCACATCATATTTTTTAAAATGTTTGTTTATATATTTTATTATATCTTCACAAGCTTTTGCACATAACCTATACTTTTTTATTTAAAAAAAATTATGTGTTAATTAGCATAAAATAATTATTTAAACCAGTATTTTTGAACTGTTGGTCAGGTTCCAACAAATCCAGTAACCGTTATGTGTACTGTTTATATAAAACATACTGCAATCTTGTTATTTTTTTGGTTGCCAGAGGATTAGGTTTTTTTCTTTATTTTTTTATTATAATTTCTTTAAAAAAATTGATGGTTTTTGTAAAAAGGAATTCTTGTTAAATTCAAAATTTCTTTAGAGTACTTAAATACGTTTTTTATTTTTGTAAAACGAGATATTACCTCTGTTCAGATGGAGCTAATAATATAGATTTTTAAACTAGCTTAAGGGGTTACATAGTTAACTACATTATTAAAATAATTTCTACAGTTCTAAACAATTATATTGAGTCAAATTTTTATTTTTTTCTTCTATTTTGAAATGTTAAACACTTTTGGTTTAGTTAAGTGGATTGAAAACTATGAATTAACAAGTTTTATTAAGTATAAGATGGTAAAAACCAGATCAGAGACAGGTTTCAATGATTACAGATCAAGGGATGGATCTTAAGAAGCTTCTAGGGAAATAATGTCAACAATATTGCCGCGGGAAAATACGTAGGCTATTTGTGTTTCCACATAAAATAATCTGGAGTGAAAGACACACGACTTTCCTGCCAATGAAGATAAAAAACAAATAACCTACGTTTCATCATTGGTAGGCTTAAACAATGTAAAATGAAAAAATATAACCCAAATTTTAATCACGAGTGAATGACGCAAAATGAAAATCAACCTCTGTAGAACTTAAAAATGCGGAAAATCACTAATTGACGCTAAAATAGGCTCTGTAGAACAAAATAAAAATAAAAATTGTTGATTTTTATTGATTTCCTTTAACTTTAATTTAGCCTACACATTTTTGTCGTAAAATGTAGGTATACTAAAGCTGCAATATTAAAAAGTCCCTTTTTTATCGTTGTTGATGAAAAATACAGAAAATCACTAAATGTCGCTTAAACTAACCGCTATACAAAATATTAATTTGAAAAAAGTTGTAGGTATTTTAACGTTCTACAACTTTGTTTCTACAAATATGTTTATATTTTTCTAGGGTGATTATGGAAATTATTAAGCAAATGAAACAATTTAAAAAATTAGCTCGTTACAAACGACGGTAAAACAACTAATACTAATACAACTAATACAACTTTAAACAATACAACTAATACAACTTACTAATACAACTTTAAAGATAACCAACTTTTTTAACAGTTACAATTAATTTCTGATAATACGGATTCTAAGAATAAACATATTACAAATTTTAATTTATTTTAAATCTTTTTTTTCCACAAACTTCTATAAAATAAAATGAAACTGAATTAAACCATCGTTACCAATGTGAAACCAGCAATGGACGCTGGAAGGTCAGTTAACATCCTGCGCAAGAAGGGAAAGGAAATCTGACGTAACATCCGGTACACTAAATTACAATAAACATTACAATGGACTACACTGATATAATTGGTACAATAGAACTATATAGCACCGTCAGGAAAAGCAAGCGTAAAAATTATGCTAAAATGTAGAAACAAATACAAAAAATATACAAATGCTATGAGTAGAAATTATATTACAAAACTGGTGGTCTTAAAACCACATGGAAACGATTTTATTAAAGCATTTGAATCATTAGAACATAATCTAAAACAAGATTTTTTTACAAGTACTTGATCCTTGACATCCTTAAGAATGCATATTTTCAAACATAACAAAGTAAACATGCAGCTCATCATGAACTGATAACAGTTATATCAAAAATTTCCATCTATCTTACTACTGTATTGTTTACATTGTGTTTCAACTTATAATTTTTGTATTAGTTGATGATATTTGGGTAGATATATCAGGTAATAATATTTAATTTATTATTTCGTATCAGATAAATATAGGAAAATTGAGAAAATGACGCCAGGGTCATATTATTATTATTATTATTAAAAAAAGACGAGACAAAATAAATTACGAGTAATACAAGGATTTTAAAAAGCTTTGTTTTTGATTTCCCACCGCATTGAAAACAACTAAATATTTTAATTTGTAATTCTTTAAAATTAGTTAAAAAATAGATAAATTATGAAACTGGTAGAATTTTTTCCCGAGTTTAGAGATCTTCATAATTTTTCACCATGTAACGTAATTTTAGATATTGCAACATAATAGCAGTTCGTAATTAGTTTAGAAATGGTTGAAGGAATAGATTGATTGTTGTAAGAAATTGTGTATCGTATGGGGTGGAGTGTGTTGAACACGGATAGTGAATAGTGCTGAATAAGATGTACTATATAATATTATAAACTTAGTAAGGATGTTGTTAAATTTATTAATTTAGATATCTACTTTTGGTCAGTGGCTCCTCGTGGCTTCAAAATAGGTGAAGAGTTACAAAAAACCAAGAAAAACTGTTGTTGTTTAGGCCAACAGCCAAAAGACTGGTTTGAACCTCTAAAGGTTTTACTAAGTAAAAACGAGGAGTGAGGTGGTTTACTATTGCCTTCCTCACTGAGTTGAAAAAGTGTGCTTCTCAGCATGCCAGGCCCTCCGAAAAGCACCTACTTTCCGCCCAGCAAATGACACCTTCACTTCATTCACCACAGGGTCTGGCTGTAATGAAATTCATTACTCTCAGAGGAGATAACTCTGACCAGTGTCTTTTACACCTCTACCTCTTCTGTTCTTAAATAGTTCAGTCATATAATTGGCTGACTATGTGATAAGAAACAGAATTATTTTTTGTAGCTCTGTAACCAACAGATCGGGTGCAATTAATTAAACACTCTACCTGCCCGTTATGGGCAATAAGAAAAAACTAATACAACGAGAAAAACATACTAATAATTATCTGCAAACTACAGAAAGTAAAAAGTTTAAAGATACAGGCTCGGACAAAATACAAGTTCCCATTTTTATATTCGGATACTTATAATAGTCCTTAGTTTAGCGTCAATTAGTGATTTTATGTATTTTACTCATCAAAATCGGTAAAAAATTGGATTTTTTTAAGATTACAGCCTTATTATAAATACACTTTACGACAAAAACGCACATAATCAAAAGTTACAGAAAATTAAAAAACCTACGTTTGTTTCAAGCATTTTTTTCTACAGAACTTGAATTTCATTTTGCGTCGCACACCAATGATAAATGTTTAGCAGCAGATTTTTGGACACTGAAGTTCCTGGTTCAAATCCTAGTAAAGTTAGTTACTTTTATAAACTACGGATTTGAATACTAGACAGTGGTTACCGTGTACTTTGATGATTGCGGTTCAATTAACCATACTTTCTCAGGAATGGTCAACCTGAGTCTGTACAAGACTACACCTCATTTACACGTCATAGGCCTACATAATATCGTCCTTATATTATTGGGTCATGGGGTCGCTTATTTTTCTAAATTAGGGATTTTAAACTAATGATTAGACATAAGCCATACAAGGCATTATTTACATTGGCAAGAGAAAGTCGTGTGATTGTTTCACACCAATTTTTTCCCACCAATAGGAAGTAATCTGAAGATACTTAATTATACCTATTGATAACTTTATAACAAGTCAATAAATTTATTTCATCGATTTTCACAGATACATTCATCATATAATTTTTACAGTAAAATATTTTTCTTTCAAATACATTAACAGGTGACAATAAAAAATTAAATTATCTAAAGCAATATTTTGTAACGTTATGAATTAAATAAGAAATACCGTGTTTGACATAAAACACTTTACAAGAAATTATTATTATTAAACATCTATTTCAAAGATATATAAAAAAAATAAATAAAATAAAAACGTATACCTATAAAAAAATTAAAACCTTTATTAACTATTTTAAGATAACCAATAAACTTCATAAATGAAATCCAACTTAATAAAAGTACTACCGTTTTAATATTAAAACCAACACAAAAATTACGGTACAAATAAAAAAAGAAAATTAAAAACATTTTTCATTAAAAACTGTTAAGTTATTAATAAAATAAACAGAAAATTAATAAAATTAAATTGGTTCTGATACTGAAAAATAAATAAATTATAGACAAAAAATATATCTTTTTAACAGTAAATGTAATTTAATATAAAAATTACTTCGTTACAACTAAAATAACCCGGGGATAAGATATTTATAGTAAAAATAATAAAACATAAAATATTATTGATGTTTCCAAGAAAAATGAATAAAAAACCCCATGAAGATAGATACATAGAAATATTTTGCTATTAAAGAAAAAACAACTAACAGCATTAAATTATACGCCTAAGGAGTAAAAAATATTTTCTTCAGACGGAAGGAAAAATACCTGATTACTAACGAACATTTCTAAAAATTTAAAACGTATTTCATTATTTATTGAGTTATTTAAATAATAAGATAAATATAATTTATTTGTATCCCGAAGAAAATTTCAAATTTTTACTACTTATAAGTGTTTTTAATCAGTAGACATAACGTGTTAGCTAGGAAAAAATTCATATTATAAGCCGAAATATTTACAAAATGGCCGCAAATATTTCATTAAATTTTGTGATCGAACGTTGGTAAGATAATAAGGTACCTAGATATTGTATGCAGGCATTATTGTTGTTTCGGTGATCAACCAAAAGGCTGGTTTGAATCTCTACAGGTTTTACTAAGTAAAACGAGAAGTGAATTGGTTTACAATTGCCTCTCTTACAGAGTTGAAGTGTATGCTTATCAGCATACCAGGCCCTCTGAAAAGCACTTATTTTCAATCCTGTAGAAAACACCTTCACTTCATTCACCACACGGTCTTTCTGTAGGTACTTTAGTACGGATTTGAATACAAGCCAGTGGTTACTGGTGTACGTTGATGGTCGGTGTTTAATTAATTACAATCACTCAGGAATGGCAGGCCAGAGTCTGTACATGTCTAAATCTCATTCATATGTAATAATTTTCTTCAAGTCCCAATCCGTTCCGAATGTTAGCGACCATTATTAATTCGTTTTACAACGAAAAAGCTTTTCTGAGCACTTTCCAAACAAAGTTTTTATTTATTTCAAAGCCTCGACACCCTTTTGGCAGGTCCTCGTTTTGTATATATTTTCCCTGCCGAATGGCTTGTAATAATGAACATCGTGAGTCATTCCACATGATACGTCCAAAATATTAGAGCTTCCTACACTTGATAGTGGAAATGATTCCACTTTTTTCTTCATTCTCTTGAACCTCAATATTTATCATCCGAGGAGACCATGGGACCCTCAATACTCGGCGTATATATCATTCATATATCTTTTTGTTGCAGGGCTAAAATAAATAGTTTTATTTCTTATCACATGGTCAGCCAATTAAATGACTGAATCATTTAGGAACAGAAGAGGTAGAGGTGCAAAAGACACTAATCAGAATTGTCTACTTTGAAAGAAATGAATTTCATTATACACTCAGACCCTGTAGTGAATGAAGTGAAGGTGTCATTTGCAGAGCGGAAAATATGTGCTTTTCAGAGGGCCCGCACGCTGATAAGCGTACTTTTCCACTCAGTGAGGAAGGCAGAGTAAATTACCTCTCTCCTCGTTTTACTTAGTAAAACCTCTACAGGTTCAAACCAGCCTTTCGGCTGATCACCTAAACAACAATCATATATATTGTACGTCATACATATCATTATCATATCATTGGTTTATGGAGTTGTTTATTGTTCTTAAATTTAACAGATTTTCACGTATATACATTAGGAATTAAATAATAACTATTCAAATATTTCTTTATTGTATTCCTGTATAACACCTGGTTTTATCAACAAATATATTATGTACTACATGAAATAAGTAAAAATGACGAAAATTATGAATTCATAAAATTTCAACAAAAATTTTATAAACTTAATCAAAATTCCATCATATAACAATATTATTATAAATTTTATAAATTTAATAAAATTAAATCTTACAAAAAAAATTAAACAATAAAATACTTTTGTAACAACAAAATAAAAATAAATTGACTAAAACTACGATAGTTTTTTTATATTTTTTAAAATAACTTAATAACATTGGAACTTTAACATTATTAAAAAAAAATAACAAAAAACTATTTAGTTCACGAGTATTTTTAACAATACAGTTATAAACATTTACAATATAACTGTTGAAATTAGCTATTTTTATGTACTATAATTTTTATATGTTAGACCCATTAAAAAAATATAGTTTTTTAGATAACGGTATAGACAATTGTAACTCTAATAACAATAATGATAATAATTATTATTAAGGTATATATATATAAATCGGTTCTTATGTTTGGAAGAAATGCCGTGCATAACAATAAAAAGATAATAAAAAATAATAATAATAAAAGTAATAACAATGTGACCTTCCCTAAACAATTCATCAATAAGACCAAGAAAAAAAATAATTATTTAATATGGGAATTCTTATTTGTAGCTATATTTTTTAATATAACAATGCTAAATATTTGTCGTGAGACTGATTTTATTATTTTTTCCAAGGCAGTAATTAAATTTGTATTCATCTAGATAGAATGTATAAAACTATCTTTGAATAGTAACTATTAAATTTTAATTGTTGTAATTGGTGAAAGAAAAATAGGCCTATCAAAGTAATGATGTTCTATAAAACTATATTATTTAGACTAGTGTACATAATCGTTAAACGGTGAGAAGTTAACTTATAATTTTTACTTTTCCGCGCTCTGTTTACAGTACGGAGGGGAAAATTATTGAGAAAGAGCAAATTTTCTACACCCGGATTTCAACTGATCTTCAAATTTCAGAATACCCAGAAACATTATCAAGATAAAATTTTAAAATTAAGAGTTTTTCCATGTCGATTTTTCGTAATAGAGTTTTCACAGGAAATACATGTTGTTTCAAGCCCACTTAACGAAAAAAACGTGTTTTTAGCAAATTATCTGTGTGTGTGAGGGAATAAAAATATCTCAAACTGATTATCGCAGGAAATTGAAACTTAGAACTTAAGTTAGGTACCATTAGAGGACCTGACACAAACATTTTCATCATAATCTATCAAACGAAAGAAGTTTATTTGTGCATTTTTCATATTTTTAGGAATTCCTCAAAAACGGTTCTTACGATTTTATTTAAAATCACTTTATTTACTACATTTTTTATGCTTTACAAGATAGGGTAACCGTCATGTCTACTGAAATTCTTGAACCGACGTGCTCTCGTTGGAAGAAATTTTTTTTAGGTTGTATACGAGGTGTGGCTAACAAATAACGAGACTTACGTTGTAAAATATTTCATTTTTATTTTATACATAATCACTTATTGTCACCTTCAATATACACTCCTTCTCTATCCCTACAACGCTCCATGCGAATTTTCCATTGTTGGAAACAGTGCTGGAAGTCATCTTCTGTCAGCTCCTTCAGGACACGTGCCGCTTTTTCCTTTACAGCTTCCATAGACTCAAATCTTGTCCCTTTTAATGCAGCTCTGTTTCCAACAATGGAAAATTTACATGGAGCGTTGTAGGGATAGAGAAGGAGTGTATATTGAAGGTGACAATAAGTGATGATGTATAAAATAAAAATAAAATTTTTACAACGTCAGTCTCGTTATTTAATAGCCACACCTCGTATAAATAAAAACAAAAAATTATGATTTTATTTAGTAAGACTTGTACATTGAAATTTTAATTACTAATGGGCCAATCTTCTTTGAGCTGAAATTGAAATCCTGACCGAGAACTTGTAATCATCATCATAGTAGCAGTTGATTATCGTAATTCCAACTAATATTATTTTTTTCATCAGTCTCTCGAGTGTTTTGATGCAGTTCTCCAAGCTGTTCTATCTAGTGCAAATCGTTTCATATCTACATACCTGTAACACCCTACATCTTTTGTAATTTGCTTTAAATATTCTAACCTTTGCCTCCCCCTACAACTCACTTCCTCAATATTACCCTCCATTATTGTTAGAGTAATACCTGGATATCTTAAGATATGCCCCACTGGCCCATCCTTTCTTCTAGTAAAGGCCCATTTTCATGACGTTAGTTTACTAGTAGCTGCTAGTACTAGCAGGACCTACAAGCGCGTCGGTGACGGTTCCCACGGAGCTAGTTAATTATTGTCAGTGCTCTGAAAACATTTGTGTGAGTTGTGTTGTGTACTGTTGTACAAAGTACAGCTTACTAACAACTAGCACCGTTGCCAAACGTTCACACCGAGCTAGTTTACAAGCGCTAGTCAATCACGTGACCTTTTTTCTCCCCTACCAGCACTAATGAATTTCATTAGTGCTGGTAGGTAACATATTCAAAGTCACTAATTAAAATAGTTGTTCGTTCCCAAGACGTTAGTAGGCCTACTAGCTGCTAGTAAACTAGCGTCTAGGGAATAGACCTTAAGACGTGTTTATACAATTCTTTCATCCGCTCGTCTAAGAACCTCTAAAACTCCGTATTTTGTCCACTCACCTAATAATCTTTAACATTTTGCTGTAACACCAAATTTAAAAAGCTTCTATCCTCTTCCTTTCCACAGCCCCTATCACCTATATTTCACTCCCGTATAATGATACAATCCAAACAAAGTGTTTAAAGATGACACTTACTATTCATATGAAAATTTAAAGTTATAGTATATTTTACATTATAGGAAATTTATTTTAATTTTTATCGGTATTTATTCATGTTTAAAAATAACAAAAATCCTATTTCATTTTTATCTTTTGTTGTTTAGGTCATGAGCCGAAAGGCTGGTTTGAACCTCTAGAGGCTTAATTTAGTAAAACGAGGAGTGAGTGGTTTAACAGTCTTCATCACTGAGCAAAAAGTATGCTTATCAGCATGCCGGTTTCTTCTACTTATAAATAGCATCTACTTTCCACCCTGCAAATGACGCCTTCACTTCATTTACCACAGGGTCTGGCTGTATAATGAAATTCATTACTCTCAGAAGAGATAACTGTGATTTGTGTCATTTAAACCTCTACCTCTTCTGTTCTTAAATGCTTCAGTCATATAATATGGCTGACCATGTGATAAGAAACAGAACTACATTTTTTTAACCCTAGAACTTACGTTACAAAACATAAATATAATGTCTTTATTATTAAACACATCTTTTACATAGATCCATTTAATTATGAATTTAATTTCAACAAGTAGGCTATTACATTTAGTAATAAAAAGAAACCGACGATAAAATACAAAAATATAAATTATATACAAATTATGTAACTTAGTTAAATAAAAAAAGAAGTTATTTATACATACAAAAATGATCTAAATAAAGATAATGTGTGAAATATTTAAATGAGGTTAAGTTGAATTCAATATAAACGTAATCGAATGTTTTTAAAATGAAAAAGGTACTTATTAAGGAAACTTGTTCTTTTTCGATGGATCGATGAAACGAATTTTTCGATAGGTAAGAGATCTAATTGAATATTCATTAATAATCGAATTTATTGATGGTTGGGTATGGTAGACAAGTACGGGATAAAAGAGACTATGATTATATATATATATATATATATATATATATATATATATATATATTTACACACACACACACACACGCACGTATAAAAGTTTATGAAGTTAAGAGGAGGGTCCAGGAAGTGTTTGGCTGTTAACTTTGCTGTTCGTTCGGCCCGACCAGTCGGACAAGTGTACAGGTTCATACCATTTTTGGATACCTTTTTAATATACGATATTCTTCTGCTGTAACACTAACATTACTTTAATAAACTTACATACGTACGCACATTCACATACTGAAAGTATTAAACAGAATGAAATGTCGTACGTGTACTCAATATCATGCACTTTACATTTTTTGCACAGAACGTAACAAATAAAACTACTAAACTACTTCTTAGATATTATTTTTATTCGGAAAACATAAAAAAAGTATTAAGGGAGACTGTACTTTCTATCATGCCAATGTTAAATTTTCTATTTTTAGGTATATTTTTCATAGGATTGGTAAAAGGTAGATAAATTAAACTTAACACACTTTTAGTTGCCGGGTTTCTCTAGCTACTCACAATTTTTCAATTTAATCTGTGAGCCCGTGCAATTTAAAACAAATTAACGAATAACATAAAATATTTACAAATTTCTTTACACGGTTTTTGCATATTAGTAATTGTTGGAGCATCTGAGGAAGTCATTAAAATGTCGGTATTTGTGAAAGTAAAAAATTCAGCCAGTTAGGTGTTCCGAGAAAAATGTACCTACATTTTAAAATCTAAATTTACGGGAACAGCCAAAAAACAAAAAGGAACAAATCAAAAAGAAAATTTACACAAACAAGTATATTTTCCATTATCAGTTGGTTAGAAAGCTGTACCAACAGCTGAGAATATCAAAAACAGTAACGCAGATATTTAAAAAAAAAAAAATTAAATTCCCTTTGCTCTAATACGATTGGTATACGAAAAATACTGGTTCTTGATGAAATGATCATTTTTCTGAATATGCCTGCTAAAAACTTAATTTTGTCATAAAATAATTTTTTTGACGTAATTTAATGTTTTTCTTGTAGATATAAGTCTGAACTATTGAAAAACATAAAAAACCGAAAATTGAAATTTTCAGAGAAAACCATCATACAGTCTCACCTTAAACAACTCGTTCAAATACCTCCTTTTTCTCAATCGTGGAATACCCAACATGGAGTTTCAACTGCCCGAAATTTACACTTTTCTTCATGTTTCATTAATTTTGTAGCCTATTGTTACTGAAATTTAAGCTTCCAGGTAATTGTAAACTATATAGTGCTTGCCACAAAAGAAATTAGTTGTTTCTGATTCAATCCGTTCAGTTAATTGTGCAAAGTTGCAAAGTTCAGTCCAAAAATCATTTCCTACCTTTACGCGAAGCCAAAATAACACTTTTTTAAGATGCCCGCCATGTTTTTTTACTCTCATGTGTGTACGTTGCAATCTGTTCTATTTAAGAATAACAAGCAATGAGGAGGATATGTACGATGTGGAAATAGGTACAGTCTTGTACAGACTCACGCCCACCATTGCTGAGAGAGTATGGTGAATTAAACCCCGACCATTAAAGTAAACCGGTAACTGCTATCTAGTAGCCTATTCAAATCCGTAAAACAGTAACTACTATTACTAGGATTTAAACCAGGAACTTTCGTCTCCGAAAATCACCTGTTAAACAGCTGACTCGTGGCGACGACTTGACCTCTAAATAAACCAACCCGGTTGGTAAACATGGCCGCCATATTAAAACGGAAAATCGGATTTTAAATTTAAACCATTCACATTGTAGAGAAAACTATGATCTATAACATACTTAAACATCAAATTTTTTAATATAAAATCTGAACAAAATAACAGACGTTTAAAACGAACATTAACGGAAAACCGGGTATTTTTTATACGTAAATTTCTATACCTGAGACAAACTAAAAAAACACACTGAAGTCACACGAATCATCGTAAAAAAACGCTTGTGCAAACTTTAATTTGGTGTAGCGTTCACATTTTTCCAGTCGGTTGTTTTTGAAGAGAGCTCTTCAAACAACAACGGACTTCTTTCGGAGCGGGCATTACAGTCTTCCTATGGGTGTAGTATTAAAAATTGAACTCAGATGTACAGTTGTGAAAAGTTATTCCGATAAAAAAGGGATACGGGCTGTTACAACCTTTAGGGTTAGGACTAGTATTGATAATTAATTTTTGAATTATTTTGTATTAAATGTACTTTAAGACATTTTCACCGAAACATATACAACAAAAAAATTTATTTGTTATGTTACCATCTCATGAAGGTATCTAGAACAGACAAAACTCAGATACGGTAAGGGAACTATTCTTTGCCAGCGATTAACGTATGCGCTGATGTGTGTCATTTTGCCAGATACTAGCTACACCACCGTAAATAAGTTATTCTCGAGTACTTAAAAATGTGTCAGTTATGCCCATACGAGATAGGTGGAGTGTTAAATTGTTTGCAATTAATCTGTTAGTTGCAGGGCTAAAAAAATAGTTCTTTCTCTTATCACATGGTCAGCCAATTAAATGACTACATCATTTTAGAACAAAATAGGTAGAGGTGGAAAAGACACTACTCGGTGTTATCTTTTCTGAAAATAATGAATTTCATTATACAGCCAGATCCTGTGGTGAATGAAGTGAAGGTATCATTTCCAGAGTGGAAAATATGTGCTTTTCAGGGGGTCTGGCATGCTAAAAGACATACTTTTCAACAGTGAGGAAGGCATTGGGAAACCACCTCATTCCTCGTTTTACTTAGTAAAACCTCTACAGGTTCAAACCAGTCTTTCGGCTGATGACCTGAACAATAACACTTGAAAATCCTTGATTTTTTTTGGTTTCAACGTCCGACTGTTTTGCAATTACTGGTAATGCAGACGATGAGAGGGGTGATAGATGAAAATAAGTGATGAAAGAATGCCAGGCCTGACCGGGAATCGAACCCGGGACCCCCGTGTAGAAGCCAGTTGCGCTAACCACTACGCCAACGGGCCGGCCAAAAATCCTTAAAAGCGCATCAGATGGACAGCGTTTTTTTTTGTTAGGTATTACTTTTAATATTATTTTCTACACTCTTAAAACCGGTATTATACGAGCGTCATACGCTTACTAACCGTCAGATTCAGATTTCTAAATGTTAGACGATAAAAACCGAATTAATATTAAATATAAACTATAGTTCTAATAGACAGATGAATCGTAAGTAACACTTTAATACTGTAAATTGTTTTAAGAGGCACCCTGTAAACATGTAGGTACAGTAGGTGCATCAACCCACAATACAACAGGTGAGGTATTTAAGTCGAGGCGGTGAATGTAATAGTACAACAGACTTTCTGGCTTCAACAACAATAACAACAAACTAAGTCCTACAGTCTAACCAAGAAGTAGGTCCTACATACCAAAACAAAGTACATACATACCGTAGTGAACCTGTAATCTGATAATTTCACGAATCTGAATGTACTTACTAACTTCAGTCGCTTAACAACAAACATATGCTGAATGGAATTACGTAATTTTATTTTCTCTTGTCCTATATGAATAGGGAAGGAAAGTATTATTTTCATATCGATTTTCCGAAGTACAGTCTTCACCGAAAATGTACGTTTTCCGGCATCCTAAATAAAAATATGGTTTTAGCTTTTGATCTGATTGTGTGTGCGAACAAAATATCTCAAGAACGGAGTTCGTAATTGAAACTTACATTAGGTATCACAAGGGGATCCGACACGAACATTTTCATCAAAATAGGTCAACCGGAAGTAGTTTATTCGTGCGATTTTCTCAAAATCGGCTCCTACGATTTTTTTTTTAATGACCTTATTTATTACATTTTTTGTACGTTCCAATCTATTCAATTTAAGAACAATAAGCCATGATCCAATAAGACGAGGATGATGTGTATGACGAGATAATAACTTGTAGTTTTGCAAACTAAGGCCGAGCATTCCAGAGACTGTATGGTTAATTGGACCCCAATCGTCAAAGTACACCAGTAACCACTCTAGTATTCGAATCTGTATAAACGTAACTACCTTTACTAGGATTTGAACTTGATTTTCGGAGACGAAGGTTCCTGGTTCAAATCCTAGTAAAGGTATTTACTTTTGTACGGATTTGAATACTAAACAGTGGTTTCCTGGTGTATTTTGATGGTTGGGGTTCAATTAACCATACTGCCTCAGGAATTTTCGGCCTGGGTCTGTTAAAGACAAAACCTCAAGTAGGCCTACACGTCATCCTCATCTTATTGGCATGAGGTTGCTTATTGTTCTGAATTGAACAGATTGGAACGTACACACACATTAGAGACAAAAAAAAGTTTTGAATTCGGAACCTTCGCCTGGGAAAATCAGCTGCTTAACAGCTAATTCGCGGCGACGACTTTACCATTAGACCAATCTGGTGGAGGTTGCTTATTGTTCTGAATTGAACAGATTGCAACGTACACACATTAGAGATAAAAAAAGTTTTGAATTAGGAACCTTCGCCTGAGAAAATCAGCTGTTAAACAGCTGATTCGCGGCGACGACTTTACCATTAGACCAATCTGGTGGAGTAACTAGTTTAAAAACTTATTTTTCCACCCAAAAGTTATAAAAATTTGTTTTTTTGACACACTGTTAATTTAGTAATAAGTAAAATAATACAAGATGATGAACGAAACATTTTAAATTGATCATGAACCATTATTTTAACATGCTTAAATACGCTCGTGGACAAAATTAACGCATCACTTAAAACGATTTTAAATGGTTTTAAAGTGTCTTGATGAAGTATTAACCGTATGATTTGGCCAGCCAACACTCCAGACTTAAATTGAGCACGTTCTGGTTACGCTTCAACAAAGTATTCGTCAACGTAATGCTATGAATCTTCAACAGTTGTGACATTTGGCGAAAGAAAAATGGGAGAAAATCGACCAGGAAGAAATCCAAAACTTGATTCAAAAAAGGCCGAGACGAATGCTAGCTGTAATTAAGGCCGGCCCGTTGGCGTAGTGGTTAGCGCAACTTGCTTCTACGCCAGGGCCTCGGGTTCGATTCCCGGTCAGATCTGGAGTTTTTTCTCTTCTTCTTCTTTCCAACAAGGATTAGGCTTAAAGCCTGTTCCGGTTTCACAAAAATCTTAATTCCATCTTTTTCTCGGCCGACCCACATCCCTTCTACCTTCTGGCACGTAAGACATTATCGTCTTGGGAATCCTCCTCTGATCCATCCTGCCAAGATGATTCCTCCATTCCTCCAGAGTGATGAAAAAAGGAATTTTTTCATCACTCATTTTCATGTATCATTACTCTCCACCATCTGCATTAGCAGAAATTACAAAACAGTCAGACGTAAAAAGAAAAATTAAGGCAAGAATGGGCTGTACTTGTTACTGAATTAGTAATTCGTTATAAATCACATGATAATCATTTACTTTTAATTTTTCCATTATGTATGAACTAAATATAAAAAACATTCAATACTGTACTATAAGTAACCCTTCCGTTTTTTTTGTAATAAAACTTTGTGTTTTTAAAGCTAATTTATCGTATTTTTCGTTAAATTACCATAAATCAAACTAAAAAAAAAAAATATTGCTTAAAATCATAATACAAAAAAAATAGGTAGTAACAGAAATAAGCCTGGCACATTGAAGAAAATTATTTTTTGCAATTAGCCCAACATCTTACATGATGCGTTAATTTTGTCTAGGGCTTTATTTGCATGTATCGCAATGATGTATATTAAATTTTCCAAACAATTAAAGGATCAGCGTTTTTGAGCATCCTGTATAAAAATAATAGTGATACTATATAGAATGAGCAGGTTAGCTTAAGTACGAGTACTATACTACCTAAAGTATAAATAGATATAGTATATATATATATATATGTGTGTGTGTGTGTAAAACTCAAGCTGCATCATAATACAACACAGTCAACCTGGCTTTCGTTGTTGCAGTTACTAGTGAAGCAATTGCTATCAAGTACCGCTATTTTATATGCTATTTATGTAGTATAAAAGGAATATTATATATATATATATATATATATATACCTTAGAAAATATTACATACTCATCCCTTCAGGCGCCAAAATTTATTTAATTGCAACACGTTAGATTGGTATTTTCGCGTAGGACTATTTATCAATAAACAACCTGCATTTTTTTCTTAAATCTTCGTCCGCTCACCTACTCCTTCCACAAAATATTTCTAACGTTTATACTTTGAATTTTACATAAATTTAGAATATTATAAATTTATTGAACATGCACATCTATAAGCTTATGTATAAAATAATAAAAAAACACACACACATATTTATATTTATAAATATATTTATTAATAAAACAGATATTAAGTGTCACGTATCTATTTTTTTCACACAATTCAGGTAGTATAAGTATTTATATTTTATAAACCGCTTAGATTCGAAAATTTACATCTGTAGCTCTTATTAACTGATATTTTAAAAAGAATTTTGATGGTTTTACAAAGACTGTAATTTTAAAAATTTTGATATGTATGTAGAAAAAAGATGTTTAACTTGTTTCTTCACCGGAATGATTACATGTAAAATTAAAATAAAATGGAATTTAATTTTCATCCGTTATCAATATTTTTTTACTTCATGTATATACAAGTTAAAATGATAAACTTTGCCAGATTGTTTGCTCTAGTCGGTTTTATTTTATTCCAAATAAAATCATGTATTATAGATAAACTCAAAATCAAACCAACGATAGTTGATTTTTTTTGATAGTAAAATTAACAAAAAATATTGTGTAGAGAAATAACTGGATTTGCCGTTCAAGTAGACCTAACAAAATTTTTTTTATACTAACTGGAAAAAGAATTCGAACGACATAAGGTTGCTCTTGAAAAGTGAACAAGTTCGAAAAATAAAAAATAAACTTTATTAACGCGTAAACTTGTACTCAAGTCAAAAGTTTTGGATAGAAACTAAAAAGGTTGTATACAGAATGCAAAAAGGACACTGCTTAGACGTACGCTTGGAGTGACCAAGGAAAACTGTACCTTAGGAACCAGACACCTTAGGACAGCCAGACATTATAGCCTACTTAAAATAATAATTAAAAAAATTATTTTTAATACTTTTTCCAGATATTTTTTGTACAGGTCTCAGTTTAGCACCAATTTGTGAGTTTACGTTCTTTATCATTAAAATCGGTATAAAAGGATTTTTACAGACTGCAGCCTTTGTACGCATTTAACGACAAACGTATATAACTAAAGTTAAAGAAAATTGAAAAACCTACAACTTTTTTTTCTACAGTCCTTGGTTTAGCGCCAATTAGTGATTTTTTGTATATTTTTAAGTTCTACAGAGGTTGATTTTCATTTAGCACCATTCACTCATGATTAAACATAGGTTACAAGTTTTATAATTTATATTGGCAAGAGAAAGTCGTGTGAGTGTTTTACACCCGATTTTTTTAAATATAAAATTCTTTTGTTGTCGTTTAGGTTATTATCAGCCAAAAGGCTGGTTTGAAACTCTAAAGGCTTTACTAAGTAAAATGAGAAGTAAAGTGGCTTACAAAAAAACCTTCTTAAGCGAGTAGAAAATTATGCTTATCAGCAAGCCAGGCCCTTTGAAAAGCATCTACTTTCCACCCTGCAAATGACACCTTCAATTCATTCACCACAGGGTTTGGTTGTTTAATGATGAAATTCATTACTCTCAAAGGAGATAACTGTGACTTTACCCCAACGAACTAAAGACTGCAGATGAGATCTAGCCAATAACAGCCAAGGTCGGATGTGAGGTTGCCCCTTCGCTAAGTCACACTCTGTTCCACAGAACTCCAGCTGACATTTCGTTAGGCTGCCATCCACAGCGGGATCACAACGCGACGACGCAGTATATGATTACGAAAGTCAATTGGCTCTGTGCTGTGATCTAGGTCACTATGCTCCACCTTCATTTGTAGTCTCTAGTTCGTTAAACTATAGCATATTTTAACCTCTACTTCTTTAATTAAATGCTTCAATCATATAATTGGCTGACCACGTGATAAGAAACAGAACTATTGTCTTTTATCATTTGTAGAGCTGGAACTAGCAGATCGAGTGCAAATAATTTAACACTACATCTACCTGTTATGGGCGAAAATTATTTTATGAGGATATTTTCATAAACAGAAACTTTATAACTAATCCTAAAAACATTTACTCAAAACTTAATTCAATTTTATCATATCACTAACACCCTTTAATTTCCTTCTTGAAATTATGATGAACATTTATGAAAATATGTAGTAGTAATTCTAAAAAACAAAAATCCATTTTATACATCATGATGTAAAAGAAGTGTATAATTTTCTAACATAAAACCGTTGTTTTAATATGAAAAATCTAATAATAAATAAAACCTTTTACATCAATTTTCCCTTCATCTCTTTTTTTCAATATCAATTGATACTTTGACCACAATTTAAGAAAATAACAAAAAAAAATTTAATGTTCTATTATTTAACGCTAGCTAAATAATACATCTTACAGTACATAGTTACGTTCTTACCGTCACCATCAAGAATCGTTACGGACTATTTCATCTAAAGTATTACTCTATTATTCACTTTACGCCTTCGGCAAATAACGTTTGTCATATTATGTTAACGCTTTTCGATTTTTATCAATTTCATTCATTTAGTTTTTTTTTCATTACCTATTATTAATAAAATTACTGTAGAAATTATTTATATGTGAATTACTTTTTATTGTTGTAACCTTATCTAATTTTTTGTGAAGTTTTTTGACAGTTGTATTCTCAAACACAAAACTGTGATCAATTTGGCAATCAACTTAAATTGCAAAAATCAAATACGTTTTGTTTACTGTATTTAAATTTTGACAAAATGACCTAATTTCAAACTTTATTATAATGTAAAATTGTACTGTGATATTCTAGAAATGGTTACGGTAATTAGATTGTTCATTGTAAGAAATTGTGTATTCTAAAAAGTGTTGTGTAATGAACGAGAATAATGGATTAAAATGAATGGTATGTTTTGAATATGAATTCTCGGAAATTTAAGCTAGTAGAAAAGTTTGTTTTATTTTGATTTCGTCTAAAATGTTGCAGTAAAACGTAAAAAGCGTTTGAAGGGTCGCGATAAACTATCAGACCGTAGGTATAAAAACAGTTAGCGCCTTTGTAGTGAGTTAGTCAGTAATTGGGCTGTGAGTGGAATTAATTGTTTTGGCCATTATCACAGAAGAACGGGAATCGAATCACGTCATTCATAATCTGAACTTCAAATGTTAGATCAAACGCTAATAATTTTAACGATGGTTGATCACTAAAAGATAACTTGTTCGATACGTAATGTAATTTTTTTTTTCAAAATATTTATGGTTACTTTTCTGCTAACTGTGAATATAATGAATTGAACTCTGATAAACTATTTGTAATTAAATATGAACTATGATTGCAGTTTATTTACCCAACCACGAAAGATTTCATCGCGAAGATGATTTGTTTTATGTACGGGTAAGTGGGATCACTGGAACTGCCTGACAGACGGTTTCAGGCAATTTAAACAATTAGGGCAAAAAACAACATTTTTGGCTGAATGGAATTTGCCTTTCCGCAAAACTGTTTTCTACTTTCTCTTGGCTACATGAGTATATAGAAAGGAAACTATGTTTTCATGTCGATTTTTCGAAATTTAATTTTCACCGGACATACACGTTTTCAGAAGCCTTGAACCCAAAAAACATGTTTTTTAGCGACTGGTCTGAAATCTCTACATGATAGGGTAGGCACTGCTGAAATTCTTGGGGAGGCTGTACTCTCGTAGAATTTTTTTTTTAAGATTGAGGCCTTAATATGCATTTTAGCGCAAAGGTTTTTTTTTTTTTTTTTTTGGTTTAACGTCCGACTGTTTTGCAAATTGCTGCTAATGCAGACGGTGAAGGATGAAATGAATTTTTTGTAACGTATGAAAAAATGCCATGCCCGAGTGGGATTCGAACCCAAGACCGCGTGATGAGAGGCGAGCACGTTACCAACATCGCCAACGCGGCCGGCTAGCGCAAAGGTGTATATAATAAAAGTTATAGAAAATTTAAAAACCTACAACTTTTATTCCAAATATTTATTTTTATAACGCTTAGTTCAGTGGTAATTAGTGATTTTTCTGTTTCTTTATCGTAAAAATCTATAAAAAATGTATTTTTCAAGATTTCGGCCTTAGTACTATGTAACTTACGACAAAAGTCTATATTGTCGTCTTGGGTTCAACGCCATTCAGGCACGGCATATTTTCATATGTTACAAAAAAAAAATCATTTCATCCTTCGCCGTCTGCATTAGCAGTAATTGCCGAACAGTCAGACGTTAAACCAAAAAAAAGACAAAAACGTATTTAATCAAATTTATAGGAAATTAAAAGATCTACAGCTATTACTTTATGCGTTTTTCGCTATAGAGCCTACTTTTGCGTCAAAAAGTTATTTTCCGTATTAATAAGCCAAATTAAGTTTAGTTTTAATTTTGCATCATTCAATCGTGATTAAAATTAGGTATGTTTTTGAGGTTAGTTTTTTTTTGTTAATCTAATGCTAGCTTATATTGGAAATTATTTGCATTGGCAAGATAAAGTCGTGTGCGTGTTTCACACATTTTTTAAAATTAATTACGTAATTGTTCGTCTAAGGGTTGGACCACCGTTAAATTTTGCGACGAACTGGAAATAAATTGTAATACAACATTCAATTTCAGTGGAAGTAGACGAGAATTATTAAGTTTTATACAGGTAAAAATCACTTCGGTAAGATCCTGACTCAGCAGTGAGTTTTTAGTGATTGTTGCAAAAAAATGAAAGAATATTTTTATTGTGATGGTATCGGATAAAAGTGCTGACGCATCGCTACCGGTGATTACTGATTGCTAATTGTATAAGAATAAATACCATTACCACAGACGAATGGGCATCGAATCACGGCAATCGTAACCTGTCAAGAATTTATATTATTTATCGAACTTTCGTTAATCATACTCTGATTATTAATGCAAATAGGTAAAAAATTCAGTCACTTAGATTTCTACTTAGATAACGAGAAATACCTATTTCTGTATGTAACAATACATTTATTATTTTTAATGAAATCTTGTAAAATATGGTAATAATTTCCCGAGATATGTATTAATAAAAAAAACAATACATGATACCTTATCCGTATTTTACGTCAACGAAAAATGTTAACGCTACATCAAATTGAAGTCTGTTCCTTCCTGCATTTATTCGTTTGACTTAAATTTGTTTATTTCAAAATTAGTCCGGAGATACAGAAATTTACGTATAAAAAGTACCCAGTTCTTATCCGGTTTTCTGTTAGTGTGATTTTTATACGTCTTTTACTTTATCCGGGAATTAGGCTTACATAAAAAATCTAGTGTGAAACACTCGCAGAACTTTCTCTTGCCAATGTAAATAATTAACAATAAACCTATTTTTAGTAATAAAACATTAGAAATAAACAAAAACTAACCTCAATAAACATAACCTAATTTTAATCATAAGTGAAAGACACAAAATGAAAATCGACCTCAGTTTGGCTTAAAAATACGGTAAGTCACTCTTTTACGCTAAACTAGGCTCTGTAGAGAAAAGTCTCTAAATAACAGTTGTAGATTTTTAGATTTCCTATAAATTTGATTATATACCTTATTGTCGTAAAATGCATACTAAGGCCGAAATCTTAAAAAAAATAGATTTTGCACACGTTTTCTTGAGAGAAAAACAGAAAATCGTTAATTACCGCTAAACGAAGAGTTATACAAAAAAAATATTAGAAATAAAAGTTGTAGGAATTCAAAATCTCTATTCCGTTCTTGAGATATTCTGTATACACACGCACGCACACACACAAATCAATCGCTAAAAACATGATTTTTGGGTTCAGGGGGTCTGAAAACAGATCGGGTGAAAACTCGATTTCGAAAAATCGACATGAAAACAATACTTTCCTTCCTATACAAATATATTCCTATATAAATTTGTTTATTTAAAAATTAGTCCGGAGATACAGCAATTTACGCATAAAAAGTACCCAGTTCTTATCCAGTTTTCTGTTAGTGTGATTTTTAAACGTCTGTTACTTAATCTACGCATTACATAAAACATCAGGGTTTAAGTATGGTGCTGCAAAGTGAATATTTAAAAAGTAAAATCTAATTTTTTTACTTTTAAAATGAATTGCTGTGAAATAGTTGTGTTGCAGCAAGATTTCGCAAGGGCGAAGGGTTATAGGGCAGTTAAATTCTGTCCTTTGGAATGATAAAAGTATGGAAAGAGACAAGGATTAATATTTTTCATGATATCCTGGAGAGTGTGTAGACCTATAGTGCGGAAGTGTGGGTATTGAAAAAGAGACAGAAGGATCGCCTAAAAGCGGTGGAGATTGATTTCTGGAGGCGGAGCTGTGGTTTGTCGCACATCGACCGATGTGCGACAAACCACAGCTCTGCCAATAAACTAAACACCATGCCAATAAACAACTACTCAGAGGTTAAAGGAAAAGACGGATACGTGTAAACGCAATACCCAATATCCGACAAAACGCACCTATTTGTCGTTGCAGACAATTGTTACGTTTTATCGTCATGTCTAAACCCGCCGTAAGAAAAAAATTTTAGTGAAATAATCCTGAAAGGAGGAGAAGAATTGGCGTTCAAGGAAATATCATATCCCGGAAGCAATTAAAATGGTTTGGCCATTTTCAGGGGATGAAGGATGGTAGGTGTTTATTATATGATAATTAAATTTGTATTTAACTTCTATTGAGGGTCTGGAATTGTCACTAAGTAACCACGAAGAAAGCCATTACAATTTCATCTACTAATTAAATAAATAAATTGTTTTATTTGGAATAATCTTCCTTCCCCGGCTTTTACCGGATATACTTTTGTTTTATTAATCTTTACATTATGGTTATAAATAAATCACAAAAAGTGTGGGTATTGCGAAAGAGACAGAAGGATCGCCTAAAAGCGTTGAAGATGGGTCCTGGAGGCGGAGCTGTGGTGTGTCGCGAATCGATCGAATTCCGAATTCTGAAATTAGGAGAAGAATCGGCGTTCAAAGGAAATATCATGGATACCATATCTCGGAAACAGTTAAAATGGTTTGGCCATTAGCAGAAGACGGAGGATGGGGAGTGGACGTTAGTCGGTTGAAGAAGGAGGGGTAAGCCGGCAGAGACATGGTTAGATGTTGTGCAGGAGGCAATGTCTTTGCGGCGGTTTTCCGATGGTGACTGGCAAAACAAAGAGAGACAGTGCTTAGGAAGCGAGAAACAGCTGGGGCTGTAAATCCTCACATGAATAATGAAAAAAACTAAATTTCCGTTTTAAACTGGCGGCCATTTTAAAAAGTGCTATTTTGGTTCCACATGAAGATTGGGAATTGATTTTTCAACTGAACAGTATGCATTTTTACAACAGTATTGTGCCAAATATAGTACACTCTCGCATTAAATAATTTACAAATATAGTAAAACATAAATGAAAGTGTGATGTAAATAGAAAATTTTATCAAATTGGTTGAGGGGTAACTGGTCTTCATAGCGGACTTCATTCGAGGCGCGCACTATAACAAGAAATCGAATATTTAATAAAGAAAATCTACTCAAAAGCAGTTTAACCTGAAATAGATGGAATATATTGATCAAATAGCCGGTGTTAAACAATTTTATCATAAATACATAATGTATAGTAATATATCAACTACCTACGATTACTCCAGACAACAAATGTTACCAACCTGCCCATGTTTCATACAATAATTTACGAATGCAATTGAGTGTAAAATATAATATAATAAAATGGTTTTAAGTAATTCACAACCCGATGAAACTTCGATTTAAACGTTAAATAATAATAATAAGAAATCAACTTATAACTTATAAAGGTAAAACGAATCAACCTACAATCGCCTTAATTAGCTTTAAAGTAGATAAACATCAATTTTAATCTTAGAAGAAATGTCCTCTTATTTTTCTCTTATATTTTCATCTTTATTATTTTTCTCTCTCCTATAAAACATCCTTTTCTATTCCTTATAATCATGTTTTTTTTTCTTGCTAGGTATACTTTGATATGATCTATCGAGTGGGCAGCTAAATCTCAAAGACTTGGTGTACACCGAAACACCTACGTGATTTAACCTAGCAAGAAACCACTGATTACATACCAAACTAAAAACAACAACAACAATATAAAAACATTTCTTTTTTTATGGTGTAAAGATACAGTTCAGTATTCATGATATTCTTTTACCCGCTAATATAAAATTAAAATTGTAAAGTAACATCCTCGGATTACCAATGCTAATTTAATTTAACATATGCATTACTTGTACAGTTAACTTTTCTTCGAGATGAATTTTATTGTAACAGGATTTACGAAAGTAATTCTACTTTTACAAATAACTGTACATTTTTATTACATTAACTACTGTTGAAAGATTTTTTACAAAACAGAATATTTTACAAATACCTGTATTAAAAATCGGTGTGAAATACTCACACGATTTTCGATTGCCAATATTAAAATTATGAACAACATAACCTATGGTTTTTTATCCTTAATGTGAGTACGTTGTTCAATTCAGAACAACAAGTAACCACATGACCCAATGAGATGAGGATGATGTAGTTTTGTACAGACTCAGGCCGTTCATTCCTGATCAAGTATGGTTAATTGAACCCCAACCATCAAATCTTAAGGGTACGGCTAGTAAGAGTAATGTCAGAATTACAGAGAGGTTTTAGAACAAATTATTAGAAGCGTGGTGAATGCGGCATGGTTTGTAAAGAATAGTGAAATACAAAAATATGTGGCTGTACTTCAAGTTAAGAGATGAAATCCACAGATTTATGCTGTGTATCAACGAGTAAATTTGCCATCAAAACGTACTTGCTTGCAATTAACCTATTAGACAACAGTCAAGAAACAACACACATTCAAAGAAATCATGTTTTAGACTTGTGTTTCAGTTACTTTCGCAATTTTCTAATTAATTATTATTTGCAGCAATTTTTTAAATTGTCATTAATCATTTTCCTTAGTCCGTCCGTCACACCCAGATGACAAAAACTACAAGAGATAGTAACAAACGGTTTACGAATTCGTAATCTACATAAAAAGTTAGTGAGCCTGGATTGGGTTTGAAGTTCCTGCTTTGACTGGAAGTGACCCAAAACCTGAAGTTAAGAAAAAGTCGGAATTTGAAAACAAAAATAGTATCATTTGATTCCTCTTAAAGAGTGAATACAGTAATTTTATTGGGTTTGAAGTTCCGGTATCGACCAGAAGTGCCCCAAAACCAGAAGTTAAGAACTTAAAATCGGAATTCGGAAACAAAATAAGCGTCATTCGATTCCTTTTAAAGAGTAGATACAGAAATCACTAATGGTTTTTGCCACAACTCAAATGTAAGCCTGTTTAAAAATTTCCACAAGCCATGAGACGCGTCGTCTCATGAAAGGGATTTTTTTTGTGTAACCTATTATTGAAAATAATATACAGGTGGAGTGTTAAATTATTTACACTCAATCTGTTCGTTGCAGGGCTAAAATAAATAGTTCAGTTTCTTATCACATGATCAGCCAATTGCATGACTGAATCATTTAAGAACAGAAGAGGTAGAGATGTAAAAGACACTAATCAGAGTTATCTCCTCTGAAAGTAATGAATTTCATTATACAGCCAGACCCTGTGGTGAATAAAAAGAAGGTGTCATTTCCAGAGTGGAAAATATGTGTTTTTCAGAGGGCTCGGCATGCTGATAAGCGTACTTTTCCATTCAGTGAGGAAAGCATGGGAAACCACCTCACTCCTCGTTTTACTTAGTAAAACCTCTACAGGTTCAAACCAGCCTTTCGGCTGATGACCTAAACAACAAAATTATTGAAAAAGACGTATGCATAAAGTCTAATCATATTTTTTTAATATTTAAATTTCCGTTTGGTCTTATTTTTATTTTTGTATTAACTTCATATTAGTCATTCCTTACTACTGTTAATCATACTCATTTTTGTTTCAATTTTATTATTTCTTGACTCTCTTTAGTATGTTTATTCATATTTATGTAAATAAAATTTCTTTTATATATTACTGGACGGTTTGGAAAAATAATTGATAAAATTTTAAGAATTTTGATAGGAGCACCATCATATTCAGATATGTTTGAAGCCAATTGAAAAGATGTTTAATGGCTGTACACGATATTTTTAAAACAATATCAGAAAGAGCAAAATGTTTTTATGGTAACATCATAAAACAGAGTCAACTACTATTACCTGGAACTTTTTCACGCAGCTTATATCGCATTTTTGGTAAACAAACGAATGATAAATAATTCTTTTTTTTAAACAAGGCGAGTTTCCGGATGTGAAATTAAATTATAAAATAAATGTTTGGATGGTATCTTCTTTTTAGCCATTATGTTCGAACTATTTTTCTAATAGTATTTCTACTGATTGTAAATTTTAAATATAATTTTAAAAAATCTTTAGAAATGTTGACGCTGCTTCAATAACCGCTTTATTTATACATTCTGAGAACCTCAATTTAATCTGTAATCGAAAAATTTATCACAAAAAAATGATAACCATAAAAACGACTATACACCTTACAATTTTTATAGTTTTTCAAAAATCTGGATATAAAACTGTAAACTGATTGATTTTACGTGTGAATAAAATTATAAACTTCGATTTCTATCTCTAAATATAATTGACTATAAATGTAATTTACTACAACATAAAAAATTCCTAAATTTTATTTTCGACCAGCGGATCCATTAAATAAATTTTTAAAAAACCATACAATTTTATTTTTAAGTGTTAGTAATTTATTAAATATGCCATAAAATAGGGTTCAAAATAAAATAATTGAAACTGATAAGTACCCGGGAACGATTTTAATTACAAAAAACATATAAAATATATTTTAAACCAAATGATTATAGGAAAACTATACAGACAGTATCTGAAATGATAAAACGTAAAAATAATATTTAAAAAACTGGAAAATAAAATTTTATTACACGTGTACGAAACAGATGTATTAACTATATCAATAATTAGTTATAAAGAAACGATAAAAGTAAATAATGTTACCTTAGTTCTGTTTAACGGTATTGTAAAATCCCAGCCGGGCGCCACAAACAGATAACCACATTTTGCTACTTTTCGACTCGCCTGAAACAAAATAAAAGAAAACATAAAATTTTTATTATTAAAAATTAATGTTATCAATAAAAACACATAAAATTATACTGTAATTCAAATATTCAGATACGTGGTAAAAAAGAAAAAGAAAACATGATGGTGAGAAACACTCAAACAACGTTCTCTTGTCAAAGCAAAAAATGAACATGTAACCTAACATTAAAAATAAACAAAAAAAATCTAACCTCAAAAAACCTAACCTTATTTTAATCATGAGTGAATGATGAAAAATGAAAATCAACCTCAGTTTGGCTTAAAAAAACGGAAAAGCACTCTTTCCGGCTCTGTATAGAAAAATGCGCTAAATAAAAGTTGTAGATCTTTGAGTTTCCTATAACTTTTATTATATCCACTTTTGTCGTAAAATGCATACTAGGGCTGAAATCTTAAAAAAAATCGATTTTTTTACACATATTCGTGAAAAAAAAAACCAGAAAATCGCTAATTACCGCTAAACTAAGAGTTATAAAAAAAGGTGTTTGAACTAGACAGATGTATTTAAAATAAATGTATTATAAAATAAATGTTCGGATGGTATCAAAATAAATGATAAAATTTTCTATCTAAATTTTAAATCCTACATTATTTTTATTTTAAAATCCTACAACTTTAAAGTTGTAGGATTTTAAATTCTCTACAACTTTTCCTACATACATTTTTGCGCTAAAATGCATATTAAAGCCGTAATCTTAAAAAAAGACAATTTTTTTTACGTGAAAACAGCCTCACCAAGAATTTCAGTAAACATGGCGCCTACCCTATCTTGTAGAGCATAAAAAATTTAGTAAACCAGGTGATTTTAAAAAAAATCGTAGGACCAGTTTTTGAGAAAATCGCAAAAAGTGAAAAATGACACGAATAAACTACTACTTCCGACTGACCGATTTTGATGAAAATGTTTGTGTCGGGTTCGGTAGTGGTATGTAACTTAAGTTTCAAGTTCCAAGTTCGTACGATGTTCCGTTCTTGAGATATTCTGTTCACACACACACACACACACACACACACACACACACACACACACACACACACACACACACACACACACACACACACCAATCGCAAAAACATGTTTTTGGGTAAGGGGGTCTGAAAACGTGTAGATCCGGTGAAAACTCGATTTCGAAAAATTGACATAAAGCAATACTTTCCTTCCTATATATTCATATCGGCAAGAGAAAGTAAAAATCTACACCTTTTACTTCAAGCATTTTCTTCCGTAGAGCTTACTTTAGCGTCAATCAGTGATTTTCCGAATTTTTACACCAAAAGAGGTTGTTTTTCATTTTGCATCATTCACTTATGACTAAACATAGGATATATTGTTCACTATTTACATTGGCGAATAAAAGTAGTAGGTGTGTCACACCGGATTTTTTGTTAAAAATACAGAAAAATAACGAAACGCAGATACTTATGAAACAATAGGTAATACACAAAATTTTTTAACCATTATTTCATAAATACCTTAAATTATTTAAACGTAACAAATTTGAACAACCATACAAAAATGAAACAATAAACTAAAGTTCATTATAAAAAAAAGAATAAAGAAGTAAACAACAAGAAAAATAAAGTTATTTAACACGCTGATGATTCATTTGTAACGTCTTGTAGAAGAGGTCGACATGACTAAAAACGTTACATACACACTAAAAGACATTTCTTTTACTTGAACGGTGTTTATTTTTTATCACGACTTAAATTAATAGGTACTGTTTTATTTTAACCGAATTACATAAAATAACATGAATTTGTAGTTAAAATAAATGTACGAATATAAAATAAAGACGGCCAGTATTATTATGTTATTTGTTTAATACATAGTAGGCCGGCACCACAGTTATTTAATCGTGCGTGTACACATGCGTTCGTGTAGTCCTAGCTTTCCTCTTGGTTAAAGTTGATATTTAATTTAAAACCTTTCACCTTTACCTACCTTATACGTATATAATATTATTATTGTTTGAATTAATATGTAAGCAAACGATTACGTCACTATGTATTTTAAATGTAAAAATATGCAAGGTGTTTCGTTTTTGTAGAAGGGTTAATAAAATATGTATTAACCAATGTAAACATAAAAAAAATCTGGTGTGAAACACTCACACGATTTTATCTTGCCAATGCACGTAATTAACAATACAACCTTTTTATTTATTTATTTTAAATCAGTAATGTATGCACATTGCAATCTGTTCGATTTAAGAATAATAGCAACTTCCATGACCTAATGAGATGAGGATATGCATGATGTGTAAATGAGGTTTAGTCTTGGACAGACTCAGGCTGACCATTCCTGAGAAAGTATGGTCAATTGAATACAAACAATCAAAGTACACCAGTAACCACTGTATAATATTCAAACCCGTATAAAGTAACTATCTTTACTAGGATTTGAACCAGAAACCTTCTTCTCTGCCGCGACAACTTTACTTCTAGACCAACCCGGTGGGTAAATAACAAAAGTAATATCAAAAATCTGGTTTGAAACACTCACACGACTTTCTCTTGCCAATGCAAATAATTAACAATACAGTATAACCTTTTTATTTATTTCTTAGAGTAAAAACTTCTTTTGACGCGCCTAGATTGTGATTTTTTGGACGGAAAAATCTTTGGTTTGCCGTAACGGCACGCTCGGCCATCAACAAAACCGTTGAAACAATCACCATTAATTTATTTAAAAAAAATCTTTTTTATTTAATTTGTTAACATAATTAATTAATTAAGTAGTCACTTATGTCGGTCAGTCCCGCTACTGCTGATTTTATTTATTCCTAATGTGTGTACGTTGCAATCTGTTAAATTTAAGAACAATAAGCAATCCCATGACCCAATGAGATGAAGATGAAGTGTATAACGTGCAAATTAGGTTTAGCCTTGTACAGACTCAGCCTGACCATTCCTGAGAAAGTATGTTTAATTGAATCCAAACCATCAAAGTACACCGGTAACCACTGTATAATATTCAAACCCGTATAAAACTAACTACCTTTACTAGGATTTGAACCAGGAACCTTCGTCACTGAAAATCAGCTGTTAAACAGCTGACTCGAAGCAACGACTTTACCCCTAGACCAACACGGTGGGTAGAAGGAAATCTATAAAACTTTTCTAGATACTGAAGTTTCTAGCATACAACAAAAAAGTTAGCAATTCATTACGTTATTTAAATTACTTAATCGTGGGTGTTTAAGACATGCGTTCGAGTAATTCTACTTATTTTTCCTAAGTTTAAGTTATATTTAAAACCTTTCACCTTTTCCTTTTTGTACATATTGTTCGTATTAATTCTATTCTACAGGCATAGGTATTACACTATGCATTCGTTTTATTTGTACAAATAATAACCCAATGTCTTTCTTAAGGTTTTACAGACATATTACGTTGTATAAATAATTATTTAAGAACAAGATACAGTATTTGATTACAGAGTTCCAGTTGCTTATTTATTTGTTATTTGATTTTGTAATCGCCTGTCGTTTACTTTTACTTATTACGAATTGTATCCCAGAAGTTTTTATTAGTGCAATAACACAAATATGTGGTTTACTACATAAAATTTATACTACAGACATTAAAAATGCTAGTTTTATTAGTTATCATGAATTAAAACTAATTAAAAATTTAATTAGTTTATTTATTGAACAGTAGTAAATTATACGTAATTTACTTTCCCATTTAATATAAGTAATAACCACAAGAAAGTTTAAAAAAATGTATACGGTCGAAAAAATATTTAATCTAGGGAATTTTTATTCGAAATAGTGCTAATTTACTTTTTTAATAATACGCTTTGGAGGCAGCCTTTAAGAAATTTCAACTTAAAAAATCATCAGTAAAATTTTTTCAGAAAAATAAGAAGGGTTAAAAAATGGGGAGGGGAGGTTAGGGATTTTTGGGCCGCCTATATTCTAAAATCACCTCAACTACTCAGTCCATCTTTGTTAGCAATTAAATTAGTTTTCAATATTTTTAGATTATACAGTTGAACTTCCATAACTCGAATTTTCTATACTCGGAATTAAATTTGGTTTCCCTAACTCGTTAATTTAGGTTAAAATTGGCGTCTATTTCTCGAACTTCTTGTTTCAGATTTTTTTTAAATCCGAATTTTTGTTTTGTTTTTAACGCAAGTGTGTACAAAAATGTTTTCGTAGGGTGGAACTGAAGAAAGTGTATTAACTGGGGTGCAAGAAGTACGCGGGAAAAACATTCCCATCTAAGGTGTAAAGCTCCAAGAAAAATCAGATCAATGGGGCATGCAACATGGTCATACCAAATTGAAAGCCAACAGTAGAAGACTTGAAAACATTAAAAATCGTCATGGAATCGTTCAAAAGGTTATTTGTGATGAAAGTGCCTAAGTTTCTAACGAAGGCTTAAAATTACAAACAATTAATATTAAAAGTTACAGAATATTTAATGCCAATAAAACAGAATTATTTTTTAAATATTTAACATTATTTTTAAATATTGATAAAAATTCTATAGTTTTGTTGTTCTATATTTCGAATTTTCTTTAACTAGAATTTAGTACCATATTCCGTACGTACATAGGACTACACAAGTTCATTAAAGAAGAAACATCTTATTTCAATTTTTGTTGTATTGTAGTACTTTTCCTGATGTTTCTTTCCCTGTATCTTCTCCAGTATTACTTCAATCTCTCTGATCTCTTCTGGTGTTTTTGTCGGAATACATGATTTTCTGTCGTTCGGTCGGTCTCTTCTGTTCACGTCTTGTGTTGTTTAGTTTCCGGATTTTCTTTTCAGGTCCTCAAGTGAGATTTGGATTTCGTTCCTGTCCTGTTCAATTCCTTTGATCCAGTGGGGCTGAGATTTTCTGTTTAGGAAATAGTTGATAATTGTGCAGAGATTCTGGCGGAGTTACTCCTCAAGAGATGTTCAAAGAAAACAATTTTCTTTTTCCTCATCTGGTCTGTTAAAGGTTCTGACTTTCTGTAGACTTCTCCGTTCGGTAAAAGTTTCCAGACCCCGTCAGAGAAACATCTCCTCTTCAGGCAATTTCTGATGATCCGAAGTTCTAATTTTCAGATTCTGTGTTCCGCGTTGATTCTCCTGAGGCTGAAGATTGTTTCACTGCTGTATGTGAATCACAGTGTTTCCGGAAGAATCACAGTGTTGTAATGTCAATTAAATCTATTTTGAACTATTCAATACAATTAAATTCAGCTTTTTTATACTTTTATATGACAATGATGTTAACCCAGACATACTCCCTTGAAAAATTACCAGGAAGTTGAACCCGGGACCTTCATTTTGGTTTAGCGATTCAGTACCGTAATGACTGAGCCAAAAAACTATCTGAATCCAGGAACATTAATTAAAATACTAAAAATTATTCAATAAAATCCAATTGAGAATCGAACCTAAGGCATTTATCGTAGGTGTTTGTACCAACTGAGACAGCCAAAATATTAGACTTCAAATACAAAAAAAATATAAATTATTAATGCAAATCGATTAATGTGGGATTATAAAAGCTATTAATATTCATGAAGGATCCAATACGACGAACCTGACTGAAATAAAATGAAACATTTTTACTACATGACCTTAAGAATGAAACTTAATCACCTTGCTGACAATTCGTATAACATAAATTGTAATACTAAAAACATTTATGACCTAAACAAATTAACTTCTTTTATAATATTAGAAATGAATTCATTAAACAGTGTTTAATAGCCTTAATTGCAGTTTTATTTCAAGGTTAAACCAGTCATTTTATGAATACGTACCGAATCGGTTTTTGCATAAGTAATACACTTCAGTTAATATCTGAGAAATTGAACTAGACTTAGTTTATATTATATGCTTAGATACAGGTTAGTGTACTTAAAAACACCTGTTTTAGAAATTCAATTAGTTAGGGCATATTTTTTAAGTAGAGATAAAAATTACGTTAAGGTTTCAATGAAACCGAACTTAAAAAAGAATTGATAAATTAAAAATTGTACGACCGCCTCCGAGATCCAGTGGTTAGAAAAGTCCCGGATTCGATGGCCAGATAAGATTTGGAAGATTGATTTGCTGGTGTCACTGTTCCTTCTTTGATTAGGTGCACTGTACGCCGGGGCTTCTCGCCTGCCTTTGAGGTAAACGGGCGCTCACCGTAGTACTTCCATGTGTGGTAGAGCCACGTGCAAAGCACTTTAGCGGTGTAAAGAGCTCGACGGCGACTCGTCCAACGTTTACACGAGTACTGAGGGGAGTGGGGCGCCCTGCGGCTCACGTCCGCACCCACATGTTTGGGTTTGGCCTCTTAGGGGTTGTGGTTTCGCCTGCTAGGTAGCTATCTGCGGCTACTAAACAGATTAAAGTCCTCTGGACTGGGTGTAGCCGGCCAAGGATTGAAAGATAAATACGCGTGTACGCCGGGGCGACAAAGGTTCCGACATACCGACAGAGGGAAGCCGCCAATAGTTCCGATAGGGATGGTAGGCCTGTGTCGGCACTCCACTGGGCCCGATCGTCATTACATTCCACTTTACAGCTTCGATCAGACATCCACCACCGGCACACGGCTACCGGACTCCGAAGAAGACCCATCGACGACCCTGGAAGAGAGACGACGATTCTTCCCGTTCCGACACCGTAACTGCCGTCGACCGGGACAGTCATCGCCCGCTACCGCAAGCGATGCCCATAGCGGTCCCTCGACCAAGCCTTGGGCTCGCCGGATCCCGACGAAGCCAGCCATCGACGCACTACTGCGAGGGAAGAAGATGACGTCACAGCTGGAAGACGATACGCCGTGTTGCTTACCTCCTCAACCATCACGACAACTACGACCGACTTCGCCGTAGACGACCAACGCTTAAACGGCCCTTTTCAGTGCCCCAAACATTTAATATTACCACATATGGATAATGTGCCCCAAACATTTAATATTACCACAACTGGATAAGATGCTATCGAAACAGGCAAAAAAAATTCGGTACCCAAAAATGAGCCTCAAAGATTTTTTTTATAAAATTACAATAAACGTGCAATAACCAATGTATTCTTTTAAAATTCTTTAACTATCATCAAAATCGAATTTGATATTAATTTAAAAATGAATACAAAAATAACACATTAACGAACTATCTCGTATATTAATTAGTTTACATTAAAAATAGAAATAAAACTATTATTCAATTAAACTAGTAACGGGAGTTAAACAAAATTAACTAGTTATTACTTAAAAGATAAAATAATTAATGCGTTTGGAAAATAATTTATAATTAATACGACCTAATTTATTTAATTACAAAAACGTTTAACATTCACTATGAAACTCGGTCAAATAGTGTAATTTTTTAATAAAGAAATGTTTTTCAACCATGGTTAAAACACCTAAATTTATAACTTAAACGTATGAGAACTACGTCATTTAAATTTTAAAGTACATTTGTAGAGTTTTATGACTGTATTCAGGGTTTTTATGATTGTAAATATGTAAAATTTTATTAAAATGGGCTAATTAGCAGTCAATTGTTAAAAAAAATTGACAAAAAATTTACAAAGTTACAATTTTTTCTACCCTTGGTAAATTCCAGTATAAAATTATGTCAAATAAATAGCTTTAACTGATATGAGGTAATCAATCTTAAGGTATTTAAAAATGGAGGGAAATCTACCACAAAAAGACTTAGTAACTAGGATGATAGTTAAGGAGAAGGTTTGTTTGAAAGGATAATAAAACAGGATTTTTAGAAATGTAGAATTATACGACTGAAAGGATCGCCTAAACCAAACTTTACAATATAATTTCATCTGAAATAAATAAATAAACAAACTTTTTTTTAATTATTTATCGTCGCATCAACTACAATGGTTATTAGCGACGACGTTGGGTTGTAACTTTGTGTGTAATGAAAGATGAAATGATTATTCGTAACGTATGAAAATATGCCGGGCCTGAGTGGGATTCGAACCCACAATAAATAAACTTTATTGTCTCGTAATCTACGATATATAGAAGTGAACAATTTGGAGTAGAAATAGGAAGATCACACTACTGGACAGAAAGAAATAGGAGACTGACCAGGCATTCACTTAAAAATTTGGAGAGGCCAAAGAAAACTGTGAAAACCTTGACCACGAGTCAAAAAATGTGTACTTGTTTGGTTATCAACCGAAAAGATGGTTTGAATTTCTATAGGCTTTACTAAATGAAACAAGGAATGAGGTTGTTCACAACTGCCTTCCTCACTGAGTGGAAAAGTATGCTTATCAGCATTCCTCCGAAAAAATTTATTTTCCACCCTGCAAATGACAACTTCACTTCATTTAACACAGGGTCTGGCTGTAAAATGAAATGAATAACTCTCAGAGGAGATAACTCTAATGTATTTTACACATTTACCTCTTCTGTTCTTAAATGCTTGTCATACAATTAATTGGCTGACCTTGTGATAAGAAATAGAAATATTTTAGCCTTGGAACTAGCAGATCGAGTGCAAATAATTTTACACTCAACCTGCCTATTATGGGCACTCCTATTATGGGCACTCAAAAAATGTATACTAAAATTAATTGATTATTTATTATTTTTAATAATTTTCAGTGTTCATACAATTACAAATCAATTTTATTAATATCCGTAAAAAGAAGTTAGCATATTAACCCTTCCGGATTATTGACAAATATTCGTCAAAACAATTTTCCCACTGGTCGTTCTGCAGATATATCCCCATATTTACGCAATAAAAAATGATTTTGACTAAAATTTGGTTTTAAAAGTATTAAAAATTGCCCTGCCCGCCAGAGTTTTCTGGCTGTCACGAGGCGGTGTTCCCATACCACTCGTGCTGCTTCTGTTTGTAACCACTTAAGTGAGTTACACATACACGTAATGTTCCACCTATTTAATCATAAAATCTGTTTAAATAATCTTTGTACTTACAGGTTTATTTCTCCTTTTATTCTGAAATTCAACGTACAAATATTTTGTTTTATTCAATTCTATTAACGAATACATCCGCATCTCGTATTATAATTGAGTAAAAGTGAAGAGAAAATACGTGATCAAATTTCCGTTGAAGCGGAGTATTTAAAAACAGTTTTCTACACAAGAAAACAAACCTTTCTAAACAGAAAATTTACCCCAACTCATGCTTAATGCAACTGTGGAATTTAACTCATTCCACGTCCACAAAGTGTTGATAAAAAATGACAGAAAAATACGAAGTATTAATACGTATAATATAAACAACCACACAAAAACTATTTTTTCACAATTTGATACACTTTTAAAAACACATCGGAATAAGTAGAACATAAATTAAACACAAATTGATTGACTTTGATATTAAATTTGAATTGAAATAATAACAGTAAGAAAACAATAAAAACTTAATATACAAAAAAAAATTTACAAGATAAGTTGCTTTTTTTCTCGTATGTGACCAATTTTAGAACAAGGAGGTGTGACTTTAGACGTTTTTGGAAACTCTTTTTGCAGCCCACATTCTCAGGATACGCTAAATGTACGCTTTTCTCTCTCTTGTGCCCACTCGGAGTTCTTTTTTTGCTCTTTATTGAAGTCCTTGCTTACTTTATTACGTAAAGTACCAGAAAATTATACAATAAACATATAAACTCGAACCAGACAGAAGAATCCAGTTTTTCAAAAATTAATTTCAGCGTACAATAAAGAATTCATTAATATTATAAGTTTGCTTCACAAGTAGCTACAAATTGTTTGAATTTATTTTTAAAGATTTAAAGTGGAATATCTTCAGTAAGTCATTATAATAAATTTTGACAGAAAAATAAAGTATGGTGCTTTTTTATATTTGGTTGTTCAATATTCCACTGTTCTACAACAATTTTTTATTATTTAATTTTTTTTTTAAAGTAGGCTAAATGACCACTCTTTTTTCAGAAATAGAATAAAGGGTTTCCGTGAAGATCAAAAATCTTTATTGAAAGAATGCTGAGAATTTCGATTACAAAATCAGCTTCCAAAAATGTTACTTATATGATATAAAAGGTCCTAAAAGTTACCAAAATACATAACTAAACCCATTCTTGAATGCCACAAGTTATTTCATAACTCCAGTAGAATATTTCCTTAACACAAATCTTATATACATCCAACAACTCCAAATAACGTTTATTTTCTGACCAAAAAATTTAAGTATTTTTTTTTATTAATCACTCTACATTCTAAACACCTTCATTTCCGTATTAGCTGCCATACATTAATTAAATAGAAATATAATAAAAAAAGTACATTTTAGAATAGAAAATTTAAAACAAAATAATTAATAGAACATTAAAATTAATTAAAACTGTATACTTAGTTATTTAAAACAAATTACGCATTAACTAAAATAATATAATAAACATTTATAAAATTTAAGCAATTTAGTGAATCATTTGGGAAACAAATAAACGTCATTAAATCTCAAATTATCAGACAAGGAAACCACAAGTTGAAGGTGTCATCAATAATCAAAAATTACTTTATAATAACAGAGAATAGTAAATATAGAATGGTATTAAGAATTTTAACTTTAATGAAACACATTAAGCGTCTAATGGGTTTTTGTGTTAACGCAATTCTTTTTCTTCTTCTTCCTCATATTTATAAGTGGGATGGTCGATACTACTTAAGAACGGGAAGAGATTTTAGTTAATGTTAATCTTTTAAAATGCACACCAAATATTTAAATTTCTAAACACAGACACATGTTAATTTTTAAACTACAGTTCCAAATGTTACCCAATACATTATTAATAACCTGAACAAAATTTAAAAGAAAAAAAAGATTAATTAATACATATAATCATTTAAAACAGTTCGAAATTAATTTAGAAAATTATTTCAAAATTATAATGATTAATGAAGTTAAATGTAATGACCACACACGATGGTTTATTAATTTCCCAAACGTTGAGAAATTTAATAACTATTTTTTAGGTACATTTATCACCAATCGTTCTGTTGTTTACAAGTTTAAATATGCGAACCTTTTTTCTTGTAATCCATAATGCGTGTGTACGTTGCAATCTGTTCAATTCTGAACAATAAGCAACCCCATGACCCAGTGAGATGAGGATGATGTGTATGACGTGTAAATGAGGCGTAGTCTTGTACAGACTCAGGTCGACCATTCCTGAGAGAGTATGGTTAATTAAACCCCAAACATCAAAGTACACCGGTAACCACTGTCTAGCATTCAAATCCGTATAAAAGTAACTACCTTTACTAGGATTTGAACCAGGAACCTTCGTCTCCGAAAATAAGCTGTTAAACAGCTGATTTTGGCGACGACTTTACCTCTAGACCAACCCAGTGGGTTTAATTATGCGAACCTAGAGTACGAAATATTTAAAATAATCTATCAATAAATGATGATAATGATATAAGGTGATATAATTTTAGGCACAGTATTTTAACATTCTCTAGCCCTATTATATGAATATGTAGGGAAAGAAAGTATTGTTCACATGTCCATTTTTCAAATATAATTTTAGATCTAATATTTTTACTTTCTCTGGCCCTATTATATGAATATGTAGGGAAGGAAAGTATTGTTTACATGTCGATTTTTCGAAATAGAGTTTTCACCAGATATACACGATTTCAACCCCCCTGAACTCAAAAAACAAGTTTTTAGTAATTGGTCTGCGTGTCTGTGGAGGTCGATTTTCAATTTGCATCATTAACTTTTTTATTAAATTAGGTTATTTTTTCATTTTACATGTTTACTCATTATTAAACATAGGGTACATGGTTCTTCATCTACATTGGCAAGAGAAAGTAGTGTTAGTGTATTACAACAAGTTTATCGTTTAACTTATACTGAGACTAAAAAAAAAACCTCGTATTTCGAACAGACTTCTCTAATGTTTTCGATGGGATTAAGTTAAATGGAGTTCTGTAAGATATGCAGACGATACTTATTTTTACTGAGTTAGTAGAGAGTTCAACGCTTGATGGATAGCATTTCTAGAGGTTCTTGGTTTAAAAATCAGCAAATTAAAATACAAGGTGATGTAGGTTTCCTTGCACTTATTACAAATTACTTTTTGAAAATACACAGTGTTTTACATAGTGTTGACGACGATTTCTGATTGTACTAGATTGTACTAGCAAAAATAATGAAAAAAGTTTATATAAACATAGGTTCGGAAATGTTTTGTTAGCGAGTAACGGCTAGCGAAATATTTCACCCAGAATTTAGTAACCTGGGTGAAATGAAGACTTGCTAGAATTCTAAGAAGGTAAATTAAGGGGAAAATTCAGTTGTTTCTTATGGTTTTTGACGAGATAAATCGAATAAAATCGGTTCTGCACTGGTATCTCTCCTAGTTTTTAAGACATACCACGTGAAACACAAAAAAGAGGGGTCGAAAAACAAAACTTTTACTTGAATTTATTACTCGACTTTCATTTGATTGTCTTTACTAATTTATTCTCATTGTAACTTTACATTAAGGGACAAACGACTGGAAAAACTTTTGAAATTGATACACAAATACCACAAAAAAAAAAATTAATAAGAAAATTATGAGTAAATCAAGTTAATTATGTGTGACGGAAATCACGGAATATTTCATACAAAAGCAATACAGATTTTACGATTAACTTATTTTTTTCTTGTTTTATTTTTAAACTCCATAAATAAAGGATTGAAAAGAAACGAAAATGAACTAAATAATGAAAGGAGACCAAGTAATTGCGGCCTTGAAAAATATTATTCTGAAATTCCTGCAACAAAAGCAAAAACCGAGAGAATATAATAAACTAAAGCAATCCTATTCATACCGGCGAACGTAGTATAAAATAATTCATGATCTATCTATACCGAATAATCATGCTCATCGAAAATTAGATCAGATAAAATTACAAAAGAAATTCTGGCACGCTATTACATTAGTACGTACCTCACTAAGTCGATACATCGATAGTGAATTTGAATTCAAAACGAAATCGTTTGTTCATCTGCATGCCCATTCACTTTTAAATAACAATTTGTTTCATTTCATTTTCTCACAGGAATAAAATACAACGATGAAACCTACATGATAATGAGATGTTTCCCGAAAATTTTGTTTCAGAATCTTCTGAGTAAAAAAAATAAATTTCTCAAAATTATTTATGATCTATACAAGAAGCTAAAATGAAAATGTTCAAAACAAGCCTTTCAGCTGATGAACTAAGTAAAAAGTTAAAACACAAACTTTTAAGATTGGCAGCGATCATCCGCCAACTGATATTAGATAGATTGTAGTAATTTATAGTTAAAAAAACTGCATTGTAGAATTTCTTTCCTTTTTTCCAAGAAAATTTATATTAGGTAAGTCATCCGTACGTCACCACTAACTTGACTTCATTGTTTATTTACTTATGTGTAGACAGCCAAATGGGTTTATGTTATCAGTACAATGTTTGTTTGGACTGTTTTAAAGAAGGATATGAAACACATGTTGCTTTCTTTAACCAGACACAACTGTCGAGAAAGAATGTTTTTAAATGCCTATCTTCCCCTAATAGTAGTAGATAAATCTGTTTTATTAACTTCATCCTTGATCTTATTTGAAGTGAGCATTATAACAATCTAGATTAAGTTAAAAAGAATTTCAACAAAAATAAAAGTGTTCGATGAAAGAAATTTTATTTGTCTCCGTCCTGATTAAACTGAAAATAAAATTTATTTTCTGTCTCTAAGTTATAATAAAAAATCTTATATTATGTTAAAAAGGCTTGTCTTTGACTTATCGCAAAAACAATTAGTCATTTCTGTATCTACTCTTTAAGAGGAATCAAATGACACTATTTTTGTTTCCAAATTCCAACTTTGATTTCTTGACTTCCGGTATTGGGCCATTTCCGGTCGAAACCAGAACTTCAAACCCAATCCAGCCCCACTAACATTTTGTGTAGATTACGAATCCAAAAACCATTTGTCACTATCTTTTAAAGTTTCTGACTTCGATTTCTTAAATTCCGGTTTTAGGACATTTATGATCAAAACCGGAACTTCAAATCCAATTTTGACCCACTAACGTTTTGTGTACATTACGAATCCGAAAACCAATTATTACTAACTTTTATAGTTTTTGACATTTGGTCAAGAGATCTGGAAAAAAACACTATTAAAAAAGAAAACAGTCAGAATTATTTCCTCAGAATGTAATAAATTTCATTATACAGCCAAACCCTGTGATGAATGAAGTGAAGGTAAGATTTGCAGGGTGGTAAACAAGTGCTTTTCAGGGGGTCTGGTAAGCTGATAAGCATACTTCTCAACTCATTGAGGAAAGCAATGGTAAACCACCTATCTCCTCGTTTTACTAAGTAAAACCTCTTAGAGGTACTAACCAGACTCTTTCAGTTCAAAGGCTCATAAACAAGTCATTCTATTTTTACTCAAATTTTTTTTAAGATTTGTAATTGATTTATTTTATGTAATCGAATTGTATTTGTAATTAAGCTAAATTCTTCTCATTCTTCTGCCTTTCAAGGATTAGTGCATCTCTGCCTGTTCCAAACCTCTCAAATCTGTCCATCTCTTTCTCGGGCGTCCTCGTTCTCTCCTGCCCTCCGGCCCAGTGTCTGCTTAGGTATCCTATCCTCCCGCATTCTGTTTACATGCTCTAACCACTGCATTCTGTTCTGGGATACCTTGTTTATAGAGAAGATGTTAAGTTCTTTCCTTATCTCCGTATTCCTGAAACGATCTTCTCTACTATACCCATATGTATGGCGAAGAAATTTCATTTCAGATGCTTGCAATCTACTCTCCTCTCACTTTGATTGCACCCAAGTTTCACTGCCATAGAGTAGTGTCGGCACTGCTAATGTTTTATAAAATCTCACCCTCGTGTTTTTGTTGGCGCTATTTTTCTTAAATAATGGCTAACCTCATGCCTCTGATGATAGACCGGGATTAACGGAAATTAATCTAAATTAATACATTAATTGTAAAAATAGATAATTAATTGTTATAAGTTTAAAGTAACTCTGCTTATTATTTATCACACCCAGATCCCGAACGAACCTAGGCTTAGGTGTTACACTATTTAATTGTAGACACAAAATTCCGAATTAAATAAACTACAGTAATTTACCTTTAAGTCAAATTACTTTCACAAACAATCATTCTTGAACAATATTACAATATGGTAACAATACCAATTTGTTCAGTACCTAGGCAAATGAATTACATAATCCAGTCACTCCAATTAATTGAATAAATTTAATTAATAATTACTGTATTTCATTAATTAAATTAATATAATAACATACTAATTAATTAATAAAAACCTTCAACTTTCATTCCTATTAAAAATATTTCACTTCCTCTTCATAAAAATCCTTATTAATTCCTTTGGCATGAATACATTCTTAGTTGAACGAACCATGACGTAATGCGCTAAATCAATACAATTACTGCTAATTCATGTATTCAGAGTAGTAGTTCTGTTCTATTCAACTTTTTTTTATATTTTCTAATCTTAACTATGTGCCTACTGTATAGTTTTTATTCAATCTAATCATGTATTCAAATCCAATGTACCATACATTTTTTTTTATATACCTTTTAATTATTTTGCTATTTTTATTCATTACAGTAATTTAATTTTACTAGTTCGTTCTGTAAACTGGTTTTACAAAAAGAAAAATTAAGTGTAAAAAAAGAAAAGAAAAATGACCTTCGGTTTTAAGTTACGTTTATTTATATTCTATTGGATAAGATCTAATATTAATTTGTTATGTAAAAAAAATAATGTTTGTAATTTGTTTACTTGTTCGTGGCTTGTAGATTAGCCTACAGAATTTTAGTATATTTTTATATTTTAATTAGATTGAATTAAATTAATGATACAAGTTAATAAGTATCCAAAATAAATTTTGAAGATTTATAGAATCTGTACCAAATGTATGACACTGAACTAGTGACTTTAGAACAGTAAAATAAGTTAGAAAAAGTTCTTTTACAATTATTTTAAAAACAAATTGGAAAACGTGGCTACTCTGCTAGTACTGTTTTCGCCTCTCCCACTCCTGTGCATCGATACTATTCTCTTACTGTCGATCCAGCTGTTAATCATCGATGACGTTGCTCCAACTATCACGAAAAGGCAGTTAGAAGGAAAACGCTTCACCAGTTTTCAGTTAAGCGCACAGAAAATTTTTACTACATTATCCTGTTATAAAACCTTGAAAATTATCGAAACCAGGAACTTTTAGGTTTAGGGTTACCGAACTTTTGTTTTCTTCGGATAGTCCTGGTTTTGTTCAGCCTGCCTCGGGGTTAGAAGAATCTAGGCTAGATTAAGATAAAGTAAATGTCGGGGTCTCGGTTTCGGATGAAAAATTACATCAGTTTTGTTCAAACCAGCAACATTATAGTCTGTTTCCATTAAATTAAACAATGTATCTTATAAAAACAATTTTTTACCACGAGACCACAGAATCCTTAAGAATTTCAGCAGACATTGCACTTACCCTAATTTGTAGAAAATATAAAAATGTAGTTAATGTATGATGCGATTTTTTAAAAAAATCATAGAAGCCGTTTTTAAGAAAATAGCAAAAAAGTGAAAAATCGCACGAATAAACTATAACTTCCGATTGACAGATTTTGATGAAAATGTTCGTGTCGGGTCCCCCCTGCCCTAACTTAATTTCCAAGTTTTAACTTAGTCCGATATTCCGATTTTGAGGGACTTTATTCAGACACAGACTAATCGCTAAAAAAACCATTTTAGCGATTCATTTAAGTTTTTCGGGTTCATGAAGCCCGCAACGTGTAGGCCTATTTACAGTGAAAACTCGATTTTGAAACATCGACATGAAAAAAATACATTCTTTCCTTCCCTACATATTCATAAATCAAAATAAAGTAAATTTATAAATAGGCCTACGCTATTGTTATATAGAGTAAAAAAATAAAGTTTCACAACAAATATTTGTGTAACAGTTATGAAAAATAAAATTATAAACAATCTAATTCAGTAATGAAAGTTCATTCGCATTTCTTTTAATTGATCAGTGCTTGTGAAACGTTTGTAATTATTAATGTAATAATAATATTAATACAAAAAAAAACATTTCAACACTTGTGAAACTACACAAAACTAGAGGGAATAGTACGTGTAAAAAAAATAACTACAATTAAAAATTAGTACATCAATATGCAATTTGTTAAGTAGTTGCTACTGTATATCAGTAATGTAAAATAATACTGCATTTAAAAAGGAAAAAACAAAACACGGTACAATTACATTACAATTATGTAGACGTAAAGCAAGTATAACATCGAGAAAAGAAACTTCCCATAAAAAAATATTCCCATTACAATATAAGTGAGTTCAGAAATGAAAACAGAAGCATGTTTTACGGTGCACAAAATACGTTCATGCATGCACGCACAGTATAACACCTCATATTACGAATCGCCAGTTACGATAAACGTGAGAAAAACACGATGGCGTGAACAACGATAAAAAAATTCTTACATATGAAATAACAAGTTTTCTTTCATAACAGACCTATTTAGAGAAAATATGAAGTACTGGTGTAAAGAAATATGTGAACTTCTCTAGTTCTTATAGTATTTGCATTACAAAATCGGCTTGCCAAAATAAAGAATTTACTAACACTTTTAATTAACAACTATAGTACGTAAAATGAAAGATGAAGCCTTTGGAACCGCGTATTTCACCAAGTAAGAAACATAAAATTTTACGGTAGGGCTCATTTTAAAGCTTGGTTTTCTGTTAATTTATTCGTATAAATTACGACACACGAGAGTGTATTAGGTATTTTCTAGTGATTTGTAAACAAAATAAATATGTAGACTACCCGTTTTTTAGCGAATTTATCACTTAGTCCATATTTCACAACATGTAGCATGTTTTTTTATTAATTTCAGCTAAAATTCAGCCTTTTAATACAAAGGGTAAAGGAATTAAAGCGTTTAAAAAAATGTTATTTTCGTTCCCGATGTACGTAACGAGTTAGAACCAACACTATAACTCTTTAATTAATAAGGGAGTGAAATTATATTCAAATTTTCTAAATTATTCGTTTTAAAGTAAAGAAAATTTATAAGTCTCCTTCTTTTTAGCGAGCCTATCCGCTTCGGATGCTGGAAATAATCGTGACAAATCTAACCCTATCAGCCGCTATACGGAACAACTCTGCGAAGCTTTTCCCAAAACAGGAAAATAGATGGAGAAGTCGTACTCGAGAAACAAGGATACAGTGTCCAAGATGTTATGGTAGCGAGCAATCGCAGGGAGGGTGACTAGGACGATAAAAGACGAGAGCTGTATGACGCAGGAAGCGGATATATCAACAGCACCCCCATAAAAAGTAAATTAAAACATCATTAAGGCATAATTGTTAAATTTAAAAAAAATTAATAATTAAATGTAGAACACAACGTGACAGTAAAAATATGTCACTAACAAAAAAAAAATCTTGTGTGAAATACTCACACGACTTTCTCTTTCCAATAAAAACAATGAACTATATAATCTAACATTAGTAATAAAACATTGAAAATACAAAAAACTAACTACAAAAAACATAACCTTATTTTAATCATGAGTGAATGATGCAAAATGAAAACGAACCTAGTTTGACTTGCCTAATAATACGGAAAATCACTCTTGGACGCTAAAATAGGGTCTGTAGAGAAAAATTCTCAATATAAAAGTTGTAGATCTTCAGATTTTATATAAATTTTATTATATATACACTTTTGTCGTTAAATGCACACTAACTAAGGCCGAAATCTTAAAATTCTATTTTTTACAGATTTTAATGGAAAAAAAACCCAGAAAATCACTAATTACCGCTAAATTAAGTGTTATAAAAAGAAATGTTTGTAATAATGGATATAGGTTTTTCAACTTTTTACAACTTTAATTAAAGTCTACACACTTTCGCCCTAAAATGCATATTAAGGCCGCAATCTCAAAAAAACTATTTTTTTCTACGAGAGCACGGGCGCCCTTCAAGATTTTAGCAGACATGGCGCCTTACCTATCATGTAGAGCATAAAAAATGTAGTAAATGAGGCCATTTAAAAAAAATCGTAGGAGCCGTTTTTGAGAAAATCGCAAAAAAATGAAAAATGACACGTAAAAACTACTACTTCCGGTTAGTCGATTTCGATGAAAATGTTCCTGTCGAGTCCAGTACTGTTACCTAACTTAAATTTCAAATTTCAACTTCGTACGATGTTCCATTCTTGAGATATTTCGTTCAAACACACAAAACCCCCCTCACCCTTGTTTTTTAGGTTCAGTGGGTTCTAAAAACGTGTAGGCCTATATCCGTTGAAAACTCAATTTCGAAAAATCGACATGAAAACAATACTTTCGTTCCTATATATATATTCATATAGGCAAGAGAAAGTAATAAATAATTAAAATAACAAAAAACCATTTAATAAATTAAAATATTGTTACTCGCATAAAACGTTTGTTCTATAAAAGGTAACATAATCATAGAATACTTACTTCTATGTCAATGAACAATACAGAATTGTAGGTTAACCAAAAAAGGTATACAATACTTTTATTTATAAATACTCTTTATTTTTAAACCCATATTCTTCTTCCGTTAACCAAATTTGTAATAGAGATCTTATGAAGGAATGCATAAATGCAAAAGATATTTATTAATACTCACGCATGTCAGCACGCGTACACGTGCATAATATGATATGAAATATTGTCTTTAAGGCGTACGTTTATCATTATACGACTTAAAGAAGTTCGTGTTGGATTGTAAATAAAAGGTGTTGGTGTTTTAATAATATGTACGTAAGAAATTGTTTATAGCTAGAATACAGTTAACAACTGTATTAAAAGTTCTGTTATATCGATTGTCATTCTAATCTGCTATAGCCTATAAAATACTATAATATTTCTATGGACATTCAACGGTATGCAATAATATAAGCTGGGAGGGATAAAAATTCATAAAAATATTAGTCGGTCGACTGAAAATTGACGCATCCTACTTTAAATAAACTGCCATAACAAGCAGGTGGATTGTTAAATTATTTGCACTCGATCTGTTAGTTCCAGGGCTACAAAAATTAGTTATTTCAGATTACATGGACTAAAACATTTATGAACAGAAGAGGTATACGTGTAAAAGATACTAGTCATAGTTATCTCCTCTGAGAATAATGAATTTCATTATACAGCTAAACCCTGTGGAGAATGAAGTGAAGGTGTCATTCGCAGGGTGGAAAGTAGATGCTTTTTAGAAAGCCTGGAATGTTGATAAGCAGAGTTTTCCACTCAATGAGGAAGACAGCTAAACCACCTCACTCATCGTTTTACTTATATTTTATTTAATATGTATTATTTATTTCAATTATTTTAAACGAATATGTTAATTGTAAATAATATGTGTAATTATAGGAAATATAAGTACTACATACACTGGATTTTATCATTGAGCAAAAATAAATATATTATTATTATTTTCTGCCCATAAAAAACAGGTGAAATGTTTAATTATTTGCACTCAGTCTGCTAGTTCCAGGGCTACAAAAAATACTTCTGTTTCTTATCATATGGTCAGCCAATTAAATGACTAACGTATTTAAAAACACAAGAGGTAAATGTGTAAAAGACTAGTGTCAAGAGTTATCTCCTCGGAGAGTAATGAATCTCATTATGCAGCCAGACCCTGTGGTGAATGAAGTGAAGGTGTCAATTGCAGGGTGGAAAGTAGATGGTTTTCAAAGAGCCTGGCATGCTGATAAGAATACTTTTCCGATCAGTAAGGGAAGCAATCGTAAAACATCGCACTTCTCGTTTTACTTAATAGAGGTTCAAACCCGCCTTTCGGCTGATGACCTAAACAAGACCATTTCTAATAAAACTTTTATCTTGTTATACTTTTAACTGAATTTAGCCTTCCAGTATCAAAATTTTTCAAACAAAAATCTCCACAGACCCCTACAAATGGACTTCGTTTCCAGCGAAATCCAGAGAGGTTAGCATGAAGAAAGACTTCACCGCCATGACACGTTGAAACAAATCCATAAATAGCTGCTTGACAACAATGATCTGGTGGGAAGGCTGAAAAGAAAGAAACCATTTGAGTCTGTACGGAGTCCGTATTTGAAAGCAGAGAAGTGTTAAGCGCGAGTAGAATTAACAGTGTTAAGTTTAAGTGCACAATATAAATGTACATAATGTGTTTTTTAAATTAATTACCTAGTTCTGCTGAGCATCTCTGTAGTCATACCGTTAATTGTAAATTTAAATTATTCATTAGTCTTAAGACTAAATCGTAATACAAATAACTTACTTAAAAAATTGAAACATCCGACTTCTAAGAAGTATAAATAAGTTCAGTTATAGGTTTTTTAATTTCCTACAATTTTAATTAGACCTATAGGCTATACGATTTTGCCCTAAACATTATTATTAGGCTTAAGGTCACAATCTTAAAAATCTGGTCTGAAACTCTCACACAACTTTATCCTGTCAATGCAAATAATAAACAATATAATCTAACATAAGTAATAAAACATTAGAAATAAACAGATAACTAACCACAAAAAAACACAAACTTATTTTAATCATGAGTGAAAGACCCAGAATGAAAATCAACCTCAGTTTGGCATAAAAATACGGAAAATCACTCTTTCACGCTAAACTAGGCTCTGTAGAGAAAAATGCTCTAAATAAAAGTTGTAAATCTTTTAATTTCCTATAAATTTTATTACACACTTTTGTCGTAAAATTCATACTAAGGCTGAAATCTTAAAAAAATCGATTTTCACACGTTTTCGTGAGAAAAAAACATAAAATCGCTAATAACCGCTAAACTAAGCGTTACATAAAAAAATGTTAAAAATAAAAGTTGTAGGATTTTCGATACATTTTTGCGCTAAAATTCATATTAAAGCCGCAATCTTAAAAAAAACAATTTATTTACGTGAAAACAGCCTCCCCAAGAATTTCAGCAGACATGACCCCTACCCTATCTTGTAAAGCAAAAAAATTTAGTAACCAGGCGATTTTTAAAAAAACCGCAGGACCCGTTTTTGAGAAAACCGCAAAAAAAAGAAAAATTACACGAATAAACTACTATTTCCGGTTGACCGATTTTGATGAAAATGTTCGTGTCGGGTCCGGCAGTAGTGTCTAACTTAGGTTTCAAGTTTGTACGATGTTTCGTTCTTGAGATATTCTGTTCAAACACACACGCGCGCGCACACACACAGACCAATCGCTAAAAACATGTTTTTTGCGTTCAGGAGGTCTGAAAACGTGCAGATCCAATGAAAACTCGATTTTGGAAAATCAACATGAAAACTACTTTCCTTCCTATAAATTCATATGGGCAAGAGAAAGAAATCACAGCTCTCACGAATTTCACCAAACATATTGCTTACCCTATCTTGTAGAGAGTAAAAAAACTTAGTAAATATGGCGATTAAATTCCGGCAAATAAACTACTACTTCCGGTTGACCGATTTTGATGAAAATATTCGTGTCGGGTCCTCTAGTGGTATACTTAACTTACGTTTTCCGTTTTAACTTCACACATTATTCTTTTCTTGATATGTTGTGTTTACACACAGACCATTTACTAAAAACATGTTTTTTTGGGTCAGGGGGCCTGAAAACGATTATTTCCGGTAAAAACTCGATTTCGAAAAATCTACATGAAAACAATACTATCCGTCCCTATATATTCAAATACGGCAAGAAAAAACAAAACGGAGGAATTACTTACTCATATAATTTCCTATAAAAAATTAGCAAAATATCTTTTGGAATATCTTACAATAAAATTATAAATTCTGAATCGTATATTTCCACAAATATTGGAAATCTGCCAGAGAAAAAACGCGGGTGTACTACTTAATTGATAATTAGAAATAAAATTAAAGGAATAAAAATAGCAATTAATAAATTTATGTGCATTTTACTGTATACGTGTAGCCATCAAATTGAGTAAGCAATTATTAAAAAAAGAAAAATAATAACAATAAAATAAAATAAATACCGCGTTTTATATTTATTTATTTATTTAAACGTAAAAGCGCAAAAATAATTTTATGTATTCACTTAAGCATGCAATAAATATAATTGCAGTAACGAATACATACATACACAGAATCATATAAAACTGCAGTAATAATAATACGTGCTCCTCCTTCAGCACCCTACATAAACTTACAGCATCTAAATAGAAATCACACATTTATTTAACAAAAAAATTCTTTAATGTCTTTACGCAAGAGGAATGTTAATAATAAGAATTTAAAATTGAGAATGTGCGAAAATAAAATGTTTTTTTTTTTTTTTTGTTAAATACTATGAACCTTTACAAAGAAATTTTTTATTAATTACATTATAATGGTGTCATAAAATTTATTACAGTAAATTTTATAGCATAGTTTTACTATAAATAGTAAAGAAGTGAAATATTTATGACAAATTTTAATGGGGTTTCTTACTCGTAGCATAATTTACAATTATAATTTTTTGTTTCATTAAGTAGATAGAATAAGTATAATGTTTTGTAATTTAAATTATTCATGGGAATTTTATAAAATAGATTTCTAATTTTCTTCTTCTTTTTTTAAGGCTTAGGCAGTTGTCTGTTCCGAACTCACAAAATTTTTTAGCTTATATCCTTTTTTACCGAGGTCGTCCCATATCTCTACGTCCAACAGTTGCATAACGGTGTACTTGGAAGGGTATTCTGTGGTCCGGTATTCTGTCCGGGTGCCCCTCCATCGCCCGCGATACCCCTCAATCTTCTCATTCAGGCAGTAGACTTGGAGCTCCTTCGTGTCCATGCCTGGTCAGCTCACATGAGAGTCTGATTCTGAATCGAGAAGGAGCTGGACTTAACCTTGTGTGAGAAACTGGGGTGAGGTCTCAACCCCGATACGGCGCATCCCAATGACTGGTAGGGAACGTTTCCTGTAGATATGCAGGATGGGTGCGAATAATGCGAACGTGTCTGCAAAATAAGCACCCGTGGATCAGCTGAATCAAAAGGAAATGGTCAATGGTTTCAATGGCGGAAGAGGAAGTTGTTATTCTGAACGGCGGAGAGGGCAGATAAACCAAGAGTGGCATCTTGAAGCAAAATGCCCTGTTGGCTCGGAGACAGTGAGATGGCAGCTCCATTACTGAGCTTACTCTGCGCATGGCCCGGAACCCGGCCGGAAGAAAGGTGAATTACCAGCAAACTTATACTTATTATACTTATACTTATATTAACTGGCCTCGGAACAGGGACAAGACAAATTGGAATAAATTTCTAATTGTTTAAATATTATTCTTTTCGAAATGATGAATTAATTTAAAAACAAGTCAATATACTTGCACTGGAGTGGATTTATTGAAAAAAAGTGACGCAATTGAGTGGGCGTGGCTACTTAAGTAAATGGGGAGGGTAAAATCATAAGAAACCAATCAAATATCTGCTCTTAGTAGTAAGTGCAGCCAAAATAATGGCGTCTACAAAATGTGGGTGGCAACAAACTGAAACTACTGGAAAGGCGGAGTAACCTACGCACTGTAAAAAAATATTTAAAATTCATTAGTTAAATTATTATAAAATGACATAACCCTACTAAAAACAGAAATGGGAGTTTTATCAATGATTGGCAAGGCAACAATGTAGCCTGTGTACTCAGAAACAAAAACAAAATTAGTCTTGTAATCTATACTAAATACTAATATTATAAAGACAAAGTGTGTTTTTATGTGCAGGCTAATTTCTAAAACTACTGTACAGATTTTCATAAAATTTTGACAGCATATTTGTATTGATATTTACAGTAATATATTATTTTTAAATTTTAAAAATGATAACCCTAAGGGTTCTAATGAAGATTTTTATAAATATGTGTGTGAGTGTATGTGTACGTGTGTTGCCGTTGAAGTAGATGAAGGGGTTTGATGAAGGCGAAACATGTACGGAGGGGAAATATCAAAATGTCGTTTGAGTGTGTGTGTGTGTGTGTGTGTGTGCGCGCGCGCGCACACACACACACACACACACTTTCTGTTAAATTTCTGTTAAATTTTTTTTTTAAACTGATTACACATGTTTCACATGCAAAGCCGCGCGGGGTATGCTAGTGTAAGATAACTTTAAAATTCTGTGCCCTATTTTTCCTTAGTGGTACATTAAAATCTGTTCATTTTATTTGAACAAGTAAGCCTAAATGATACGGCAAAGAGAGTAAAATATTACAAAATAAAAAATCCATCGATCTTTGATCCTTGTGATATGAACGAGAAAAATAAAATAAAACAAAACAAAATAAGTAAATACAAACAATATTACGATAAATTTTGATTATTGTTTTAGGCGAGTCTAAAGATTCAACCTTGAATTTTAAGTTCAACTATTGTCTAAAAAATTGATTACTATAAATGCATAAGTTAGACTATAATAAATTTGTATTTTCGTGTAATATACCAAATATTTAACGCTGATATCTGAAATTTCTTCTTTTACTGTTTTCAAATTAAGATCTCTACAAACTAATTTGTTGGTTATGTACAACATTTTTCTTTTAATTCTTTACTAAAATCTGTCTACAATTTCGATGTAGAAATTTTGTGGAATACTACCTTAAAGTTATATCCCGTAGGCTATGTCCAATGGAATTTAAAATTTATTAATTTTTTTAAAATTTTGATAGGAGAGATTTATTGACCAAACGTCAATAAATTATACGAAAATTTAGTTCCGGTTCACTGTTGCTTTATGATTTTTCTACGTAAGGCAAGGGGTCTACGCGTAGGACTAACTTTCTGACAGTATCAGATGTGGAATCATGTCATTGTAAACCATTATCCCGGACAGTCGCCTTTTCTGAAACTGGAAGTGACATTGTATTGAATTGTTTCATTAAAACAATTAAATGTTTTATTAAATTTGTTTCAATAAAACTTAATAATAACAGAATACAAGAAATAACAATAAAGGCCGTCAATACACTCCACCATTCTCAGGTAGCAATGCCAGTCGTAGAACAATACACTTTTGGTACAATAAAACTATCTCACCTTAACTATTTCTAGCCTTCCAAGAACTACAATAATTATTAATGTCACACTTATTAATAATTTAATATGTAAATTAGAAAATAATTAATATAATTGTGAAAAAGATATGTAAAATTAAAGTAATTCGTAACAAACTGGAAAGTAATAGAATTCATATGAAGGTTTATAATTCATTGTATATAACTGACAGGTAAAGTGTTAAATCATTTGCACCCAATCTGTTAGATCTAGGGCTCCAAAAAATAGTTCTGTTTCTTATCACATGGTCAGCCAATTAAATGACTGAATCATTTAAGAACAGAGGAGTTGTTAGAGGTGTAAAAGACACTAGTCAAAGTTATCTCCTCCGAAAGTAATGAATTTCAATATAACCCAAACCCTGTGGTTGATGAAGTGAAGGTGTTATTTGAAGGATGGAAAATATGTGTTTTTCAGAGGGCCTGACATGCTGATAAGGATACTTTTCAACTCAGAGAGGAAGGGAATAGTAAACCACCTCGTTTTACTTAGTAAAACCTCTAGAGGTTAAAATCAGCCTTTCGGCTAACGACCTAACCAACAAGTTATAGTCATGTTCTTTACTCTATTTGGACAAACTCATCAAAAAACTTTACCACTTTGAATCTGTTAAAGTTCCATCGTTTTTTTAGAAAATCTATCGATTTCTTTGTAAGTGTTTAATAGCATAACCAGAATTAAACAAATACGGTTTATATTGAGCAATTTCCTGCCTAAATTTTAAAAAGTTTTAAACGGACAAGAGTTGAGTTAAGATTTCGAGTGTTTTGTTTTTAGGACTAATGGATATATCAAACAATCTGACATAACCTCATTTTGGAATTGAAAAGGAAATGATATAGATATCATCAGTTCTATTAACCGTAAAAACAACTCGGTAATTTAGAAATACATTACAGTAAATGTAATGAGTATAAAAACCGTACATCAAGTAAACATGTACATTTTTAGTACAGTAATCATTCAAAAACAAGAAATTCAAGTTTTAATTATAAAACTAACATACTAAAATAAATATAAGTAAATTTTTACTACGGTGCTGTAAAGTCTACAACTAAATAAAGATAGGAAAAAGATTACACAGGTCGGATATCAGGAAACTTTTCCTATATAATGTTTAGCTAAAATGTTTATAGTTAAAACATTTTTTTACCATTTAAAAGCATTTAAACGTTGTGAACAATATCGCTAGATATAAGTTAATTATATGCAGCGAGTTTATGTTATTATACGGTACCAGTGTATACAATATACGGGTAAGAATAGACAGATAAGATGTTATGTACGTAATATTTATGGTAAGAACCATAATATAAGTTTACCATAAAATATACAAATATAGCGGTTGTCACGTGACATCACCACAAATAGAAAGAGACAAAAGATAAACAATAAAAAAGGATAGCGAACAGGTATGTACTCCACCCATTATTCACCGGAGCATATTCTCTTCCTATAGTTTCCGGTTAACGGCACGATTCATACAAACATACGCCATTCAATCACATAAATATGTTCGTTCCTTAGGACTTAGTTCCTTTGTTGCATACATAATTACTAAATAGAAACTTTTCAGTCGGTTGTTCGTTCTACCAACAACAAGTCAAAAAATGTACCAATTTTAATATCTAAGGTCCCAGTAAGCCCGGCTAATTGTTATGTAAAATGGAGTGTCTGATGGTGTATTTTCTGGTGAAGAATATTGTGACAATATCGAAATAGGAATATGGCTCGAGAGGGTTCTACATAGGTTTCTATTCATAGAATGTAGAGTAGATAATAGAGTGACAAAGTAACAATATGGTTAGTTATAAAGGATATTTAAAAAGGGCCGTGTATAATAAGGTAGGGTCTTTGTTGTACAACTATTTGTGAAAGAGTCAGTTGGTTACCTGTAACACCTTTTATTCTATTGTGACTTGTTTAAATTAGTTATAATCTTTCCAAAACAAATAAAAAGATTATTGATCGAATCTCTGTGTCTTTCTAGAATTTCTTTGATCTACCTATATAAAGGGAGCCTAAGTGCGGTCAGTGAGGTAGTATTCGTTTGATCTTTGACGAGTGTTTATTGCGTGCTATCGGTGCGTTAGATCAGGTCAACGGTTCCGAGGCATTGTGTTGGTCAACTATTGTTGTACAGTTTGTCGTGTGTGTGCGTTGTGAATAGTTTTTGTGTATGTGCATTCTGTTTAATTGTTTGTAAGTAGTACTAAGTAAATTATTTAAGTTATTTATTGTATTACTTCATTGTAATTAGTTTATTATTTATTTTGTAAATCTTTTAGTTGTAATAAATACTTGTAATTTTAAACTTTAGTGTATTAATTATTTAATTACCTAGATCCCGAAACGGACCTTAGCGATAAGTGTTACAATATCATAAGAGTGTTTATGGTAAAGTGTTAAAACTATTAAACTAATTCGTAAGGAAGACAAGCCTGTAATAATGCATTGGTTTTCCGGTTGGGGGCGCAAAGCTTAACAAACAAATAAATTAAGTTTTTTGTAGACCAAATAAAATTAAGTGAAATATTCTTTAGGTAAAGAAAATCTCATTGAAGTGCAAAGTTTAAAGGTTCTCAGAAGAGTGGATGAAAGAAGAATATGGAAATATCTTACCAGATGAAGGGATAGGCTAGCGGGGTATATCTTAAGACATCAGGTAATGCTCTATTAATAATGGAGAGTAATATTGAGGGAGTAAATTGTAGCGGGAGACAAAGGTAAGCAAATTTACAAAAGATGTTGGGTGCAGGTATGTAGATATGAAACGACTCGCGAAAGATAGAACAGCTTGGAGCACTGGATCAAATCAGTCGAGAGACTGATGAAAAATGAAAACTGTATTTAAAGGATATGAACCAAGGAACCATCTTTTCTTAAAATCAGCTGTTAAACGACTGACTTGCGCCAACGACTTTACCACTAGATTAACCCGGTGAGTTAAGGTAGATCATAGTAGGAAGATTCAAAAATGGCTGCAATGTCAAATAAACTTTGCAATTCAAATTAAAAACTTCCGAGTTAGCTAAATTAAACAACTATTAGAACGAGCTTTAGAACACTAAACAATACACCTAAGGTACCGGAAGGCTTCAAATTTGTGATGCGATAATAACTGTAAAAATCGAAAACATTCAGTATAAGTATCTAAAATGTACGGTAATAGAGCAAAAGGTACGCTTTCAACCTTCAGAAAAACTGTTCTATCTTAAAATAATGATTTGAAAATAAAGTTATCAATGATAACTCAGCAATATTGATTTTTTTTTAAATTTGAATTTTGCTAATGACAGGCAGGTGGAGTATTAAATTATTTGCACTCGATCTGCTAGTTCCAGGGAAACAAAATAGTTCTGTTTCTTATCATATAGTCAGCCAATCATATGACTGAAGCATTTAAAAACAGAAGAGGTAGAGGTGTAAAATAGACACTAGTCACAGTTATCTCCTCTCAGAGTAATCAATTTCATTATACAGCTAGACCCTGTAGTGAATGAAATTGAAGGTGTCATTTGCAGGGTGGAAAGTAGATGGTTTTCAGAGAGTTGGGTATGCTAATAAGCATACTTTTCTACTCAGTGAGAAGATGGTAAACCACCAAACTCCTCGGTTTATTTAGTAAATCCTCAAGAGTTTCAAAACAGCCTTTCGGCTGATGACCTAAACACACATTTGAATTAACGGAAAATATAAATTTCGGTTGAAAATTAAGCGAATTTCTTAATTAAAATCTAAAATTTTAAAAATCTTTACACAATTTTTCTAGGTTTCTTTCTACCTTGTTAAAAATACGTGAAGAAGAGAAAACGAATTTCAAAACCGAAAGTATTGGCACAAAAATATAAATACAATTTGTAAATAAAATTTTAAAAACAAAAAAGTAGCTAACAATTTAAGGTAATTTTCCGGCCGCATTGCCGTAGTTGGTAACGTGCTCGCCTCTCATCATGCGGTCTTGGGTTCGAATCCCACTCAGGCACGGCATTTTCATACGTTACTTTTGTAACGTTATGTTATGTGTGGATGTTATGTATGATTGTATGTGTGAATCATTTCATCATTCACAGTTGCAACCCAACGTCGTCGCTAATGACCACAGTAGTTGATGCGACGTTAAATAAACAAAGAAAAAAATTTAAGGTAGTTAGTTCATTTTATTTGACATTCAGTGAAGAAGCAAATGTTAACCACCTCACTTCACGGTTTACTTAGTAAAGCTTCTAGAGGGTTAAACCAGCCTTTCGGCAGTTGACCTAAACAACAATTTAAAATATCAGAAAATAAAAATTTTGGTTTAAAATTAAACGGATTTCTTATTTAAAATCTAAAATCTTAAAATTCATCACCAAATTGTTCAAAGTTTCTTTTTACCTTATTAACAATACGTGCATACAAGGAAACAAATTTTAAAACCGTAAGTACTTGGCACAAAAATAAACACAATTTGTAAATAAAATATCAAAACACAAAAAAACAAAAAATAACAATTTAAGATAGTTAGTTTATCTCATTTGTATGCTAAATAGAATCAACACATATTAAATAAACGGTCTAGTAACAATGTATCGTTACATTACTGTAGAACGACCGGCCCACCCAGACACAAACTACAATGTAAGCACGCGTGTATTATGCGCTTTATCCTTTAGTGAAATACATTCATTTCAAGAACTGACGTATCATTTTACACTAAATAGCATATTTAAACATGAACGGCCAAGTGAAATCAAAAGTAAATTTACCAATACAATGCTAACTTATACAGTCAGTTCTATTTACATAAAACCATAAATTCATCGTTATTTCTACGACATACCATAATAATATTTCAATATCTGCTTCAACTATTTTAATCTTAATTCACAATTGTACAATGTACAACTAGTGTATATTTCTTTGATAAAAACATGAAATGGTATTACTTAACTTAGAAAATACAAGATTTTATTTGAATAATGTAAAAAACACAAATCTGCAGTAGAATTTCAATAGTTATTTTTAAAACCAATAAAATTAATTTTAATTTAATTTATTTAGGATTGGCTATGAAATTATTTGGCAGTGTTGTTGTTTAGGTCAATAGCTGAAAGGCTGGTTTGAACCTCTACAGCAGTGATTCTCAAACTTTTTTGCTCCGCGACCCCCAAATAGGAAAAATAAATAAATAAAGTATTTGGTATTTGGCGACCCCCCCCCCCCCACCGATAATAATAGTAAGCCTTATTATTAATAACTGAATTTTGACTAATTATAAATGTAAAATGTTTTTTTTTAATATTATATAATCAAACTGCACTAATCCCTCCCTCATTCTGTTTACAGAATTCTATAAACATTCTGTAAACAGAATGAGGAAGGATGGGATACCTAAGCAGACACTGGGCTATAAGCCGGTGGGCAGGAGAGAATGAGGACGCCCGAGAAAGAAATGGGCAGATTTAAGAGGTTCGGAACAAGCAGAGATGCCTAATCCTTGAAAGGCAGAAGAAAAAGAAGAAACCGGACTAATTTTATGTCTTTAAAGAAAATACAGACAGTAAAAATATATGGAATACAATTAGTGCTATTATTTTATATTGCTTTGTTCATGAATACAGAAATTTAGTCACAGAAGCATTGAAAATATTAATACCTTTTTCCACGTCTTATTTCTGTGAAAAGGGGGTTTCCCTCTATGGTTGGTCTAAAAACTAAATATGGGAATCTTATGTTATCACTCGAGAACAATTTACTTTTATATGTTTCTAACGAAGATCCACGTATGAAGAAAATTTTAAATGAAAAACAAATGCAACCATCATCACAATAATAACAATTAATGATTAATTTCTTTTCTTTACAAGTAAGTGTACTTATTGCATGTAAAATTTTTATAAGTAGGTTTATAATAAATTATTTTTTCTCTTAAAATGATTAAATGATTTCATTATTGTTTCGCGACTCCCCTATAATATCACCACGACCCCCAGATTGAGAATCACTGCTCTAGAGGCTTTACTAAGTAAAACGAGGAGTGAGGTGGTTTACCAGCCTTCCTTTCGAGAGTTGAATAGTATGCTTATCAGCAGGCCAGACCCTCTAAAAAGTATATACTTTCCATCCTGCAAATGACACCTTCACTTCACTGACTTCAGGGGCTGGCTGTATAATGAATTTCATTACTTTCAGAGAAGTCATTGGCGATTTAAAAGGATATTTTGGCTGGACAGTTGGTGTAGTTGTCAGCACAATCAGCTCCATGCCAGGGATTTGATCCACGGTCAGATCTCTTCTTTATATCTAAAATATATGTTGCAATCTGTTTAATAGCAACCCTATCATCCTATGTGATAAGGATGTTATGTATGACTGTAAATGAAGTCTTGTACGGACTCAGGACGATCATTCCTGTGACGTGTGGTTAATTGAACCCGAATAATCGAAGTATAACGGTAACCACTTTCTAGTATTCAAATACGTATAAACGGATTTGACCACCATTATTGGATTTGAACAACGGAACCTTCGTGGTCAGATGTTTTCATCTGTACAGTGTAACACCTCACATAAATACCTATGCACAAGCCGAGACTAATTGTAAACGTTGTTGTTTAGGTCAACAGCCGAAAGGCTCGTTTGAATCTCTAGAGGCTTTACTAAGTAAAACGAGGAGTAACATGGTTTACCTATGCCTTCCTCAATGAGTGGAAAAGTATGTTTATCAGCATGCCGGGCCCTCCAAAAAGCATCTACTTTTCACCCTGCAAATGACACCTTCACTTCAATCACCACAGGGTTTGGCTGTATAATGAAATTCATTAACACCCAGAGGAGATACCTAGTGTCTGTTATCTCTACCTCTTCTGTTCATAAATGATTGTCATTTAATTTGGTGACTATGTAACAAGAAACCGAATTATTTTTTGTAGCCCTGGAACTAACAGATTAAGTACAAATAATTTAACACTTCACCTGGCAGTATGTCAGAGTTAAACGATGCCGTACAATACTAACAGGAATTATTCTTTCCAAAAAAAAGAAACAATTAAAAATATAAATAACAATAAAAATATTTAATAAATAATATAAATATATAAAATATTTATTATATTGTACCTACTACAAATTTAAGATAGGCGAGAAATTTTCTGTCATTACGTAAGACCAGAGGAAATACTTAAAGAAGGCCTACAATACGAGTATAATTACTTACAAATACGGAGTCATAATATGGAAACCAACCAAGGAAAACGAAAGAAAATCACTTCTACATACCTGTAACAGAAATTAACAAAAAATTAGTAGAGCTTTTATGATATTACTCATAAAATATTATTATATTTTTATGGGAGTTTGAACATACTTTAGTTTTCCCGCCGCCTCCGATACAAAAAAAAATCTATCTTCTGTTTCTTTTTGTATCAAAATTTCATTTAGCGTTATACTCATTATGTTACTTCCAAACACGATAGGAACTTCCCAACAACATTTAAAAATTTAGACTAAAATTCTTCTGTTTAGATCAACAGACGAAAGGGTGGTTTCAATTTCTAGAGGTTTTACTAAGTAAAAACAAGGAGTGAGGTGGTTTACTATTGCCTTTCTCACAGAGTTGAAAGAGTATACTTATCAGCATGCCAGGCTCTCCGAAGAGCACCAAAGTTCCACCCTGCAAATTACACCTTCACTTCATTCACCACAGGGTCTGAGTGTATAGTGAAATTCATTACTCCCAGAAATAACTCTGACTAGCGTCTTTTAAACCTCTACTTCTTCTGTTCTTAAATAGTTAAGGCACATAATTGGCTGATGTGTGATAAGAAACAGAACTATTTTTTGTAGCCCTGGAACCAACAGATCGAGTACAATTAATTTAACACTCCCCGTCATGGGTAAAACTAAAATTATCAAAACATTATTACCATATCGATTATATTATGTGTTTATCTATACAGTAAAAACGAATTAAAGATTAATAGTTCTACTAAAAGCAATAAATTAAACATTACAACATTAAAAAAATAAGAAAATCGTTACCTAGATTATTATTTATGTAATATTAATATACAATAACAGCTTGACTGTTGTCGAACACTTCCAGATGCAAGAAAGGATGTCAATGAGAGTGATAAAGATGAAGATAGTGGAGTGATAGAGACAAAGTGACAGACTTCGTGTCAGCGACAATCTCAATTGACTCTTTCACAGCCATCTCAATTTGTTGCAGTACGGTTGTTTTTCTTTACAGTAGGGTAATACAGAAAGAGACGGAAAAAGAATAAGACGTGGATGGAAGCAACATCGACAGAGCAATACAGGTGGTCTTGCCGTGATCTCGTCTTCTATTTGGTTGCATGGCTACAGCTCAGGCTAGACTGATCTGTCGCAGGTATTCGAAGCTATCACGACCACGAACTGAAGTTAATTAATTGCCGCTAGCCGGTTAATAATACAAAATAAAATAAGGAGTCCTATCTCTACTCTACCAGTACCACAGCTTCCAAACATACCTGACTTATTGAATGACTTCAATACTCGTAATATTGTAATGCAGTCCTATTACAAGTGACTTCTGATTATACCGCCTCAAGATAAACTTCTTCTCCTGCCCCCATGTACCACACTCGACCGTGTCTTTCAATCGCTTGTTTCAGCTCAATAAACTCTATTAGAATAATAAAAATGGCACGATTTTACAAATTCCATCTCAATAATAAAACTAAATAAAAGGTTTAATCCATTTGTATGAAGCTACAGTTAAAAACCTTGAGAAGTATTTGATCCATAATCATAAAAAACCTATAACAAAAACTTTCCGTGGTTAATAAACAGTACCGTAAATAACTAAAAATTCACCACGAGTTTTCCCACTTTTACAAGTTTTTACGGTTAACGAACTTTGTTGGCTATTAAAGGTCTGTGTAGCTTAGGTCATCAGCCGAAAGGCTGGTTTGAACCTGTAGAGGTTTTACTAAGTAAAAACGAGGAGTGAGGTGGTTTACCGTTGCCGTCCTCACTGAGTGGAAAAGTACGCTTATTAGCATGCTGGGCCCTCTAAAAAGGACATATTTTTCACTCTTTAAATGACACCTTCACTTCATTCACCACAGGGTCTGGCTGTATAATGAAAATTATTATTTTCAGAGGAGATAACTCTCATTAGTGTCTTTTACACCTCTACCTCTTCTGTTCTCAAATGATTCAGTCATATGTCTGTAGGTTGACCATGTGATAAGAAACAGAACTATTTACTTTAGCCCTGCAACGAACAGATTAAGTGTAAATAATTTGACATTCCACCTGTCTGTTATGAGCAAATTAAAGGTCTATAGGACTATATTACCTGAGCTACATAACCTAAATCTTAGGGTTACCAGTTAGATTCCGGGATCCAATTTCAGTTTCTGGTTACATTCTAAAAAAATAGCTGGTGGAGCCCCCAAATGTTATTTTAATTTATCTAGGCTACATTAACTTCTGAACTTAACCGTTCAGACGATCCGTTTTTCAGCTACTTAATTACACTAAAAATGGTGTAGTTTGACCTTACGGTAACCTATAGTAGCTAATATAGTAGTATTACTACAAATTGGTAGTAGACACCATAGAGATAAGTACAAATAATAAATTTTGATTAGGGTAAACCTACTAATCTTCTACGATACTCTTAAAAATTGTTAGCCTCAGATAAGGTCACTAAATTAACTGGTTCATTGCTTTTTTTGGTTTTACTCAACATTCTAATCTCTATAGGTATTAATGTAAGAAAAGACGCGCTGATTTTCATTGCTGTAAATTTTTTCGGGAAGTTACAAAAATAATAAATATTTCTTTAGGGTAGTTACCCATATATTTACTTTAGAAAACCCTAATGTTTTAGTATTCATAATTATTGCTGTAAAAATACTCGTTAAATATTGTAAATTGGTGTAAGGATATTATTTACTGTTATAGTCAACCTCTTTTTCGACCGTCTCGTAATCTATAGTCCCCAGTCAGGTCCGTCAGTTTTCATCACTCATTTTCATCTATTTACTCTTCGCCGTCTAAATTAGCCTTAATATGGATAACATATCTTAAGTCAACCCTACTCGATTGTACTGTCCTAGCAAAAGTTTGTGGTGTTTCTTTTTCTGAAACTTTTTAACCATCACAATTTCAAGACGACTTTCAGAACTGTAGACTATCTTCCTGAAGAAGTATAGAATTTATTCTTGTAATTTATATAGAGTTTATTCTTCAAGGTTGTTACGCCATTTTTATCCCTTTGGTGTAGCTAAGTGGTCGTAATACAAATGCTTTAATTTTCCTGTTTACCACTTAAGGAACAAATGAACTGAATTTCAGCTCTTTGAGTGAACGGGAAGTTAAAGAATCAGTGATCAGTGAATCATTCAGTCAGTCCATGAGGCTTTCGCTTTATACAAAAAAAATTAAATTTCGGAATACGGATTGGGAAGGTTACGCTACTGCAAAGAAAGCACAAAGGAGATCAGGACAGCTATATATGTAAATAATTACAACAAAATATATGTTTTATTTCTTTACATTACATGCTAACTGTTTTTTTATCGACTAATTAATTACATTAAGATATGCCGTACACAAATCTCTTTTAAATGTTAGATGTTTTCTCACCTAAATCAGAACTCATGTAACCAACTAAATTGCCATTTTCGTTGATCATAAAATTTCACGAATAAACCATAATTGATGTCAATAAAAGTCAAAAAATGTTTAAACATACACATGTAAAGGCAAAAAAATCAATTTAAGTAAAAAAGGATAAATTTATATTTCTATACCTCGAAATATAAAATGGAAAAATTTCCTAATACGGGAACAAATTAATTAAAAGATTACCTAAACATCAATAATACTTTTACGGCCACATTCTACACAGAAAAGTTTATGATCAGCAGAAAAAAAATTTATTAATAATTTACGTGTAAAATAAAAAGCAATACAGTAAGGTTGTAAATCAATATAAATATTATTATAAATTAAAATACATGGGACGACAAAACTCAGTGACAACACACACAGGAAATTGTAAAACTAAAAATAGTCCAAAACGAGACTACGGAAATGCGACGACAGCCACCACTCAAAAAACATTCCCTCCACTAGTGTAAGAAATTAAAAATATTATTTTAACAAATGTAATAAATTATAAAAATGAATTATTGGATTTTTTATTTTATTAAAAATGGAATGTTTCAAAATAGCAGAAGTAACAAAAAATACATCTAACAGTATGCGTCTAGTATAATAAATCAAAAACTAAAGATATATGAGTAATGTAAATATGTCTTGGTAACTATTTTAAGATAAAATGTGTAAAGAAAGGAATTATAGTAACATCACATAAAAAAAATATTACATTTGGTTCTGCATCAATGTGTTTGCACATCGCAAACAATGCACATTAACAAACAAACGTCAAATTGTAAAACATAAAAATTTGCTAAAAACGAAAATATCCGGGAAAATGAGAAATTTTCCAGGAAAACACGTATAGCTAAGATTATGGCTACTATTACACTTGAAAACATTTGATATTAAAAAATATTTTACCCACCGGGTTGGTCTAGATGTAAAGTCAGCTGTGAGCGAGTTAGCTGTTTAACAGCCGATTTTCGGAGACGAAGGTTCCGTGGTGCAAGTGCACCACGAAGCAAAGGTAGTTACTTTTATGTTGTTTTTGTATAATGAAATTCACGACTCTCAAAGGAGTTAACTCTGACTAGCGTCTTTTACTCCTCTACCTCTTCTGTTCTAAATAGCTTCAGTCATATAATTGGCTGACCATGTGATGAGAAACAGAACTATTTTTTGTAGCCCTGGAACTAGCAGATTGAGGGCAAGTGATTGAACACTCCACCTGCCTGATATGGGCAAGTGCTACATTTTTAAAGTTAAATTATAAATTTTAAATAGATCTAAATTTTAATATTAACGTATATATATATTTTATAAGTTACATACAAAAGTTCGTTATTTTAATAAACAAGAATTAAAACTCAACTGATTGACGTTAAATGAAAATATTTTAATAAAAAAGATTCGGTTGTGTGTTATTGTGGGCTATAACTAATGTCACTATTAATATAATTATTATACACATTCAATGTTTAAAGAAATATGTCACTTCAATTCTATGAAGTTTTTTTTTATTTATTTATTTAACGTCGCATCAACTGCAACGGTCATTACGACGAAGTTGGGGTGTAACTTCGTACAGTGGAGGATGAAATGATTTTTTGTAACGTACGAAAATATGCCATGTCTGAGGGGGATTCGAACCCAGGACCGCATGATGAGAGGCGAGCACGTTACCAACTACGCCAATGCAGCCGGCGTACTGAGTTTTATTCTAAAAAGTGTTTTATTCTACGAGTATTGTGTGTTTTATTAAATACTACTGTTATTAGTAAGTAATTTTATGATATTGTTAAATGTTATGCTCTACCGACTAAGATCATTTCAAAAAAAGACCACAAATAAAAAGTTCATCAAAATAGAAATTCAAACTAAAGACCTCAGGTTACGGACCTCAGGATACACACACATAAATAGAATTTTAAAACCTAATTTTTCTGGTTAAAGTCATAAAACATACAGTTTCATAAAAAATTTAAAATATTTTATGATTATAAGAACAGCTTATTTTAGTGTCAAAAAGTACTTGTAGATAAAACGTTGAACTTCATTCTATAAAATTGATGCATTCAGAATGAGCAAAAATATTGTTTTATTATTAACAACCAACCTGTGTTTAGTGTTTTAACGCACAGGAGTGGCAGAAGGGGAATCATTAAATGTAATTTACTGCAGCTCTAAACCATCTGACATCGTCTTATTAAAAGGAGCCGTAATAGATTAACCATATTACTATGCAATAAATTTAAAATCACAAAAGATTGGCTTACACCGACAACTTAAAAATCGATAAATTATTTTCACTGATCGACAACGATTTTAAAATAAACTGTATAGTTCCAATTAGAAACTCTTTCAACACCATTAAGGGGAGATGGTTTTAAATCAAAATTTCGATTTTTGGTTTTTTATGTTTTTCAATAGTTTAGGCCTAGATCTACCAGAAAAAAATTATTAAATTACGTCAAATAATATTTTTTTAATGAAAAAGATAAGTTTTTATTTGGTTTACACAGAAAAATTATCATGTTACCAAGAACGAATATTTTTCATAATTTTATACTGCTCGTTTTTTTTTTATTTATTTAACGTCGCATCAACTGCAAGGTCATTAGCGACGACGTTGAGGTGTAACTGTGCGTAATGAGAATAAAATGATTTTTTGTAACGTATAAAAATATGCCGTGCCTGAGTGGGATTCGAACCCAGGACCGCATGAAATATAAACTGCTAGTTTTAGTGCAGAGAGTTTTAGTTTTAAAAATATCTGCATCACTGTTTTTGTATTCTCAGCTGTTAGTTCAGCTTTCTAACAACTGTTGATGGAAAATTTACTTCTTTGTGTACTTATTGGTTTTGATTAGTGCCTTCTTGTTTCTTACCTTTTCCCGTAAATTTAGTTTTATAACGTTAAGGTACATTTATCTCAGAAACCAATAAACGTACCAGGCTGAAAGTTTTACCAGTTAATTATTTTGTATATCCCCATATACCGACATTTTTATGACTTCCTCAGGTGCTCAAAAAATTAATAATACGCAAAAAAACTTAGAAAAGAAAATTTGTAAAAATTTTATTTCATTCATAATTAAAAAAAAATCGTATGGTCTAAAGATTAAATTGAAAAAAGTCAGTAGCTCGAGAAGAAGCCTGACACCTATAGTGTGTAAAGTTTAATTTCCCTATTTTTTCCAATCCTATGAAAAATGTACTTAAAAATAGCAAATTTAACATTGGCGGGATACAAAGTACAATCTCCCCTTAAGGTATTCCATGGAAAAAAATTCAAATTGAATAAAATTGTTTACAATAAGGTTTGTACAAATGTCATCGATACCTAAATTATGATATATATTTTTTAGTGAAAAAGGATAGACGATAACAAATAAATAAAACAATGACCAAAATACTTATGAAATAAATGAAAACAAAATTAAATAATACCATCTTTTAAAAATTTGGTGTGAAAAACTTACACAAATTTATTTTGTTAATGTTTAAACATGCGTAAACAAAGCAAAATGAGAATCAACCTCTTGTACTTAAAAATACGGAAAATCGCTCATTGACGCTAAACTAGGCTTTGTAGAAAACACCCGAAACATGGATCAAAATAATTATGTTTAAGTCCGTATCAACATTAATATCATCTCTATTAACATCATCTTCTTCCTCTACGCATTCTACTATCATTGTCATTAATTTTTCTACCTTTTCTATTTCTGTTAGTCATCTTTTATCTAGTTAATGTTTTCAAAAACTATACTTAATTTTTTTCCTTTCCGAAGCAATACCATTGGGTATTGTCTTCGTCATGTAAACCATATCATGTTATTTAGTAAATAGCATGTATTTAGTAAATGTATGTATTTAGTCGTCGTCGTCTTCCTTCAAGGATTAGGCACATTGCCTGTTCCGACTGCAAACTCCTTCATGAATCAATTCCATCTCTTACGAGGCCTGCCCACACTTCTCCTTCCTACTGGCTGATAGGAGATGACTGCCCTGGGAATTCTTCCATCCTCCATGCGCTCCACATGATCCTTCCAGTTTTGTTTGGTTTCCTCGATTTTCTGCCATATGGAGGGTATGTTGAGCTCTTTTCTGATCTCAGTATTATGGATTCTGTCTTCCCTAGTACAACCCTTCACTGCTCTTAGGAATCGCATTTCAGCAGCCTGTAACCTGCTCCATTCCTTCTTTTTATGTACCCAGGTTTCAGAACCATATAAAAGAGTGGGGATAGCCATAACTTTATAGAATTTCATTTTCGTTTCCCTTCTGGCTTTGCTCCTCAAGGTCCTGTTGATTGTTCCACAGATAGCTTGGAATCTATTTATTCTCATGCTCAAGTCCTGATCCATTTCATATGTGATATCACACCCCAAATACTTGAAATGTGATACTTGTTCCAGGACAGGCAAACAGCCTCGGATAGGACCGGAAAAAAGGTATGTATTTAGTAAATAGTCTAATCATTAGACTAGATTAGATTAGGCTATAAGTAAATAGTATTTACTTATAGTTTTTGTTTTTAAACTGATTGTATATAATCTCAGATGTTAGAAAAAAAATTCTTCTTGCCGATAACAGCCAGGTAGAGTGTTAAACTACGTGTAATGTGCACTTAACTTTCTTCTGTCCAAGCATTGATCTTTATGGAAACCCTTTTATTTATTTCTGAAAAATAGTGGGTATTTACTTTAAAAAAAATAAATTATAAAAAATTGTTTTACAACTATGCAACGTACGTAAAAAAACCCACATACGAAGAAACACCGTACTTTACTTTTCTGTCAAAATTTACGACTATAATGACCTACCAAATCACTTTATAAGATATTCCACTTTAAATCTTTAAAAAAACTCAAACAATTAGTACCTACTTGTAAAACAAATTTATAATATAAATGAATTCTTTATTGTACGTTGAAATTAATTTCTAAAAAAACTGGTTCTTCTGTCTCATTAGAGTTTATATGTTCATTGAGTAAGTTTCTGGTACTTTATACAATAAAGTAAGCAAAGGCTTCCGTGAAGAGCAAAACAAGAACACCGGGTGGGCACAAGAAAGGAGGAAAGTGTACAGTAAGCGAATGCACAGAATGTGGGTTGCAAAAAGAGTTTCCAGAAAAGTCTTAAGTCACCTCCGTGTTCTAAAATTGGCCACATACGAGAAAAAAAAACATTGAGTGTTAAATTATTTGAACTCTATCTGCTAGTTCCATGGCTACAAAAAAATAATTGTGTTTTTATCACATAGTCAGCCAATTGTATGATAGAAGTATTAAGAACAGAAGAGGTAGAGGTGTAAAAGACAATAATCTGAGTTATCTCCTATGAGAGTAATGAATTTCATTGTTATAACCAGACCATGTGGTGAATGAAGTGAAATTATCATTATCCGGGTGAAAAGTAGATGTTTTCTAGAGGGCCGGACATGCTGATAAGCATACTTTTCCACTCAATGAGGAAAGCAATTGTAAACCACCTCACTCCTCAAGATTCAAACCAGCCTTTCGGCTGATTAACTAAACAAGAACAACATATGTTTTATACTTACATTGGCAAGAGAAAGTCACCAGATTTTTTTTTTCAAGTAGTTAACTTACCCTTGACATTAATGGCCTGATGATTCATAGAGAAGTACGAAGCTCCAATAAATAGATAACAGGCAGTAGTAGTGGTGGAAGAAGTGGTATTATTATTATTATTATTAGAGACTTATCTAGCAAGACATTGTATATATAGTATAATGGCGTAAGTATTAGGTGCTTTGATCCCCGTCAGGCAAATGTACAATTCAAGAGGTAACTGAACTGTCTTTTATAGAAGAGGAGAATAGGGTAGACTTGTGTATGTAGTCTGCAGGTTTATTCTATAGTATACACTAGAATGTATAGTTAGTTAGTGGTGGTTTAATGTTGTGGTATAGTGTGGCGAGTCGAACTGTGTTATTTTCAGTTGAATTTAAAAAAAGTACTCTCTTTTTAATGCTTGCATGTACGCGTTGCATGTATGTTGGGCTGGCTTCCAACATAGCCGCCGGTACATTCCGTTCAATCTTTACTACTTACATAGTTTTACACTCTTACTAATACTATTATCCTTATTACTATTTAGTTTATAGCTCTTTTTGTTGTCTGGACAATGCACTTACTACAGTATAGTAAGCACCAACTATATTTATTTTATTTGTTCTTTCAAAACAACATAAATTAACTTACTCGAGATAACCGAATTAATTTCCAAAGATTTTACACGAAAACTTTTATTTTCTTTCATTAATCAATAGTTGAATTAAATCTATTAAAAGTTTTTACTACAGTATTCAAAAACGAGTAAATTGGTGTATCATTCCCTTACACACCAGATTGAAAAATTATTTCTTTACTTCATTCACCTTTAGCTTATTGTGCAACTTATTGTTGTGAAACACTTTTCTCACTAAGACCCAACAAATCTAAAATAAACAATGCACTTAAAGTTGAAAAGAGGATCCTAAGAACGTGCATAGGAAGAAAACACCAAAGAGAGGGAATTTGGACACTGTTGCCAAATAAAGAAGTCTATAAACAAACGGACAACATGTTAGACACGATGAGAAAAAAGAGGGTATCTTTTTTCGGACATGTACTCAGAACACCAGAAACCAGGAGCTTAAGACAGTTAACGGAAAAGTCATTAAAGGAAAAAAAACACGTCAAGGTGGATCTTAGAGATTAAAGAAGACATGGACAAGCTTGGGCTTACACTACTCGACTTAAGAAACAAAACTGAAAAACTCAAACTTCTTTACACCCCTAACAACAGATTTGAGGAACCCCAAAAATCCACTAGAGTCTGTTCAGAGGCCGCAAGACTAGCAAGATCTCAGAATATGAAAAACTACTGGGAAATAAGGAGACTGCATTAACAATGCAGAAACTAAGACTCTACATTCATTTGATTCGATCTTTATTTCTTTCTTTATTTCGATCGATGATTTATTTGATTTTAGTGATCTACTAAGGTCTCAAAAGCAAAAAAAAAAAAATCTTTAATAAGAAAAATAAAAAAATTTATGTCGCTTTTTTGGTAAATAATTTCAAAAAATTTCACGACTTTTTTGATGAATAAACAAGACAACTGATTTAATTATGAACAGAAGATAACTTCACGATGAATTTGTCTCCGAACCTAAATAGTAAGCCTACCAGAAAAGTAACATGAAGTTATTATTAAAGCGACGATCAATACGAAGCTAGAAAATTAGTATGCAGCATCACACAGTTCTAATCTAACCGTTTACGTACTCTTGGCAAAAGCCCAGCCATTTCCAAGTCGCGCACTTGAATTTGAATATAAATCCACCATGCAGTTGTAGACAGTACCCAAATAGAAAGTAAAACATTATTATTCTTACTTTCTCTTGCACTATATGAATGTGTAGAGAAGGAAAGTATTGTTTTCATATCGATTTTTCGAAATCGAGTTTTTACCGGATATATACGTTTTCAGTCCCCCTGAACCCAAAAAACATAGTTTTAGTGATTGGTGTGGGTGTGTGAATGTGCGAACAAAAAAATCTCAAGACCGGAATAACGTATGAAGATGAAACTTGGAACTTAAATTAGGTACCATAAGAGGACCCGACACGAATATTTTAATCAAAATTGGTCGACCGAAAATAGTGTAATTTTCACTTTTTGCCATTTTCTCAAAAATTTCTACGATTTTTTTAAAAATAGGTTCATCTACTACATTTTTTATGATCTATTTGATAGAATTAGCACCATAACCGCTGAAATTTTTGAGGATACTGTGTTAAAATAAAAACTTTTGTTTTTCGTTTCTTTCTACGATGTTTCAAAATAGCGGCAAAGGATCTTCATTGTATCAAAAACAATTAGACTCTGAAGTATAAAAATAATTAGCGCCTTTGTAGTGGATCAGTCAATAATTGAATTGTGAAGGAAAAGTGTTGTCAAGCCGTTTGAAATAGTGTCGTTACGAGTCGGTTCTGCAATACGTTAAATAGTGCGTGTGCATGCGGGTGGTGGATTGGTTGTGGACAAGTAAATAAATTGTTTTCGTTCTTAAGGACAGTACTTTATTGTTAGTTAAGTTTGGGTTAAACTTAAGTTATGTAATTGATTTAATTTATGTAGGCTAATCTAATTGTATTAACTAGTATGCTATTAATCTCTATCTTGAGAGGCGATTCGTTAACGTAATTCCACCCCAAATACACAGTATTATGTCACCACATCTATTAAAACATAAACTAAAATATCATATAATATCGATCTGTGAGCAAGAACTTGAGAAACTTTTCCAGGTCTTAAAATAACTGTTTTATTATTTTTTAATTTTCTCTTTGCGACAGTTTAACTGTCTCTTTATGCTCATTTATTGAATTAATTTCGTATTAAGTTAAAATATTTACGTTGTGTTAGTTAAAATATATTATTGTAAAGTAGTTATAGTTATAAAATAAAAATTATAATATCGCTATTATAATATAGCTACCAGTAGTAATTTAACTTAGTAATTTTATAGTAGTTATAAGTATTTAAGTGAATTAATGTTTTATTTCTGTATACTCCTATGCGCGGATAGAACTCTTTGTGAAGAAGAATTTTTGCGTATAAGTATATTAAGTTTAAAATATTGTACATAGTATAGTCATGAATTGTAATTTTAATGTAGCTATAACTTATTTTACTAAATAAAATAAATAAATAAAATAATATAATCATTAATTTTTATAAGTTTAAAGTGAGTCTGTTAACAAGATCCAAAACGAACCAAGGCTTAGGCTTTACGAAACATTTTGTAATTTCAGAGAAAGTTCATTCTGATACAATCAGTTTCTTGGTTTTTTTGTTTTGTTTTAAATACGAAAAATAATATTTTAAAGATAACATTATTAAATTAGATTTTCATCAGTACCTACTGTAATAGACTGGAATAAGTTTTTATTTCAGTGGCATACATGCAGTATTTTACCGTCCATGTTTTTGTATTAGTATAACTTTATTACAGAACATGTACTAGTATTATTGTGGTGCAGAGTACCACAACTAAAACTAGTATTAGTTATTAAACCGAATCGAGGACGCGTATACATCTCAGCAAACTAAGCAAAACTATACATCGTGCAAGTTGTAAAAACTACAACATATACTACTCAGGGAATATGATGATACGTCGGAATATAACGGTTAAAGTTCACCGAAATCAACCCGTATCTATTAACATTCGTACAAATCTAAAATAAAAAAAATAGTAATAATAAATACATTTATTTCCCATTTAACAGGTACATAAACAAAAAACATATAACTGTATAACTAGTTAGTATTAGTGTAATTACTAATTAAATAAATTGATTGATTAAGGTGCGGGGGAGATGAACCTACCCAACTATGGCACAGATATATCCTAGGTTAGACTTCAGTGATTACCGCTAGGGGAGAAATCAGATTTTATAACTCAAAATTAAAGTAAGTGGACCAGTTAAGGATTAGAAGGAGTCAATATCCGATGGATCTCGTGTCTATTTTGGCTTAGCAATCACAGATTGACTACCTTTTTAAACTTTATGATGTTCGGCAGATTCTTGATATCAGTATAAGATTTAAAAGTTTAGGAGCTTAATAACTCATTTGTCTTTGATATAATTTGGTTTGCTCATAACAGACAGGTGGAGTGTCAAATTATTTACACTCAATCTGTTAGTCGCAGGGCTAAAATAAATAGTTGTTTCTTATCAAATGGTCAGCCAATTAAATGATTTAATCGTTTAAGAACAGAAGAGGCAAAGGTGTAAAAGACACTAATCAGCGTTTTCTTCTGTGAAAGTTATGAATTTCATTATACAACCAGACCCTGTGGTGAATGAAGTGAAGGTGCCATTTGCAAGAAGGAAAGAAGATACTTTTCAGAGGGATGCTGATAAGTCTCGTTTTACTTAAAAAGCCTCCAGAGGTTCAAATCAGTCATTCGGCTGATGACCTAAAAAATAACACAAGGAAATAGGGAGACCGGAAATCTTGATTCTAGGATCTTCAAAGTAACTATCATTATGTTGAACACTAAATCCTTTTATTATTATTATTATTATTATTATTACAGGTAATAAATGTGACGTGATTATTGTTTATTTCTTATTTTATTTACAATTCCATAATATAGTTATAAAAACTTTTGTTTTTGATGTATTTAATTTTATTTTGAATAACAATGGCACTATTATTAGGTAATAATATTTTATAGTTTTTTATCCTTCGGTGGTTTACAACAACCAGTCAAGTATATGGCACTCAAGGCTGGAAATGATGTATTGAATGTTTAACTAAACTGATCATTGGTTTACCACAATGTATTGGTTTAATATTATTTTATATTGATGAATGTTTTTCTGTCTTTTTAGCAACCATTTATTTTAATATATTACGTTATTACTTTTGGGCTTCTATCATCACTGCTTCTCATGAACAAATATCTGAAAGTATAAATGTATGGTAAATAATGTATTTCTAATTTTTTTTCTCGTAGTGTAGGGTCAATTTAAGACCACGTGAAGTGACTTTAAACGTTTCTAGAAGCTGTTATTGCAGCCTAAATTCTCAGCATTCGGTCACTGTAGGATTTTCTTCTTTCTTCTGTTCACCCGGTGTTCTGTTTTTGCTATTCATGAAAGCCCTTAAAGTCCGTAATTAGTTGCCTGAATTTGATTCAGTTCATATTCTCATTTTATGCCGGTTTTCTCAACATCCTTTCTGGAACAATTTATTAGCTAGGTATTTGGATTGCGAGGTATTTTGGAACCATTTAGAAGTGGCGAGATAAGGAAGTAGTCACTAAAAAGGCTCCATAGAATTGGTTCCTACTATATTATGTCGTAGATACTATCCTGTTCATTCCCTCAAAAATTGTACACGTTTAACATTACCGGCCAAGGGTTCACTGTCGGACATTACAATACGACACTACTTTCCACGTGTGTTTCGACTATTCCCACGGAAAAGCCCATATTATTATACAATTCACTTTCAATGAAATATATAAATAACGTTAACGAATTCTTAAGAATGACCGAGAAAGCTGTTTTAAGAAAAGCAGAGAAATTCGATAGAAAGATTCATTGCATGATAGTGGAAGGGTCAATACCTACTTAAAAGAGAACTATTCAAGAATAGCGGATAATTAATGGAACCGATAAAAAAATGCATGATTAATTTATTTTCTTTACAAGTAAGTGTACTTATTGCATGTAAAATTTTTATAAGTAAGTTTATAATAAATGATTTTTCTCATAAAATGATTGAATGAAAATCATCATTATTGTTTCGCGACCCCCCTTTAATATCATCACGACCTCCAGGTTGAGAATCACTGCTCTAGAAGGTAGGGTAAGCGCATGTCTGCTAAATTTCTTGGAGGACTGTGCTCCCGTATTATAAAATGTTTTTTTTTAAGATTACGTCTTCAGTAAGGATTTTACGAATAAAATGTTTTTAAACAGCGTTATTGAAAATTAAAAAAAATACTATTTTTTCTTGTTTTACCACATTGGATCACTTTAGTCAATTACTTCTTGAAACACTTTTGAAGTTTTTGTTCCCAGAATTTTTTCATTCGATTACCTTACATCATTATTTGCGTACAAATCAAGGTTTATGTAGGCATAATCAGTCAATAACAATCTGCCCATAACAGACAGGTGGAGTGTCAAATTATTTACACTCAATCTGTTTGTTGCAGGGCTAAAATAAATAGTTCTGTTTCTTATCACATGGTCAGCCAATTAAATGACTGAATCATTTAAGAACAGAAGAGTTAGAGGTGTAAAAGACACTAGTCAGAGTTATCTTCTCTGAAAGTAATAAATTTCACTATACAGCCAGACCCTGTGGTGAATGAAGTGAAGGTGTCATTTGCAGAGTGGAAAATATGTGCTTTTCAGAGGGCCCGGCATGCTGTTAAGCGTACTTTTCCACTCAGTGAGGAAGGCAATAGTAAACCACCTCACTCCTCGTTTTACTTAGTAAAACCTCTACAGGTTCAAACCAGCCTTTCGGCTGTTGACCTAAACAACAACAATCAGTCAATAAAAAAAATAACATAAACCTAATGCGACTAAGAATTTTTTTAATAATAATTTCTTTTGATTTATTTTTTACTAATTTACTGAAGATTCAGTTTTCCGTATTCTCGGATATAATTAACTTAAAAGTAGAGGTTTATTTTGTTGTCTTTAAATTGAATCGTTAACTTTACGTACAAATTTCTTTGAAAATTATTTCATTGGTGGGAATTTTATAAAATTTTATTTAGTCTTTTATTTTTGTTTGAAGCAATGAAAAAAAACCAATTTATCTGAAATTTCTCAAATGGTAAAAAGGAATTCAAACTAGAATTCTCTAGGTTATCCCATTTGTTACATTATGAGAATCTACACAGCACCTGTTACATTCTATTCACATCCTAAAAGAACACCTCAAGGATCAACTCGTGACTATAGGCCTACTACAACAGAATAAACAAACATATCAACATAACCTAAAATAGATGTTTTATGGTCTGTAAATCCTGCTGCACATGTACATCAGTAGTGTTCATAGCATAGTGCACTAAACTGATGTCACACCACTTTATAGCATTAGGTCTACATACTAGTTGACAGTAGATTAAAAACAGACAAAAGTAAAGACACCAGACGGTAATAAATAAACATAAAGAGAAGAGAAAACAACAAAAATAAAGCACTGCTTTTAAAAACAGACTTAACTTGTTCCCAGTCTCGACTTATATGATCTACCACATTTAATACTCATTCTACTCAACAATACTACAGACCACAAAACAGAAACTTTTGTAATCGTTGTTAAAACAACATACATTTATTACAAATTTACACAAACAAAAACCAATTGTGTTGTTGTTTAGGTCATCAGCCGAAAGGGCGATTTTAACCACTAGAGAGGCTTTACTAAGTAACATAATGAGTGAGTTTTTTACTTTCTCTTGCCTATATGAATAAATAGGAAAGAAAGTATTGTTTTCATGTCGTTTTTGGATCTACACGTTCAGACCGCCCCCTCCCCACGTTTTCAGACCCCCTGAACCCAAAAACATGATTTAGCTATTGGTCTGTGTGTGTAAACAGAATATCACAAGTACGGAACATCGTACGAACTTGAAACTTAAGTTAGACACCACTACCGGACTCAACACGAAAATTTTCATCAAAATTGGTCAACCGGAAGTAGTAGTTTATTCGTGTAATTTTTAACTTTTTTGCGATTTTCTCAAAAACGGCTCCTACGATTTTTTTAAAAATCGCATGGTTTACTAAATTTTTTATGCTTTACAAGACAGGGTAGGCGTAATGTCTGCTGAAATTTTTGGTGAGGCTGTTTTCATGTAAAAAGAAAGTTTTTTTAAGATTGTTTTTTGTATAACGCTTAGTTTAGCGATTTTCTGTTCTTTTTCTCAAGAAAACGTGTGAAAAATCGATTTTTTTTAAAGATTTTGCCCTTAGTATGCATTTTACGACAAAAGTGTATATAATCAAATTTATAGAAAATTGAAAGATCTACAACTTTTATTTAGAGGATTTTTCTCTACAGAGCCTAGTTTAGCGTGATTTTCCGTATTTTTAATCCAAACTAAAGTTGATTTTCATTTTGCGTCTTTCACTCATGATTAAAATTAGGTTATGTTTATTGAGGTTAGTTTTTTGTTTATTTCTAATGTTAGGTTATATTGTTAATTATTTTCAATGGCAAGAGAAAGTTGTGTGAGTGTTTCACACCAGATTTTTCCACTTAATGAGGAAGACAGTTGTAAACCACCTCACTTCTCTTTATACTTAGTAAAGTATCTAGAGGTTCAAACAGCATTTCGGCTGATAATCTAAACAACAACATAATTTAAAGTAGTGGAAAGACTAAACAAAGTTTTGTCCTATATCGACTCTCATGTAATTAGAAACAAGAGATCATTTTATATCTTAACAAACAAGACACTTATATAAATTGGTTCAGAGTTACGCCTTAAAAAGCTGGCAATTTAAATAACAGTTGCGAATTCAATGATGATTCACCTAACTGTTATTGCAAATTGGCTCTGGAATCATTTTCAGTTAATCTGTTGATATTAAAAGTACTTACAATTTAAAGGTTCATTAAACTTGTCTGAAATACATCTGGCTAATGTCCAGTGTAGTCATCAACGATTGATTTCTGTTTTGGCAGATGTATATGAAGCGTTTTATTTAGTCTGGTGAAAGTACTTGTTCAACTATATGCGATAAGAATAAGTGTCTTGGTTGATTTATAACTACTATTTATTTATGTTAATTTAAAAAAAAATATTTTTAACAAATTCTAGATATTCAAAATCGATAAAGTGTATAAAACCATGACCCACCTCTGTGGTGTATTGTTTTGCGCACTGGCTTACGCTAGCCGGGGAAGTCCCGGGTTCGATTAACGGCTAAGATCTAAAAATCATTATACATGATTTTTAGATCCTATACTAAAGTGCCCGTAACAGACAGGTGGAGTGTTAAATTATTTACGCTTAATCTGTTCGTTACAGGGCTAAAATAAATAGTTCTGTTTCTTATCACATGATCACCTAATTAAATGACTGAATTATTTAAGAACAGAAAATGTAGAGGGATAAAAGACACTAATCAGAGTTATCTCCTCTGAAAGTAATGAATTTCATTATACAGCCAGACCCTGTGGTGAATGAAGTGAAGGTGTCATTTGCAGAGTGGAAAATTTGTGCTTTTCAGAGGGCCCAGCATGCTGATAAGTGTACTTTTCCACTCAGTGAGGAAGGCAATGGTAAACCACCTTACTTCTCGTTTTTACTTAGTAAAACCTCTAGAGGTTCAAATCAGCCTTTTGGCTGATGATCTAAACAACACTATATTTAAGTACATAAATAAATCAGTGGCCCCTCGTGCCTTCAATAGGTGAAGAGTTCCAAAAAAACCGAGAAAAACTAGTATACTAATAAGTATCGGCGAGTAAACTCGCCGCAATCTCCTCACTAATCGGGGGACGGGTGGAGAGACCTAGTCATGCATATTTTCCCAGACATCTCCGTTGTCATAGCAACCCGAAACTCTTCACATGGGCATTTATTATAGTACGTATATTAAGACCATTACAAGGTATAGTTATATTTTCTCGTAATTTTAAAAAATTTTGAAAAAAGGAAACAGTAGAGATGATAGCTTATGTAGAGCGGTTCTGTACGTACTTGATACCTGGATAATACTCGTACAATACAATACCTTGTATTCAATAGATAATGTTGTTGTTGTTTAGCTCAGCAGCCGAAAGGCTGGTTCGAACCTCTAGAGGTTACTATGATTTACTAAGTAAAACGAGGAGTGAGGTGGCCTTCTTCACTGAGTTGAAAATTATGCTTATCAGCATTCCAGGCCCTCTGAAAACTACCTACCTTCCACTCAGCAAATGACATCTTCACTTTATTCACCACAGGATCTGGCTGTATAATAAAATTCATTACTCTCAGAGAAGATAACTCTGACTATAAGTGTATTATAGTGTCTTTTACACCTCTACCTATTCTGTACTTAGTCATATCTGTACTTCAGTCATATAATTGGCTGACCATGTGATAAGAAATAGATATTCTTTTGTAGCTCTAGAACTAACAGATAGAATACGTATACCCGCGCACAAGCTAGACCTCTGCGGGTATTAGGAAATAAGATAGGATAAGATTCATTGTACTTGTTTTTAGCAATAATAAATAAATAAATAAATAATAAATATAATTTAACACTCCACCTGCCTGTTATGGGCAAGAATTAATTTTACTAATCAAATTTTTTATCCAAAATATGAAAAAAATACATTATTCCATGTAGCATATGTTATTTAGGAAGCTTTCCAAAAGCGAAAAAATTTTTGAAATCGGTACGATTGTTTCTGAGATTATCTCGTACAAACGAACAAACGTTATTTCTTTATAAAAATTGTGTAGATAATTATTTCTGTACCTGTGGCTCATGCAGGTTATTCATACCGGTGTGCTGTTATATTTTCTCATATTTGATCCTATAATGTTAAATTTTTGCTTTAAGAAATTATATAAAATTTGTTTCTTCGTGTGTTTAAAAATTGTTTTTGACTTAAAAATGAAAACTGACCGTTAACAGAATTTAGTTACAGTTAAAAGTACATTTTACTAAAAAAAAGATTGAATTTTTGTGAATATATTATAGTTTTTCTTCTTTTTTTCAGAGATTTTTATGTTGTACGGTATTCATTGCTTCCAGTTTAGGTTGCATAATGTAGTAAATTGGTCGAGTACACCTTGCGGCAAGTAGATTAAATTGGATTATTCACGAACGGTAAAATTGTTTCGAATCCGTCGTCCGATTGCTGCTTGAGTAGCAAATCGCGTGTTTTTCCTCGTGTCGAAATGAGACAAAGAATGGTTTCAAGATTGCCACAATTTAGGCTTCCTATTTGGTATAAACCTACTTAAATATCTTCTAGTCTGTTCTAGTTTAAATAAGTAATAAACCTTCAGGTTATATACGTGATTGAATCGTTTTTCTTTTCTTCTTAAATTAAAATGACTTGAGGACATCTTTTTCTAGCTTACGGTGCAAGTACTTCATGTAGCGGTCCCTTCATTTAAATGACAATATACGTCTAGGTAGGTCATCTCATAACGTGGTAGTCAATGTTATGTAATTGGTTCTTAAATGCCATTCAAATCGATTGGATTTGCATTTATTTCATTTCTTCATCGAGTGTACAAAACCATTAAAAACATGACTGAAGAAGTACTCCAGGTAATACAAAATGAACAATAAGAACATGACGTTTTTGGTCCAGTTTACGTACAGGCCTAACCTAAAGTGTGTATGTCAGTTGCGTTTGATTTATACCGTTTCATTATCATATTGTTCCGTTATCTAGTTAATATTTTGGTTTTTTTCTACGTTACGGGTATTTAGACCTCGTGAAGTAATTCTAAACATTTCTAAACACTGTTTTTGTAGCCAATTTCAATCATTCTTTTACTGAAGGGTTCTTTATGTTTTACCCTTGAAGTCAGTAATCAGTGGTCTGAACTTGGTTCGGTTTCTTTTGTTTTCTTGGTTTATTCCAGTTTTCTCAATAGCCTATACTTTCTGATTTCTTTAAACCACTTATCTGAAGCCTTAAGTGTATATTTTAGTGTTTTAGAAATTTGCTTTCATTTTTTTTTATTCCTAGTTTGTACATTGCAATCTGTTCAATTCAGAACAATAAGCAACTTCATTACCCGATGAGATGAAGATGATGTGTATGACGTGGAAATGAGGTGTAGTCGTTTAGAAACCCAGGCCGATTATTCTACGAGAGTATGGTTAATTGAACCCCAACCTTCAAAGTACACCGGTAACCACTATCTAGTATTCAAATCCGTATAAACGTGATTATTTTTACTAGGATTTAAACCAGGAACTTTTCGTCTCCGAAAATCAGCTGTTAAACAGCTAACTCGCGGCGACAACTTTACCTCTAGGCCAACCCGGTGGGTAATGTTTTAAAAATTTGCTTTCTCAACCGATTTTTCTCCGTGCTATATTGGCGAATAGAATTAAATCTATAAATGTGATGGTTTCATTTGTTTTCATTTAAAATTTTCTTCATACGTGGATCTTCGTTAGAACATATAAAAGTAAATTGTTCTCGAGTGATAACATACGATTCCTATATTTAGTTATTAGAGCAACCATAGAGGGAAAACGCCTTTTCACAGAGATAAGACGCGGAAAAAGGTATTAATATTTTCAATGTTTCTGTGACTAAATTCCCATATTCTTGTTGTCGAGCAAGCCAAAACGTATTTAAATCTTTAGATACAAATTGCAGTTGTAGCGTTTTGCCGGCAGACATTTTGATGAGCCGGTCGTGAAGCTCAACTGGTAATTTATCGGGGGGGGGGGTCGTGAAATATTTATTTTGACTATTTGGGGGTCGCGGAGCAAGAAAAGTTGAGAATCACTGTTCTAGAGCATTAAAAAATGTAGTGAAACAGGTAATTTAATAAAAAATCGTAGGAGCCGTTGTTGAGAAAATTATACGAATAAACTTTTACTTCCGACTGACCGATTTTTATTAAAATGTTCGTGTCAGTTCCCCTTGTGGTACCTAACTGAAGTTGCAAGTTTCATCTTCATACGCATATTTTGTTTTCTCTCTCTCACACACACACACACACACACACGCACGCTCAAAAAACAAGCGCGCGCGCATACACACACACAAACTAATAGCTAAAAGATGTTTATTTTTTTGGTTCAGGGGTTCCGAAAACGTATACCCTGGTGAAAACTCGATTTCTAAAAAAAAATCAGTATATTCATATGGACATAAGAGACAGTAAAAATTGGTTAAATAGTTTCAATTTAAGTATATTTCTACAGTTTTTTCTAAAGGAATACTATCAAGAATGACAAACACTAAAAACTTGTATCTTTATTTTCAATTCATTTTATTTTAGGAAATTGTATAAATACAGCATCTTCAATCGATCTATATAAGTATCGCATCGAATGTTTTTTGAACGCTAGTAGTTATTTGTGCCAACGACTTCTCCCGTACAAACCATAATGCATAGTTTTATTCATTTTTTTTCATTATTGTCTTGTGTCTGAGCTCGTGTTCTAAATCTAAAGTCTGTTTTTTATTCCTTCCTCAGCGTGTGATAATTTTCTTTGGTGTGTTGCACTAATACACTGAACTATACTACGGGTAGTTGCAGGTTGTTTATAGTCATCCCCCCTACCAAAAATCCTCGTCTACAATTCTTTTTCTTCTTCATTATCATCATCCTTTTTTTTTAATGTAAGCCGTGACAAGCATACGATAACATGAAATAAAAATTACATGGCCAAGCCAGGTTCTTTAGAAGATATTTCCAATTGTAATGAGATAGATATACCGTGGTGTAGAATTAGTGCTGAACTTTTTTGTTTTTATTTATTCATAGTCTTATGTTGGGTTCTTTTATTCATTTTTTCTGTTATTGAAAAGGTTTTAGGTTTGATTTCTACATTTCTTTATCAGTACTCAATCTTGTTCGTTTCATCTAACCTTTGTAGTCAGTATTTTTAATTTAACACCTGTTATTTATTTCTCGATACATCGATTATTTTAGTATCGATAATAAAATTTTATTTGTTCTATCATATCAGCGTTGATTAGGATATCGATTTTTTATGCTCTTGAAAATTTTACGTGTACGTTTTTTTCTTAGCTTATCTTACATCGAAATAATTTAATTTATAGTAATGTTACTGAAATTTAAAGTCGGTTGTTAGTTTATCGATTTTTTTCAGTATAGCCTACCTAAGATGATAGAAATTGAAACATAAAATTTTATTTATCATCTAGTAAATTGAAACATAATCATATTTGTTTAGTACCCTGAATTTAAAGTGTACTTATCAGGTATTTTTATTGTTATTAGAATAGAGTGATTTAATTCAAAAAATGATTACTCAGTTAAACAATTTAAGAAGAATGAAACATAACTATATTATGATTATAGAGTTAACATATTTAAATTTAGGCAATAAACGATTAAAAATGAAATAATTCAACAATATTTCCGGGGCTACTCAGTAATTAACTGATTAAGATTAGTTAAAGATTTTGGGTCGTGTGAATAAAGGGAGCATATGCTCGTGAACACTAATAAAAACCAAAAGGTTAAACTCCTGAGCAGAAGGTAGAAGTTTGGAATTTTTAAACCAATCAAATCTGCAGTAGAATATCATCGGGGTTATTTGCATAAAACATATTGCCAGATGAAATGATTAAAAAAATTGTACCAGCTTAGTACGGTACAATTATGATCTCATATCCCCGGTATGCTGTATCAGTATGGGTTAATTCGGAAGGAGTTTTTTAAATTCATAAAAACCAATTAGGTTCATGGTGAAGCAACCGCCTAATCTCATTCAGAACATTATTTCTTTTTCTTCGAGTGCCATCTCCTAAAAGACTACTCCTACGACGCTAGTTGAGTAGCTGCTAGTAGACTAGAAACTAGTAGGCTACTAGGCGTCGTGGGAACGAACAACTAGCACCTAGTTATTTGAAGGGCTAGTTTTCACCAGCGCGCTAATGACTTCGAACATTTTTAATTTTACTAGTACTAGTAAGAGAGAAAAGATCACGATATTGACTAGCGCTAGTAAACTAGCTCCGTGTGAACGTTTGGAAAAGTTGCTAGATTACCGCTAGTAGGGGAGAAAAGATCACACGTGATTGACTAGCGCTAGTAAACTAGCTCGGTGTGAACATTTGGAAACGTTGCTAGTTAGCTGTACTTTGTACAGCAATACCCAACACAACTCACATAAATGTTTCCAGAGCACTGGTAATAATTAAACAGCTCCGTGGGAACCGTCACCGACGCGCTAGAATTCCTGCTAGTAAACCAGCGTCTTGGGAATCGGCCTTAACAGAGGTTGGTGATCATTCAGGGTACTTCGATCTTTAATACCGCAGTCCTAAAATATCAACAGATAAGTAGTAGTACCAATCAAGCAGGTTTCTCAGCCATCATATTCTCTTCTCCCTATCCTTCTCGACCCCACTAATTAGCCCTGCATAATTAATTGCAGCAAACGGTATTTGTTCCCACGCATAACATATCTGCGATATTACAACTTGAGCTTCTTTATGGTATCCACAATCTCTCCCTCCTTGCGCATCATCAAATCTAAAAAATTGCGTACATCAAAATCGGTAAAAAAACGGGAGTTTTTAAGATTGCGCCTAAGTATGCATTCTACGACAAAATTGTAATAGAAAATTCAAAATCTACAACTTTTACTTCAAGAATTTGTTTCTACATAGTTTTAGCGTCAACTAGTGATTTTGCGTATCCTGGAGTCCTACAGAGGTTCTTTTTCATTTAACACCATTCAGTTACGATTAAAAATAAATTATATTATTTATCATTTACATTGGCAAGAGAAAAGTCGAGTGAGTGTTTTACACCAAATATTTTACACAAGAATATTTGTAATAAAATAAAAATGTATTCAAGGGTAATGCTATGAAATTTTATTTTATATGAATTTAACACACAAAATGAACATTACAATCAAGGTGTTCATAACCTAGTCAACAGTAAATATTACAATAAACTTCGAAGGAAACACAACAATAATCGTGATTTAATATAACGCTATAAAACTTTAAAAACATAAATATTATTCCTGGATATATAAGAAACAATATCATGCAAGTTACATAACCTACATAATACAATATTAACATATATTAAATTACGTTTGTTGTGTATAAATAGTAAAGTGAAATAGTTGTATTATGTATTATCATTGGAAAAGTGAGATAAGAAGCAATGCAATGAGAGTTACAATGTCATATCGAGTGTCTTCTGTAGAACACAGTAGTCTATGTTTTAAAGGTGAGATACACACGAGTGACATTCAGTGTTTCTTCTTCTTCTTGTTCACTTCACGGATTAGGCAATACTGCCTATTCCGGAAACCACCTTCCCCTCGGAAGACCAACACCCCTTCGACCATTTGGTTTATAATTCATTACCAATCAAGGTAAACGGTTTTATTTCATGCGTCACAGATGATTCTGTACTCATTAATCTTCTTCAGGCTAAATATTTGCAACTTTTGCCTAAAAACGTCACTTCTGATCTTGTCCTCAAGAGTGCAGCCCTTCATAACCCGAAGAAATTTCATTCTACAGCTCTGAATTGGGTTCGTTTGAAAGCATCTACACCTCGCTGCCATTCATTATAAATGGCACCGCCATAGTTTTGTAGAACTTCAGTTCCGTTTCCTTTCTTATTTTGTGCTGTTCTGTGAGTTCTGTGAATTGTCCCGTAAATGTGCCTAAATCTATTTATTTTATTCATTACATTATACTCCTTCATGAAAGATAATTCATACCTAAATAACTGAAACTATAAAAATTTGTTCCATTCAGATTTAATACATAATATATTTAATACATTCGGTGTTTAATACACTTAATTATCATCTTGTAGTTCTACAGCCCTTGGTTGATTTTGGTTCCTCCACAATCCTCTCTACTATCATCTAGCAACCGGTAAAATGACACTGGTCTGCGCATGCGCTAGTCACAGGAGGAAAATAGCTTGCCCTTCCTTCTCTGATTTCGGTTTGTAACGTTCATTGTGCATACGTGTTTTCATTACAAAATAAGCATCCAGTTTCAAACAATACTCTGCAGCTGTAGTGGGAAAAGGGCTCAAAGCATTCCACTGGATGTGTATCACCTGCAGAATAATTTACTTTTTTGATGAATATACTAACAGTTACTAGCACCCTCCGTCCCATCTCACACATCAAAATCAAATAATTTATGACATCTTCCTAAGAACAGTCCTTACCTTCTTCATTATGTACAATTTTTCCTTCCATATTACTATAACTATTCTCGTTGACTCTACTATCAATGTGCTCCAACCACTTCAATCTTCGGGCTTTTATGATATGGATTACCTTCTTTGATAATGGTTCTTCATTTTTACGTACCATTCATTCATCTCTATCCCTTACCGGTTCAAAAATTCTCTTAAAATTTTTCTTTCGAGCCTTCTTACCATAATGCAATTCGTTTCCAACGTAGTCCACGTTTCATAACTATAGATGACAACTGGGTGCACCAAACACACAAACACACACACACACACATCTATGTATATTTACAACCGGCAAAGTAAACCCTAATTCCCAGTTGAATTCGTGCTAGTATAAAGTCATTCATTACGTTTTTGTAGTTTAAAATATTCCTTAAGTACTGAAATTCCTTAACTTTATCAAATGTTTTCTCTCCTACAATGAACTTGAGAGAAACTCGATTTATGTCACCGTCTCAGTAGATATATTCACGAGGATGATTGGAAGAATAGAGAGACTTGGCGATTGGGATTTGAAAAACGGCCATAATACCATTCAAATATCATAAAAATAATATTATTACAATTCTAAATTCGGTACAGGTGAAAATCGATATCATTGAAATCAACAAAATCTCGTGTGTACTGAGCCTGACTACGAATGAACGTTTTAGTATTGAAGAAAAGAAGTAAGAAATAAGATACCAAAATAGTCAGTCAACTTGGTTAAGTTCTGTCGTGTCTGTAGTTGAAGAGATGTTAGTGTTTCAAGTTACGAAAGACGTGTCAAAATCAAAACGTGATGTTATGTTAATACAAAATATAATGAAATACAGTACATTATAAACACACTACTGTACTACCGTATAATGTACATACAAACATATATATATATATATATATATATATATATATATATATATATATATATATATATATATATATATATATACATACATACATGCATGTTATATCTGGTAGATTATTTGCTTGCCACTACTGTTTCACCTCTGCTATCACGCAATTTCAAATTACAATAAATTCTGTATAATTGAATTCTGAATATAAATTGTTTTTGGGGAAGGGATTAACTAAAAAAATAACAACAACAATACTAAACTGCTACTTTGCTACCTGTTGAGTAGTACATATGTAAATAACTATTCCTGAGAAGGAAATATTACTTCGAAGATTCACTTCGCTTGTGTTTGTATTATATTGTGACAGTTATATCTAAGATCCGTTTCAGGATCTGGGTAAATTAATAATTAAATAATTAACACACTAAAGTTTAAAATTACAAGTATCTATTACAAAAACAACAAAAAAATTACAAAATAAAGTAACTAAAATCTACAAGTGAATTACGATTAAATTACTTATAATAACAAATAACAATAAACAACTTAATCAATTTACTAAATACTTACAAAAGATATAATAATATAATCTTACAAAAGATACAATCATAACGTTTAACAATACACAGTAATTCACAGTAATGTCGACCTTTTCAAACGCACTGTTACAATTCACTCACTGGTTCACAGACAAAAACGAAACTGAACTCGACCGTACATAAACTTGCTGGTTATATAGGTGGGCTAATGGAGATTTTGATTTTTTTTAGTTTTGGTTTAACGTCCGACTGTTCTGCAATTACTGCTAATGCAGACGGTGAATGATGAAATGATTTTTTGTAACGTATGAAAAAATGCCGTGCCTGAATGGGATCGAACCCAAGACCGCATGATGAGAGGCGAGCACGTTACCAACTTCGCCAATGCGGCCGGCGATGGAGATTTTGAGAAAGACAAGAGAATGTCGACATAACAATAAAAATACAAAATACTTCTGACGGCTTCTGGATAAATCTTAACAACTGTAAACAAATTAGGATTGAATAGAAGGTCAATTATCTAAAAAGGTACCAGCTCTTTCACAATACCAGTACAACAATAGCCAAGCCTACCTGTACTAAAAAAACCCGTTTATACTACCCATTCTATTTCTTGGAAACTATTCATTACTCATTATTTACGTTAACATTTTTAAACTCTCGGTCTTTCTCTAAAATTCTCGAATACTCTTTCCGTTTCGATATTACCACGATATTATATATTTTAATAGAAATACTTTTTATTATTACCTCAGGTTCGTGAGGTACATCGCTTCTGATTTTCTGAATGGAGTGGAGGATTGGACTCTTACGAAACGAGAAATAGACAAAATTAATTCCTTCAAATTACGGATATATCGATTTGTATTGAGGATATCGTTTCCGTCGACGAAAGAACGAATAAGAAAGTTTTATATCGGATACATAAGGAGCAAGAACTAATTAACACAATAATAAAACGAATTCACTTGGAATGTGATGTTATGTGCAATCATGAGATGCAAAGATTAAATTGGAAAAGTTTTAATTAGTTAGACTTAAAGCAACATATAGATTGCTGAACTATAAAAAGGGGATGAAGTTGAATGAACTAAATGTGGAAGGGGGTGACATCGACTACTTCGAAATACAGGCAAGAGTGGTATAATCATTTCCTGCGTATGCCAGACAATCCAGTATCCAAAGTTAACTTGGAAGAAATGGGCATCCTAACTTCTTAAAAAAAAAACAGATTATTACGTTCGAAGTTGGAGTACACAAGGAGGGTTAATTTGTATCGGTTAAGATGTTGAAACGAAAACTAGAGTACTTCGGAGATGTTATGCTTACAGAAAATACAATTTGCTAAAATTGGTTATGCAGGAAAAATTAGGTGAAGATAGGAACATAGGAAAACGAAGAAAATCTTGGTTAAAAAACCTACGATATCAATACCTTCTATATGAAAATATTTAGGGCGTTAGTATTGAAAATAAGAATTGCTGTTGTGTCACCAACATAGGACAGTAAAACGCACACAAGGGAGAAGACGATTATGCCATAAAGGTTAGTCAAAGGTTTTTGAACATTTGTTCAAAAACAATTATATTTTATGGATCAGACAAATTTTTTGTTAACATACTATTTAGGCCTATTTTTGTTTGTACAATGAATTACAATAACAATGTGCTAAAGATGACAATGATACAAATGATAACATGAACGACATGAGGAAGCAAACCACCAACTCACGAAGCTTCTTGGTTTTAATTTTGCTAATTGAATTTCTGAATCATTGTATATTAGTTATATTACAGTCATCTGAATTGTTAATTTTTTTTTAAATTTTTATTACGGTAACAACAAATCTCTGATCCAAGTTCTCTTTAGCCTTCTGGGAGGGTTGTCCAGTAAAATAACTGAGCTAATCGTCTTAATTAGACAAATTTTTGAAAAATTCTAAATTCAACCAAAAAGTCAATAAAAAAGGCAGTGATGAGAAACATTCCATAAAAAAATATAAAGATAACGAATTGGATTTCTCGGTGAAATAAATATAACGTCTACAAAATCAATGAATACAGAACAATTAATAAATCATGAATAGAATATATTTATCATAAATCTATTTATCCGATATAGTAATACATTTCAGATATATACAAGAAGTAATTCGGACATGTTCTTATTTTTTAGTGCGTGTCGTTATGGCTTTATAACGTGGGAGTTACAAGTTACAAGTTCTAGAGCACGGAGTAGGTAATAGGTCTCTAACCAAACGAATACCCTCTGGTTCGCTTGGCTGACTATTTGCATCTAGTTATAGGAAAAGGTTAAGGTTGCCATATATTTTCTGTTAAGTTTATAGTAAATATTAAGGAGCGTCAAAATAAAAACAAACCATAAAACAAAACTGTATCATAAATTTTAATTATGTCAAATTAAATTGCTGTATATTAAGGTCGATATAGGCATATTTCTTAAAAGTGCCGTAATAGGTGTCATTTTTAAAATTTACTAACATCTAATGAAATTTAAAAATAAGTACGATGATGTCATTTAAGGAGTTCTAAAAGCAAATGATAGAAAAACAACAAATTTAATAAGTAAATAAATATTTTTTCTATATAATAGGAGAAACATTTTGATGGTTATCATAGCCTGGTATTTCGTTCTATTGCAATGCATCACAATATTTATAACAAAATGATTAAAGTATCATTTTCTCAATATGTTAGTTTTGTAGATAAATCCTTTTTCCATCAAATTCCTCAAATGTAAAATTATTTTTCGTGGTCCTTAGTAATTTAGAACGAATAAAAAACTTGTAGTTGCTTAAGACCACATAGTTAAAGGAATTCACAAAGAGAAAAAGTAGAAATTTTTTCATATAATTTTTACGTAACATATAAAAACAATACTTTACTTAAAAAGCACCACAACAAAGCCTGAACAATACGATTCAATTTTCTATATTTCTAAGCAATACTTCTTTATTTTTAAGTAACTTAAAAGAACCTTTCACTTTATTATAAAGAATCGATCTTACAATAAAAAAAATCTTGATTCACTATACTTATATTTGTAGACAATCGTAAAGAAATAGATAGAGGTATTGTTTTCGAAAGTCGTGGTTAGTTGAGAGTTTCTATCACAATACTACATTGATGTCCGATCAGAAAGTAAGATGTTTCCTTACTGCAGAACAAGAGGTCATAACCTGAAATTTTTTATCGCGACCTTAAAAAAAATATAACATGTAATCTAATGAAATGCGTGTCCATACAATGCACTACATTATTAAGATAGATTTATTGTATTCGTTTGTGATATATTTTCTTTTTTAAGTTATTATTTTCGTTATAAAAAATAACTTTTACATCCATTTATGGTATACCACAAACCAACGACTCTAGATATTTCTGGTATTGTTAATACAGTATATTAGTCATACATTATTAATCAGTATTTTACTTCTAAATTTATTTTACTCTAAAAAAGGAAATTTAAAATAAAATGTATTAGTATTTCTAAATTTATAAAAATATTGTCAAATTTTCATACTCATTTTATTTATAATTAAAAAATTATTGGCCGCCTCCGTTGTGTAGTGGTTAGCGCGCTTGACTCCAACGTGGAGGTTCTGGGTTCGTTCTCAAGTAGGGTCTGGAAATTTTCACTAGCCAAAAGCCACAGTTCTAGTTGCATAACCCACCGTAGTAGCTAATAATCAAGCTGTTGATGCGACTTTAAAAAATAAACTTAAAAAACTATTAATCGGACGTGGGGCCTACGGGTATATTTCTATAACAAATAAAATTTTAGTAAATTTTATTTTTTTAGGTAACCCTTGTATTCTTTAGCCTTTTAAGTCATCCAACTTTGGATATAGGCCTCCCTCACATTTTTTCAGTCAATACAGTCCTGTCCTTTAGTGCAGTCCCTTCATTTTATCTCAAGCCAACTTTTCCTCTTTTTCCGAGATACTGGTTCCAATGCTGGACAATAACGATCCAAATTCAATCCTTCTGTCTTGCATTGTATCCTGAAAAAACACTAATTAGCTTATTACGTACTCTGTGACTTTTGCCACAGACAACAAATCAAAGTAATACTTTAAACGTTTTCCATGGTCTATTCGCAATTAATTCACGACACCGATGCGTTGATCAAGCAAATATATTTTTTTGTAGCCCTGAAAGCAACAGATAGTGAAATCCCAGAGAAATTATACGTTAGTGAATCTATGAAGACAACTTTCTGATGGATTTTCTATATGAGCGAGTCAAACGTTCTTTTACATCTTTCAGAACTTCCACAATATTTTTACGAGAAAACAACCTCCCCAAGAATTTCAGCGGACATGGGGCCTACCCTATCTTGTAGACCATAAAAAATTTAGTAAATGAGGCGATTTTTTAGAAAAAATCGTAGGAGAATTTTTTAAGCGTTAGGAGCTGCAATTTTTGAGAAACTTGCAAAAAATGTGAAAAATTATACGAATAAATAAACAACTACTTCCGGTAGACCGATTTTGATGAAAATGATCGTATCGGGTCCTCTAGTGGTATCTAACTTAAGTTTCAAGTTTCAATTTCGTACGATGTTCCTTTCTTGAGATATTTTGTTCACACACACACACACACACACACACACACACACACACACACACACACACAGACTAATCACTAAAAACATGTTTTTTTTGGGTTCAGAAGGTCTGAAAACGTGTAGATCCGGTGAAAACTCGATTTTGAAAAATCGACATGAAAACAATACTTTCCTTCCTATATATTCATACAGGCAAGAGAAAGTAAAAATGGATACCAGAACAGCATTGATGCACAAAAACGGTATTTCAATTTGTTACAAGTTATATGTTAACGATGTATTGCCAAGGGGCATGTAACGAGACAAAAAAAATTAGCTATGCGTTAATTCTGTCTTCTTAATTTTACGGTAGCATCCTTTTTTAAACACCCGTTAGTAGACATTAATAATTACATTAATTACATAAACCTAGATTCACACAAAAAAATTTCAGAGTATATTAATACATGATACATAAACTAGATAAACACGCACAACCTACATCTTAATAATAGATTTTTAAAAATTATAACAATTTCTAACAAACTACAGTACAGTCGGTATTATATATAAAATAATGCAACACTTGTAATGTATTTTTAAATAAGTTAACTAAAAGAATTATTATAAGAATGAGAATTGGAGCGGACGGTCACTGGATCACAAAGTGGGTTAATGAAAAAATTAAAGTTCGCAGGTACGTGTGTGAGCGCTCATAAAATAAACACATACATTAACTCGTGGTAGTATACTCAACTGAGAAAATATGCACAATTCAAATATAAAACGAGAAATAACATTTCTTCTTTCCGTATATACATGACTATATATGTACAAGTACAAGACTGGTCATTTTTGCAGTTATTTCTAAAATAAAAATCTTTAACTCAGTCTTTTATCAAAAAAAACACTTGATAAACCGATCAACATTTTGCGTAATCTAAACAAAAATATTTGTTGTTTAGGTAATCAGCCGAAAGGCTGGTTTGAACTTGTAGAGGTTTTACTAAGTAAAATTAGGAGTGAGGTGGTTTACTATTGCCTTCCTCATAGAGTGGAAAAGCACACATTTTCCACTCTGCAAATGACACCTTCACTTAATTCACCACAGGGTCTGGCTGAATAATGAAAATCATTACTTTCAGAGGAGATAACTTTGATTAGTGTCTTTTACACCTCTAACTCTTCTGTTCTTAAATGACTCAGTCATTTAATTAACTGACCATGTGATAAGAAACAGAAATATTTATTTCAGCCCTGCAATGAACAGATTGAGTGTAAATAATTTGACACTCCTATCGTAATGGCAAAAACTAAAATTATAAAAAAGTAAAGTTTGTTTATTTCAACGAAGAAATCGATTTCAAACATTATTTCGCAGTTCAAAAGTTTAAAGCTTTGACGTAATATATTGATATTAAATTATTTTTAAATGCCGTCTCCGTGGCTCAGTGGTTACCGCAAAGCGGAGGTCCCAGGTTCAATTCCCGGTCAGGGTCTGAAATATTATTACAAGCTTAAACCCACTATTCCTCAACCCAATGTAGTCGCTAATAACAAAGATGTTAATACGACTTAAAATTAAAAAAAAAATAGGAAATTTAGAAAAAAGATTTAAATGGTGAAATAAACTTCATCTTTTATTATTAATTGTATTTGTTAATGTAAGGGCTCTTTAGGATTATTAGTTTTTCTTTCCATCAATATTACATTGTGTAGTTAGGTTAGTTATGGTACAGTACCGCCCAACCGTATGAAATTTCATCCTTTACTCCTTATTTTTTTCGAAATTTTTGAAAAATTTTCGAAGAATAGGTAAGCAAAAAATAATGTAACTAGCGATTTTTTCACAGGCATTTATGTAAACCTTCTCAAATTCAAAAAAAATCATAGCACTTTTTTAGGACAAATATTTTTACCAACTTTTTACATTTTATTGTTGCCCTACAGGGAAGGAAAGTAACTTACTGTTTTCATGACATCTGGTTTCGAAACCAGCGATTTCCAACCAGTGTGCCGCGAAATTTCACGCAATCTTGTTTACTTTTTTTTTATCCGAGGCAGCGAGAAAAACTCATGTTCACTCTACTCCCTCACGACGGGGGAAGTAGTGTTGAACTCAATTGAGGCGTCCTCGTTCAGCCCCAAGGAGGCCGCAACCGCCTACCAACCAAAAACCCGCCGCCTGGCGGTTTGATCCGACATCAGCAAACAACCCTCCACCTCCCTCGGAACTGTTTATATAATACTACAAGGGAAATGTCGGGAAATCTTATTTACTTGTAAAGATTTATCACACCGCTTATGTACAGCACGCTTAACAATTGGATTTCTCTTCTAACTTTGAAATACTGTTCTAAATGTATGTTCTGTTCTGTATTAAAATGTAGTTTTTCATTGTTTTTCCTTAGTAAACACACTCCATTCCTAATTATTTACTAATCGTGTCCAAATGTATAAAGACGGTAATATAAAAAAACCATATAATTATAGTTAATTACGAAAATAAGTGTATCAAGTGTGCCGTGACTAAATATGGATTTCAGTTAAGTGTGCCGCGAGGTAAAGATGGTTGAGAATCGCTGTTCTAAACGATGCATGGACTGCATACTCAAAGTCCATGTTTCCATACCGAATAGCAGGTCATAATAGGTACGTAAGTCTTCACAAACCTACATCTTACAGGAAATGAAATTATATTGTTAATAAGTAAATACTTCATGTTAAGAAATGCCAGCCTAGAAATTTAAATACGAGCTCTCACTTCTACTGCTGGCACCAGATCTGCTGTAATCTAACATCCTAAATACTTAAATTTCTGAACCTGTTCAATCCGTTGATTTTCAACAATTAAGTCATATCGAATGTAAACAATCTTACTAATTATCATCACCTTAGTTTTCTGTAGGCCTATTGTATATAACTGATGTTCATACAAGAAACTTAAAAAAAACCTAACTTTATTGATAAAAAAAATTTCGAACGGTTTCTTTAATACCTAAATAAGTAAACTTTGAGGACTGCATTACACCATTACTATTAATGCACTACTTCACCACATTTTATCTTCTCTTTTTTTCTTCTTCTTATTCTTCTTGTAGTACGTGAGCACTTCCGGTACTATATTCTGCACTAATGTTACTTATCATAACGGAGTATTTATACGTGACGACGTTACACTGTATATCTATCTTTACATGACTCAGTTAGAATGAACTTAACTTGAAATAGAAGTATATCATGTATCAATGTTTATAACACGAGAGAACATTACAAGTATTACTAATAATTATACTAAAAGTAATTTTAAAAATTTTAAAAAGGAAACTGTATTTATGTATTATGTTACAAATACTACATAACATTATAGTTATTATGTTTTATTACACACATAAGGGCGTAGTTAAAATAATTTAGAATGCAATTTATGTTATAAATATGAAATCGTTTTATTTTGTACACTAAATTTCAAGCGTTGTATCAGTAAATTTTCTGGACCAGTAAACAACATTATTGCTTTAAAATTTGATAAATTGTGTATGAAATATTTTAATGGTATTAGAATTTAAAAATATGTTCACGTTTAAGTAAAAGGTAGGTTTATTAACCTATAATCAAATTTTATTTAACTATTAACATAATTTGATGTGTAACCGTACATAAAGAATGTTTTATAAACAAAATGTACAATCTGTTCTTTGCAGCACAATAAATACGTTGGTAACAGTTAATTATCATGAAAAGGATACCTTTAAAAGAATCTGGTGTGAAACACACACACGACTTTCTCTTGAAAATAAAACTGTAAAATATAACGTATGTTTAATCGTAAACAATGTAAAATGAATAATATAACCTAATTTTAATCATGAGTGAATGACGCAATGAAAATCAACCTCCAATGGACTTTAAAAAACGGAAAATCACATAATTAAGCTCTGTAAAAAAATGTTTGAAATAAAAGTTCAAGCTTTTTATTTTCCTATCACATTAAATACCTATTTTGTCGTAAAATGTACATTAAGGCCGCAATCTTCAGAAATCTTATTTTTTTACCTACCTTATGATGAAAAGAAATACTGAAAATCACGAATTACCGCTAAACTAATCGTCGTAGAAAAAATGTTTGGAATACAAATTGTAGGGCTTTTAAAATTTTACAACTCTCATTATACATACTTTTGCCTTAAAGTGCACATTAAGGCCACAATCTTAAATTTTCTTTTACCACGAAAGCACAGCCACCCCAAGAATTTCAGCAGACATGTCGTTTCCCGTACCTTGTAGAGCAAAAAAATGTAATCAGTGAGGTGATTTTTAAGAAAATCGCATGAAGCCGTTTTTGAGAAAATTGCAAAAAAGTGAAAAATTACACGAATAAACTACTACTGTTATGGTAGACCGATTTTGTTGAAAATGTTCATGTCGGGTTTCCCAGTAGTATCTTAGTTCTAAGTTTCAACTTCGTATGATATTCCGTTCTAAAGATGTTTTGTTCAAACAAAAAACTTTTTTGGATTCAGGAGGTATTAAAATGTGTATTTCTGGTAAAAATCACGATTTCAAAAAAATTGACATGAAAACAATAGTTTCCTTGCCTATGTATTCATATACAGCAAGAGAAAATAATATAATAGCATTCAAAGTTTGATATTATTGTATTTTCAAAATTTAGCGTCATAATTTATAGGTATTTCAAAAAAAGCCTAAATTCATTTTACAGAAGTTACAAATTTTAAGCCTAAGTGTCAGGAGATTTAAACTCCACAACCTGCTTTTATATAGACCATACTTAATACATTCCCTTAATCTTGTGTGATTTTATGACAAATTATACCAGTTTATTTCTAGACGACCATTTTAAATTCCTTATACATATAATTTACATGTAGGTTGAATAAAAATATATTTAACCCTGTTGAATAATTGATAACAAAATAAATAGGTATTAATACATGAATCAATGAGATAATATATAACAGAAGAACATACAATCTATCATTACATCCTGGAGTTTTGACTGACAACAGAGGAAATCATAAACGTTATTCTATTTACTAATTTGAATAAAAAAACAAACATTGTGAAAAAAAATTAAATAAAAATAATAAAAGTGTATAATATTATAGTACTATGCATGTTCATAAATGGTTAGTAGAATATGTATGTAAACACGGAAGTTAACGTCAAAAAATTTGCATGCACGACATAAAACTTTTATTAAGTACAACATACTCTAAATACGCAACTTGCCCCAGTATTTCCGGTCTATGGTGCATAACAAACTTATTCAATATTCCTATAGTTTTAATAATATAATAATAATAATAATAATAATAAAAAGGGTCAAGTCTGAAATTGTATTTCTTTAATATGAACAACTAATTATATGTTTATAAATTCATTTTATTTTTTTGTAGTAGGAGATTGAAAATTAGTTTCTGTCACAGAATTTAACTTATGATCCGTGTGACCTCTACCTAAAAATCACTTTATTTATTTATATATATAGGCTTTAGAATTATATTTATTTAAATAACCATTTATATAATTTTATCGGAATAGAAGTAACCCCGTTTACTTTAGTTAGTCTTTATACATAGAATAAGATTTTATTTGCCGATCCGTACAAACACCCATAAAACCCATAAAGGTATACCCATAAAAGCATATAGGTATACTATATCAGGTGTTCATAAAATCTGAAAAAAACGGCTGAATTTTAGTAAAATAAGTGTGATAAGGTTTTTTACACCCTAATGTGTGTACCTGCCCATAACAGACAAGTGGAGTGTCAAATTATTTACACTCAATCTGTTCGTTGCAGGGCTAAAATAAATAGTTCTGTTTCTTATCACATGGTCAGCCAATTAAATGACTGGACCATTTAAGAACAGAAGAGGTAGAGGTGTAAAAGGCACTAATCAGAGTTATCTCCTCTGAAAGTAATGAATTTCATTATACAGCCAGACCCTGTGGTGAATGAAGTGAAGGTGTCATTTCCAGAGTGGAAAATATGTGCTTTTCAGAAGGCTTGGCATGCTGATAAGCATACTTTTCCACTCAGTGAGGAAGGCACTGGTAAACCACCTCACTCCTCGTTTTACTTAGTAAAACCTCTACAGGTTCAAACCAGCTTTTTGGCTGATGACCTAAACAACAACACCATGTGTGTACATTGTAATCTGTTCAATTTAAGAACATTAAGCAACCCTATATTTAATGAGATGAGAATGATATGCATGACGTGTAAATCAGGTAAAGTCTTGTACAGACTCAGGCCGACCATTCCTGACAGAGAATGGTTAATTGAATTCCAACCATCAAAAAGTACACGAACGTCTAGTATTCAAATCCGTATAGAAGTACGTAACTTTACTAGGATTTGAACCACGGAACTTTCGTCTTTGTGCATCAGCTGTTTAATAGATGACTCGCGGTGACGACTTTACCTCTAGACCAACTCGGTGGAGAGTGTGACTAAATGACCGAAACAATTCGCTTTTTATGCTATAAAATAAATACTTAATTACGTTTTTACATACAATACTCTTGTCGTTTAGGTCATCAGCCGAAAGGCTGGTTTGAACCTCTAGAGGCTTTACTAAGTAAAACAATAAGTGAGGTGGTTTACCATTACCTTCCTCACTGAGTGAAAAAGTATGCTTATCAGAATGCCATACCCTTCAAAAAGCATCTACTTTCCACCCTGCAAATGACAACTTCACTTCATTCACCACAGGGTCTAGCTGTAAAATGAAATCCCTTACTCTCAGAGAAGATAACTCTGACTAATGCCTTTTACACCTTTATCTCTTTTCTTATATAATTGGCTAACCATGTGATACGAAACAGAACTATTTTTTGTAGCCCTGCAACTAACAGATTGAGTGCAAATAATTTAACACTCCAACTGTCTGTTATGAACATACAATACTCTATCAGGTGTCTATAAAATCTGAAAAATTTGAATTTTAGTAAACTGAGTGTGAATAAGTAATCGGAATAGTTTTGTTTGTTTATTGTATCAAAAAAATTACTTCGAGTTGCGTTAAAAATTTTAGTCGGCCATCTTGGATCGTTTAACCACGTTGAATCACATTAACACAGTGACTATCATTGGTATATTTGAATATAACATCACTGAGATACCAAAATAGTTAACAATTAGTTAGAAGTCCTTCAGTAGTAATTGTTTATTACATACTGTAAATACTAATAATATAAGCGCTGTTACTATTTGTTTTAAACAAACTACAATAAACCAATATTTGCACTCGATCTGCTAGTTCCAGGGCTACAAAAAAAGTTCTGTTTCTTATCACATGGTAAACCAATTACATGACTGAAGCATTTAAAAAAAGAAGAGGTGTAAAAGACACTAGTAAAAGTTATCTCCTCTGAGAGTACTGAATTTCATTACACAGCCAGAACATTTGGTGAATGAATAAGGTGTCATTTGCAGGGTGGAAAGTAGATGCTTTTCAGAGAGCCTGGCATGCTGATAAGTACACTTTTCTTTCAGTGGGGAATCAGTGGCAAACCAATACACTCCTCATTTTAGTTAGTCTTAAAAGCCTCTAGAGGATCAAACCAGCCTTTCGGCTGATGACCTAAACGACAACACAATAAACACTAATTGTTTTACAACAGATTCCGAGTTTTTGTGTTAAAAATCAATCGCAGTAAATCTTCGGGTAAATTTTGGAAACCTCGAGCAAATTTAATCAAATTAAAAAAACACAACTATACACATAACATTCAACCGTTTCCGAATTTCATAAAAATAAGACAACTCGTTTCTCCAGTGAAACTACCATTTTTTAAAATAACACCTACTACTATTTGAAATTAAATTAATTTAAATTACCTAGTACAATATAAAGCATATAATGGAATATTAATAATACCAAGCTTTTGTATATACAACAAAATGCGTGACGAAATATGACGTGTAAAGTAACCTTGACAAATGACAGATCAAATCTTGTTTTCATTTGTCAGGCAGCCTTAACTATTCTATGTTAATTGTTTTTAAATTATTTTATTTTATGAATCCCATTTTAATTACATTAATTTCAAATTAAAATTTTTATTTTAAGTTCAACGTAATGTTATTTATACTGGTTTTAAGTTACGTTTCTTTAACACTGAGGCGATAAATTTAAATATTTTTAAGGTCATTGTTCTTTTATATTTTCTGTTTAGAATTTTGTTGGAGTTATTTTAAAACATAGTAAGTTCTCTCAGTTTATGTTCAAAGATTTTTTTTTGTTTTTGTTAGTAAATACGTCTATCACATGCCGGTAGAACGTTTAACTAATTGCCTTTAATTTACAAGTCCCGGGTAAAAACACAATTTTTTTCTATTCAGTAGTTGTAAATTGTTAAAATACTTAAAAACAAAAAATATACAGAGTGTCTCACGAGTAACTCGACAAACTACTAAGGTGATTTCTTCTCATCAAAATAATGAAAAAAGTTTATACGAACATGGGTCCGGAAACGCTTCGTTAGCGAGTTACGGCTAGCGAAAGATTTCGTTCTGGGTTCAGAACATACGCCTAAATAAAGTCATCCTAGAGGTCTAGGAACCCAATTTTATGAGTAGGTTTGATGGTTTCTTATGTATTTCAACCCGAAAAATTGAATAAAATTAGTTCAAGAACCATATCTCTAGTAGTTTTTGTGATATCCAATGAAAAAGGACAAATAAAAATACATAAAAATACATAAAAATACGTGTGCATAAAAATACGTTTTTTAGGTTTGAAGAACAGTAACTGTGTTAAATGGCTAATAAATGTGTAAATTTATTTAGCAAAATTTGTAGAGATTTTAATTCTGAAGAGAATGATGTAAAATAGGCCAATAATAAACAAACACAACGTTTAAAAAATTTATGTTTAATTATCAACACATACGAAAAATAAGACACACTTGGATAAACTTTATTTGGTTTACTTTACTTCAATCAATAGATGTCCACGCAAGGAAATAATGAAAATACAGAATTAAAAACAATAACTGAAGTCCTATCTTTTACAACTTTTAAGAAATTTGGCAAAGAGTTTACATTGAGTTATATAGGTCGATTGGAGTTATATAGGTTATAGTTCAGTCGATTTTTCGCTTAGTAAGAAATTTATGATAACACGTTCTAAGTAAAATTCTAGTAAATTCTGGTAAATTCTAGTAAAGTTCTAGCTAGGTAAAATTATAGCAACGAAAACTTGGATCAATTTACAAGTTATGACGATTTCCACAGTAACCTAACATGTTTAAAAATATACAGGACAAAATATACTTGTTTTCGAACAAAGAACAGAACACGTCATTAAATAATTAGTGAAAATAATTTATACTTTTTATCACAGGAACTAAATCAACTTTTACACGAAACAAAAATTATTAAAAACTGTTCTGATAATTACAGTAAAGGAACACGTAAAAAACTGCATAAAAATATAGACTTCCTGAATTCGTACAATATTTTTGTTATCTTATCTTAAAAAAACTTCAATAAAATTTCATTTATTTCACTTATAAAAATCAAAATAATTTAACATTTTTTATTATTTGTTTCTAAAAAGTAGGTTAACTAATACACTCGCTAATTATTTATAGTGTAGTAAATAGCGCTAGATTTCTTTTAACGTAATTAACAAAGTAATTATAGATAATGTTACCTCTAATTGACTTAAAACTGAAACTATACACATAAATTTTGTTTTATTTTTTTTCACTAAATACTGAAGTGTAAAATGGCGTTAAAAGAATAACATAGTTTCTTAAAAATATAATGATTCTATTGTCATAGAAAAAAATAACAACAAACATAATTATAAGGACGTTTAAAAATGGAACAAAATCTTAATTATTTCATTGTCTAAATTCGACAAAAAAGAAAACACTATAATTATATACACTATTTAACCATGCGTTTAAAAATTTACTAAATATTCCATAACCAGATAAATAGTATACTGGTGACATTGAGGTACAAAACTATTTAAAAATATCGTAAATTCGCCTAAATTAAATCTGAATTGGTCATTTAAAAATTGTAATAAAACATTTGATTGAAAAGTCATAAGCCAAAGTCATAAGTTAATAAAAAATACTGTTAAAATTTAAACATTTAATTAACAAAATTTGTTTAAGTAATAAAAATTAATTAATTAACCACCCCGTGAGGAATTGCCGCATTTTAAACGGGGTTGTTTATTGTAAAAAAAAGTTATATGAGTGTCAGCTGATTGAGTAAACAAAGAATTATGTTAACAGAATAATTAAATTATTACTAGTTTAAATAGTTGTTCGCTGTAAAACGATAAGTGTCCACTCGACACGACAATAGTACAAAACCAAACAATACAATCAAAATTTGACGCACACATCAACACATAATTAACAGATGACGATATTCGCTGGAAAGACGAAATCGATGGCTTTCTGAGGGAAAATCCCGAACGAACGAACGAAAATAGTTATCAATGGGTGCCTGATACAGGAGGTACAACATTTTAAATACCTGGGATGTGATTTAACATAAGCTAGAAATGCAGGCATAATCGATCAAATTAATCGTTTTCGGTATATATGTGGGACGATAGCGTGGTCACAGGGTAAAAGGAATCGGAAAGATACCCAGTTGAAATTTTACAAGACTTTTAGCAGTTTTAGTATTGCTGTACGGTAATCAGTTTTGGGTACTTGGGAAGAAGGATGAACGTCAGATCCAGGCGACATAAATACGGTTCTAGAGAAGAATTCAGGGTTGTAGTTTGAGGGATCACATTAAGAATGAGAAAATCCGGGCCCATTTAAAGTCGCACCTCTCTTAGAAACAGTGACAAATACAGAGAGAAATAGGAGGAACATTTAATACAAATGAATGAAGATAGATTGTAAAATAAGAGATTTAGGTAGACCGCGAAAAAGATCGGCAAAGAAGTCGGAACAGGTTCGAAGGCCTAATCCACGACAAGAAGAAGAAGAAGTAGAAGAAGACATTTAACCTTTTTCTATACAACATGCACAGGCTCGCTACATCCAGAGACCTCCGCGTGCATCATTGACAGAAAACTCAGCTAAGTGAATTTATGTCAATGGACATAATTTTTCATTTTATATTTAGGTACTTATTGTCAACATTTTGACTTATTTTCAACGATTAGAATAAACAAGATTAAAATTTTATGGACACTTGTATAAAACGAATGAAAACCGGTTGACAAAACAAATTTTTAACACGCTAAACAATAGACCTAAGGTGTTGAATATGTGGTTCAAAGAAGTGAGAAAGGATACTGCAAAAACTGGAATAATCTGAGAAAACTTAATGAAACGAACCAAAAAAGAAAACTAACTACGGACTTAAAGGCTTTCATGAAAAGCAAAAACAGAATTTTGGGTGGACCGAAGAAAGAAGAAAAGCCTACACTGAGCGAATGCTGAGAATGTGGGATGAAAAAAGAGCTTCCAGAAACGTCTCAAGTCACTACACGTGGTCTAAAATTGGCCGTATACGAGAGAGAAAAATATTGCCAACATTTTTAGTCGTTGTTGAACACATCATTGATGTTGTTCCTACGCACATACACACGATAATAATAATAATAATAACAATAATATTTTTTTAATGATAATAATCCAAACCAACTCACTGTTGACCTAGACACACCAGTTACCAACTGTCCCTATACGATGACTGAACCGACTCTGGAGTAGGGATATCATGAGAAGTCAAAATTAAAGAAAAAAAGTAAGTAATTAAAAAATAATGAACTAACAATGATTACGGTAGGAGTATTGTCAATGGGCAGAGATCTCTTCAATGTCTAAAAATTTGTCAATATTTGTATCCTTTTTTATAAAATTTGCTTGTTAATTTTATGGAGTTACAAATATAAATATTTTGTACAGTCAAAAAAAAATTTTTTTATTAGATAAACAATAAAAATGTTCACAAAACTAGGATCATTTCACACAATTTTTTTTTGTATTAGTACTATAACAAGTTTTGAATATGATATTCTGTTTTTTTTGTTTTTAGTATTTTAATTCATATAAGGTAACAACTAAAAATAAAGGAAGACTAATCCGTAAAAGTACTTCTGTAATATGAGTTACATATTATAATAAAACGTATATCACATTACTATAAACATGATTTGTAACAAGTACTATAGCAACAAGGTATATTGTGTACAACGATACGTTCACATGTCTTCAGGTAGGCTATTCCTACGTGTAGGTCAACAAACAACAAACATTCCTTTAAATACAAAATTTTAGTTAAGGAAGTGATATTGTATGCAGTAACACTTATATATCATTTTAAAGTACTATTCATAAGCTGACTACAGTTAAGATTAAAATCATTTAACAATTTACGGGTAAGGAGATGGTAGGAAAACTTGTAGCTACTCATTTTCTTGCAGATCTCTCAGGATATGTATAATTTAAAGTTAACGCTTTGTATGGAATTACTGTTAAATATAATGAAAAATATGGTATAAAATACTAACATGAGGTTCTTTTGCCAATATATATAATGAACAATAGGTATATAACCTGTATTTAATCGTGAGTGAATGACGTAAAATGAAAATCAACCTCTGTAGAACTTAAAAATACGGAAAATCAGCAACTTAAGAAAAACTAATATCACTATGATGTTCCATTCTTGAGATATTCCGTTCACACACACACACACGCGCGCGCGCACACACACACACACAAAACAGACCATTCGCTAAAAACGTGTTTTTTGGGTTCAGGGGGTCTGAAACGTGTATATTTTTTAAAATATCGCAAAAAAGTGAAAAATTACTACTTCTGGTTGACCGATTTTGATGAAAATGTTAGTGTTGGGGCCTCTAATAGTACCTAAATTAAGTTTCAACTTAGTACGACGTTCCGTTCTTGACATATTTTGATCACACGCACGCGCACACACCAATCGCTAAAAACATGTTTATTGGGTTCAGGGGGTCTGAAAACGTGTATATTCGGTAAAAACTCGATTTAGGAAAATCCCTTCCTATAGTATATTCATATAGGCAAGAAGAAATAAAAAATCTGGTGTGAAACACTCATACGTCTTTCTCTAGCCAATGCAAATAATCACCACACCATCCATCCCCTAACATTAGTAATAAAACATTAGAAATAAACAAAAAACTAACTTCAAAAAACATAACTTTATTTTAATTATGAGTGAATGATGAAAGAAAACCTCAGTTTGGCTTAATAATACGGAAAATCATTCTTTCACGCTTAACTAGGCTCTGTAGAGAAAAATGCTCTAAATAAAAGTTGTAGATTTTTTAATCCCTATAAATTTGATTATAAATACTTTTATCGTAAAATGCATACTAAGGCCAAAATCTTAGTATGTTCGGACAATTGTCTATGTCGTGTTAAAATTTCAAACTTTTTGGTCAAATACTTATGGAGTTACACGCCTCTAAACGAATGAAATTTGTTGCGGTAGCTAAAAAACCAGGTATTTTTGTCTTACAACCTCGATATGGCAGTTTGTAAACAACATTAAAAATATAGGAATAATTTGGGTCAACGCAGAATAAAATTAGCTAAAATTTGTTGTTAAATATGTTGAAATCCGATTCGTAGTTTTGGAGATGCAAGAATTTAAACTCGGGTGTTTATGATTATGAAACCGTTAGCAGGTTATGTTTCTTGAGGTTAGTTTTTTAATTTATTTCTGATGTTTTATTTATAATGTTAGGTTATATTGTTCATTATTTTCATTGGCTAGAGAAAGTCGTGTGAGTGTTTCACACCTGATTTTATTTATTTAACGTAGCTAAGAACACTCTTGATCATGTCATCTTTCAAACAAAAAGAAACTAATTCAAAACACCCCTTTTTATATCCAAGGTTAAATATGTATTTAAATATATTTATATTTCCTATGTTTTAATAAATCATCTAATTTATAATAGCTAATGTTTTTGGTGTTATAATCTTGCCAGAAGGTAACATCATTCCCCTCCTGGAATAAGACCACTGGATCGAATTGTCAACCCTAGTACCATATTTCCATCCCTCTTCTCTCATGACCTCGCACTCTTCTCTCCAATGCCATGTCCAACTCCATACTTGAATCCTCTTCTTACTTCTTACGTGTCGATTAGTTCTTCTGTTTAATTTTAATTGGAGATATTATACAGATTTTAATAATTTCTTTCTTCTTGTTATTTCAATCTCCAGTTTAATTTTGTCCTCCTGGAAATTTTACTGAGTTAAATAGATGCTTACAATTTTTGTCGTTTATCTTCTTGTACTAAATCTTCTTGGCATTGGATGGCAGGTTGATGGTTGATGGCCGGATGAAAATCTATTGCTGGACTAGGTTTAACCAATCCAATCCCTATACATAAAGATAACCCTTCAAACTACTTCTATATGTACAGTGTTAACCCCAAACCAGGCTAAGAGAATGATGTCATCCTTGTAACAAGATTATATTATTTAAGAATTAAATATCCGAAAAGTTTTTTAATAAATTTTAAAATTTCATAAATTTACAAAAGATTGTGATAAAATTTAACGTTCATGTTCATCTATCGATGTACAAAATTTAAATGAAATATTTTTTGTTACCTTAGAAACCACTTATTTTAAAACCCTATTGTTATTTAAATTTAATTAGAAGTTACACTTTTAAAGAATTGACGTGTATTATTTATTATATAAAGAATGTAAAAAAAAATCCTCGGATATTTAATTCTTTCATATAATCTTGTTACGAGAATGACATCATTCTCTAGCCTGGTTTGGGGTTAACACTGTACATATAGAAGTAGTTTGAAGGGTTATCTTTATGTATAGGGTGTAATGAACTGAATCAGCTATGGTAAAGTTTGTTTATGTTTGCTATAGTTGAGTATATAAACAAACTCCAGCTGACTGGATAGTAAACATTTTTGAAACTATTTAATTTATATTAAAGAAAAAAGAATATTGAAAAGAGAGTTATTTACTGGTTGCTAGGAAACTAAAGAAGAATAATGATGAATTTTGTAAAAGAATATGGTGACTGTGGTTCCAGACATCAAACAGGACGGTTGGTCCACAAGTTAGTGCGAAAATTTAATTTAAAACACATTTAAAAGACTGTAAAATACAAAAATAAAATGATATTTAAAACAACGTTGAATGTAAAAATCTATGGGACATGTTAATAATCAAAAGAATAAATTAAATAAGTGATAATTTAAAACATTAAAACATAAAAAATACATTAAAATTTATATATTTGCTGTACAACATGCTAAATTATTAAACAGAATTATTCAAGAATAGTGACTTCATTTTTTTATTCACAGCAAATTTAGTATAAACTTATGTGGAACATTTAATTCGCCACAAATCTGGCGAATCCCTCATGGGGAATATTTAGTACACCACAAGGGATTGGATTGGTTAAACCTAGTCCAGCAATAGATTTTCATCCGGCCATCAACCATCAACCTGCCATCCAATGCCAAGAAGATTTAGTTCAAGAAGATAGACGACAAAAATTGTAAGCATCTATTTAGCTCTGTAAAATTTCCAGGAGGACAAAATTAAACTGAAGATTGAAATAACAAAAAGAAAGAAATTATTAAAATCTGTAATATTTCCAATTAAAATTAAACAGAAGAACTAATCGACAAGTAAGAAGTAAGAAGAGGATTCAAGTATGGAGTTGGACATGGCATTGGAGAGAAGAGTGCGAGGTCATGAGAGAAGAGGGATGGAAATATGGTACTAGGGTTGACAATTCGATCCAGTGGTCTTATTCCAGGAGGGGAATGATGTTACCTTCTGGTAAGATTCTATCACCAAAAACATTAGCTATTATAAATTAGATGATATATTAAAACATAGGAAATATAAAAATGTTTAAATACATATTTAACCTCAGACATAAAAAAGGGGTGTTTTGAATTAGTATTTTTTGTTTGAAAGGTGAGATTATCATATTTAGTGGTTTTTTAGAAGTTTGAAGGACATCAAAAGCCTTTTATAATTTAACCTCCGCAACAACAGTGAAGATACTCAGAGTGAAACTTTTTAAAACATTGGGTAGTTTACAACTTAGTAGTTCTACAACTTAAATTATGTTCACATACGTCCTAGAATGCATATGAAGGCAGCAGTCTTAAAAAAACCATTTTTTCTACGAGAACACAGCCTTCCAAGAATTTCAGCAGACATGGCGCTTACCCTAACTTGTAGAGCATAAAAAAAAGTAATAAATGAGACGATTTTTAAAACATCGTAGGACTCGTTTTTGAGAAAAACGCAACAAGTGAAAAATCACACGAATTAACTACAACTTCCAATAGACCGATTTTGATGAAAATGTTCGTGTCGGGTTCACTAATGGTACCTAACTTAAGTTTCAAGTTCCAACTTCGTGCGATATTCCGTTCTTGAGATATTTTATCACACAAACACAACACACACACACACACACACACACACACACACACACACACACACACACACACACACACACACACACACACACACACACACACACACACACACACACACACACACAGAGACCAATCGATAAAAACAAGTTTGTTTTTATTCAGGCTGAAATCTGGAAGGAATATTCCTTTTAGGGTAAATAGAAAAGTTAAACATAAACGATTTCGATATTCAACCGTTAAGGGGTTGAAAAGAGTGTTCAACCCTTAAACCGATATTTTCCGTTTTCCAAGTACTGGACAAGGTAGATGGCTAAAACTCGGTAGAGATGTTACTTATACTTGGGCTACAAAAATTATCCCTTCACCATTACCAAAATGTACACCAGAGAATAAAAATTGTGTTCAATCCTTAAACCAATATTTACCGTTTAAGTTCCAAACGATATATATGGCTGAATTTAGGTGATGTTAGTTATAATGGAATTTAAAAACCCCTTAACAATTTTCGAAATGTACCCATAAAAGGTTAAAAAGGGTGTCCAACCCTTAAACCACTATTTTTAATTTACCAAGTTCCGGATGAATTAGATGTCTGAAACTCGATGTTACATATAGTGACTAAAAATTTACACCACAACAATTTCAAAAATGTACCCGTAAGGGTTGAAAACAATTTTCAACTCTTACACCAATATTTTTGTTTATTAATTTCCGAACGAGGTAACACTCGAAACTTGACTCGACTTGACTTTTGGCTGAAACTCGATGGAGGTGTCCAAATATATACATTAGATTTTTCCAAATCACAAAATCTTATTTTTGATTTATAATCATAATTTTAAAATTATTGAAATAAAAAAATATAACAGGGTAAAGCACGGGCGGGCAGCTAGTTACATATTATTTTACCCTAATTATAAATTTTACTTAATAATTATAAATTATATTATTTCACTTAATAATAAAATTTAACTATAAAACCATACAAATGTAAATTTTAGATACGTTAAGCTCATAAATTTTAAACCGGTATCAAAATGACATGACAAAAAATTTAAAACATAATTATGCGTATTGTAAAAACTTGGAAAAATTTTAATTGTCTGAATAATTATGTAATTACTAATTACTATTACGTACTAGAAAAAGTATAGTATAATTTATAATGTACTACTATGGTATTTGTTAGTGTGTAACTAAACTAGTAATTGCGTGACGAAAAAGCCGACTGATTTAATTGTTTTCCTGTAGATACATTGTACATGAATGTACTGGACTGTAATTCTTCACCCAGAAATTGGTTTAAGCTCCCAGCTCCCTAGACCGGCTAGTTATTTCGTGTATTTTCCATCTGTACAACTGAGAATTAGGAAGATTCTAGGTTATTATCCGCACGCCTTATGCTAGACATTACATTGTTAGTATCTTACATGTAGCCTCGGTTACTTGGTCCTGCGTTGTACCTTGTAAGATGGTAATCGGTATGCGTGATTTGTATATAAACTATATAACCAATGCATTTGTGTGCGTGTATTTGTGTATAATCTAAAGTTAAGGAACAATCTCTTCTTCCACTTTTAAATTTCCTTCCAACAGCATTCCTCATAGTAGTTATAATTTACTAATGTATAACATAACTGGTGTATAATTATGCACGAATGCCTACGTTTTATGTAGTCGGTCATTGTTAAGGAACGTGATCCTGATAGTTTTCCATATCAGTATTTAGTTATCAAAAGATTAAAACATGAATAATATTAATCTAATCATTTCCTCATTTCACTTGAAACGAAAATTCCTAAAACAATTATTTTTAAATGTTAACTAACTCGCAAAATTAAAACAATTTTTTTTGTCAGAATATTATATAAAAAATGGTGCATTTTTTATAACAGTACAGCTGAAAATAATTTTTGTAACTTTATATTTTAAAAATTAAGTAAGTCTCAAAAATTAAATTATAAAAATAAAATAATTGCGAACATACAGGTTTTGATAGCAAAGTCTGATTTCCAGAAACGGGGTTTATAATGTGAGAGCAATATTTATAGAGTGTACTAATGTTGATTTATATCCGCTGCAAAGACAAAATCGGTGGCGGGAAAATCACGTATGAACAAAATAGTTATCAATGGGTGCCTGATAGAGCAGGTACAGCATTTTAAATACCTTGGATGTGATTTAACGTACGCTAGAAATAAAGACATGATCGATACACTGATTTTTTTCGGTATATAAGTGTGGGATAATACCGCGGTTACTGGATAAAAAAGTTTGGAATGATACCCAGTTGAAGTTTTACAAAACTCAGGCAGTTCCTGTGTTGCTGTACGGTAATGAGTCCTGGGTACTTGGGAGGAACGATGAACGCCAGATCCAGAAAGCGGAAATACAGTTCTTGAGAAGAGTACAGGTGTGTAGTTTGATGGATCACATTAAGAATGAGCAAATCCGGGCCTATTAAAATGTCTCCTCTCTCTTAGAAACAGTCAGCAAATACAGAGAGAAATGGGAAGAACATTTAAAACGAATGAGTGAAGATAAGATACGCGAAAACGCCATTAAGTTACATAACTGATGGACGAAGAGATGTAGGTAGGCCGCAAAAAAGAAGGGTTGGAAGGCCTAATCCATGACGGACGAAGAAGGAAAATGAAATAAAAAAATAACGTACGAAAATTTTTTTTCTTTTGTTATTTTTGAAGAGAATTTTTCTCTTAGAAAGGGATATTTTGTAATAGTGTTTGTTTTGTTTATAATCGAAAAAGAATTATTACAATTTGAAACATTTACTTTAGTCGCTTTTGCTTTTTTGATAAATATTGAGAGACAGAAGGTATTTCTATTGCATGAAGAAACATTACATATCCCAATGAACTTTAAATTAAGTTAATGGAGACTAACTTATTACGTTTAGAATTTGAACTGTACGTCCTGGATTTGTTTTCTTTACCTGATGAAAAATTAACTTTTTTGGATATATGACCTTTTAATTCTTATCAATTCTATTGAGGTTACTTCAAAATTTTAAAGTGATTATTGTTGAAGTTTGAAACTAACGCAAGATTCCCACAGATTCATTTTTTCATATAAATGAATGACTTATTATCTCAGAAAACGTTTAAGGTATCAAATAGTAGGCCTAACTGCTGGATCATAATGTTTACATCAATTCTAATTCACTTTTTTTATTATCTAAAAAAATACTAATTAACTTAGTTTTTTTAAACATAATATTGATAAAATGGAGTCTACAAGCTTTTCAATTTTTCATACAAATATTACACAACAAAAATCAGTTATTTTACACCCCCACCCCACTATAAATGATGTATATTAATAGACCTGCAAAGTTTTACTTGGCTACCTGCAAGGACTTTTGATTAAATTATTCATATTATGTAGGTTCCACTTCAACATGTGTTTAAGTAGAGATTACAGAGCACCTTAAGTTGTTACACAATGCATAACAATACAACTATAACTATTGTAAAGACAACATGTATGTTGCTTAAAAAAATGGGAAAAATGTACCATCGTTCATAGATCAACAAGAAAATCATTGCAGTCTGCTGTCCAACTTTATATTATTTTAAAAAAAATTACATCCATGTAGTATTTAATCAATTTTTTCAGACACAGGAAGAAAACAAAAAGAAATATAATCATGACCTTACTAACACACTTTACCGATGACAAATAAAAAAACAAAATTTCTAATAAAATTAAATTACATATTTCTATTCAATGAAAAAATAACTTTAAAATCTTTTCAACGCTTTCAAATACAAAAATCTAAAAAAAAAACATAGAAATAACGAAAAAACACACAAATAAAATAACTATTCGTAAAATATTTCTAAAAATAGTAAACAACTAAAAATATTTACAATTAATAAAACCGAAACTAAAGAAAATACTTGTTTAATAATTTTAAATGTTATTTACATTACTAAAAAAAAATATTGAATGTTAAAAATTCAACTTAATCATTAAAACTATGACTAAATATAGAATTTAAATGACATACAATTTTTTAACAGAAAACTATTTATAAAAAATATAAAAAAACACATATATAATATAATAAACACAGAGAGAGAGGGGGGGAGAGAGAAACAAAATTAATAATTATATTATGAAATATGTAGGATTATTATAAAGTTTGTTGTAGTTTTAGCTATAAAAAAGTGAAATTGAATGAAATCTGCAGTGAAAACTAATCCTCGTCTATTGAACTTTCACTCCCTAAGTATCGCCGATACTCTGTTGTATGTTGCCTACCAACAAACACGGTAGACTAGGATAAAAAATAAAAATACTATTAATTAATTAACAATTTCATCTGAACTTGCGCGGTCTATTTGCTTTCATCAGTAAAGATTCCTTATCATTAAAAAATGGCCGGCAAACCGCATGATTCTCTCAATAATCTTCAAGATTACTACAATTCACTCATAAAATTGACCGTTTTCATGCTTAACCCTTTCAGTTTCGAAACAATATTTAAAGTTTGATCTAAAGCCATTTGATTTGAATAAGGGTGTACAAAAAGTGCCAGCCTTTATTTCAAAAACTTGCAAGCCTGCCATTGCCAACCAACATTTCAACGTTACGGAAAAATAAAATTTCCTGATTAAAATTAATTTTTATTAAGTTCATAAAAAAAGAAATAGTTCTAACACTAAAAATATTCAAAATAGGTTTTTTTAGTTTATTTAAAGTCGCATCGAAAGCTTGGTCATAGTCACTACGCCAAGGAGGCGGTTTCAAAATACATTATTCCATGAATTTTTGTTTAAAAGTTTTTTTTGTAGATGTTCGGTTATCCGGACGTTGACACTTTATGTATAACTTACGGACGTTCGGTACACCGGATATTGCCATTACGTAAGATATATCGACGTCCTGTTTTCCGGATGTTGGTACTGAAAGGGTTAATCTACAACAGTTACAATTTTAAACCGGTTGATTAGAAAAAATCAACTACTGCAGATAAATTTAGTGGATGACAAAAATATAACGTTCAAAAGTTTAAAGATTGTTAAATTATCTTTAATTTTTGTTTAGCTAATTTTCCAGAATATTACATATGAATCCACAATTTTTTGATTTCACAACTAACCGATTTTGATCCGTTTTTCGTTTATCCGGTATTTCGGTATTATGAATAGTGGCTAACATCGTAGGACTCACGAGGAAAAAGATAATTACAATAGACCCTATTCGAAAAAATTGTATTTACTATCATAATTATATGCACCCGAGTTTGAACCCTTGCATCTCCAAATGATAAGTCGGACTTCAACATATTTAATAACAAAATTTTGATCATTTTATTCTGCGTTGACCGATAATAGTCCTATATTTTTATGGGACTTTTATAGGACATGGGAGGTGGGCGCTACTACAAGCCCATATGTTGACAGGTTGGGTACGAGTGACATCCAGTCGGACTGTCTACCTGCCAACATGATAGTAGCGCCCACTCCCCGCATGGCCTAGTCTATTTTTCAAAATTTCGAAAATTCTACCACTACATAGACCAATCAATATTTTCATGTTATTAAAACATTTGCACTAATTTTTTGAAGCTGAATAAAACTACAATTGGCTCGTGCCGAACGATTGAGCGGTTACCCAGAAAGAAAGGGTTCAGAATATTGTTACTAAATCGAAATTTACGCGACGCATGGATTTGAAATTTCGTAAACGCTGTACGAATATAATTAGCTTTGTTGTATTAAAATTTCAAACTTGTCGGTCAAATAAATCTCGAGCTATACGCCTCTAAACGCATGAAATTCTTTACGGTAACAAAAACCATGTCTTTTTGTCTTCCAACCTCGATATGGCAGTTATCGAACAATATTAAAAATATAGGAATACTACCGGTCAACGCAGAATGAAATTAACTAAATTTTGATAAAAAGTGTGTTGAAATCCGACTCATCGTTTTACAGATGCAAGGGTTCAAACTTGGGTATGTTTAATTATGAAACCGATAGTAAGTATTTACTTCTACTTATTACTTTGACCATCGGGTTGGTCTAGAGGTGAAGTCGTAGCCGCGAGCAGCTGATTTTCTAAAACGAAGGTTCCTGGTTCAAATCCAAGTAAATGTAGTTACTTTTATACGGATCTAAATTCTAGACAGTGGTTACCGGTGTACTTTGATGGTTGGGGTTTAATTTACGATACTCTCTCAGAAATGGTCGACCTGGGTCTCTACAAGACTAAACCTAATTTACACGTCATACACATCATCCTCATCTCATTGATTCAAGGGGTTGCTTATTATTTTTAAATTGAATAGACTGCAACGTATATTAAAATTAAAAAAAAAAATTATTATTGATAACTTATTTTTGTTTTGCAGCTGAATTTATTTACATAAATTTTCTCAGAATTTAATTTTCAACAAGTTTTATTTAAAACCATTTTGTGTTTATTGTCCGTTTAACGAAACTGTTGTACGATAAACTTAAAAAAACAGGGGTTTTTACCCTTTTTTTATTTCCGTTTTACCCCGAATTGCTTTAAAACTACTCAAGATAAGGTTTTGAGCACTGTTTTATTCATTTTCTCAAATTAAAAACCATAAGAAAACACCATTTTTTACTCTTAATTAACGCACTAAAAACTTAATTACGAAATTATTTTATGGGATGAGCTGAATTTTTCTCTTACCGTAACACACTACGAAAACTTTCCGGACATATGTTTATCTAACATGACGCGTTGATATTTTTATAACATTTTACGTTCTTTGCTCATTAATTTCTTCGAATCAAAGAAAAAAATGAAAAGGAATTTAAAACAAGTAATTTATTTTTATGTATAAATTAAAATTTTATTTTAGACAAAACATTACCCTTTCTCCTCATCATTCCTAAACCATAAGAACAGTTCTCGTACATACCTGCAACAGACAAACAAAAAATTAATATATTATAAAATACTAAATTATTATATTAGGACAAATTTATCATGGAAACTCCAAACTTAAGTTGTACATGGAACACCGTTGTCTGTCCCTCATTCTATGTGATGCCTTATTCAAAGGCAACATGGACCTCCGAGCTCTAAAATCAAATTCATAAAATTCCTTGTGATCAGCCTATATGTACCGATTCTGCGAACCGATAATTAAACTTGTATAGTCGTAAGAAAGGGAGAAAGGAATTCCCCTTCCACTCCACATCACGTGTAATACTAGCCGAACCGCATAACAAAGGCAGCATGAACGCTACTACTCTGCCTGATATTATTAGCTACTATTATAAGAAATGAAAACCAATGATACACCAGGTCCCTCTTTCACTTCCCGCTTAAAAAACGTTATCACACTATTAATAATTTCACGACTTTGACTATGAAAAACTTGACCTTTTTTGCCGACTTCACTTTTTCCCCTGAATCCTGAATCCTGGTTGAGAGGGCTAAGAAGCCCTATGATGGCGACATCGTGTTAAGGAACAACTGGTCGCTCGGGGAACAATATAACAGAATAATTGCAACCTCAAGAAATTTAGGGGGAATTTTATAGTTTAAATAGGAAATAGGATTCTGGTTCGTGGGACATTGGAACTGGGACTTGAAAGGAGGTAATTTATTTTAGTCCACGTTCAGTAAAATGCATGCCTTCCCCTCACCAAGATAATAGGCCTCCCACAAAACTGAAAAAAGGCCACTGAAAAATAAAATAAAAGAGCCGCTCTTTTTCCCCTCTTTTCACTCATTTCAAATGAACTTAAAACTGAACCGAGTCAACGAAAAAGTAAACAGTTTTGAATATTATAAGACACTACATTAGAAATTAAAATCCGATAAATAGCAATATAGTTAACGATAAAAATAAATACATGAGATAGAACAACAAAGATAGATTATAACATTTGTGTAGAATAACACTTCACTTCAATAACTAATTAATTATAACTAATTAATCACTTCAATACACTAGGTTAGAACTCAACTGCAGAAGTGTCAAGTAGCACTACTCACGCACACCATACACCATGGATTTTTCCATACAGACTACTCCCACCAGCTTAGACTAGCCGAAGACACTGTGACATCACTTTTTCCTTTTACAGAATATTTTCATTATAATACACAGTGAAATTTAGATCTGGACGTTTTATCTAACCATTTTTCCTGATAATATAGGCTTACTCTAAATTTACTAAATACCTCTTCCAAAGATCATTCCCATTTACCACTGCTTACCATATTATTCTAATCTAAATATTTCCCATCCTTATCAAATAATCCTTTTAATTCCTTAACCTAACCTATTAGTCTAATATACCGGATGTCCCACGAAGAGGTTACTATTTTTGAATTCATATGCCGGACGTATAGCACACTCTACAGCCTGGAAACTTTACAGTTATAATAAATAGATAAAAAAAATACCCTCGAGTTTTATTTGCTTGTGATTAATCAAAGCAAAATGGCGGAGAGTAATTTTATTTGCATAACCATTTCAAATTGGTGATTTGTTACTTAACTAATAAAATGAAAGAAATATGAAAGTGATAAATTATTAATGAACACAGTTTGTTTCATTAACCTCTAATCGAACTGATGTCCATCAATAGCTATGATGACTCGGAATGGCAAAAGCAGCTGCTTTTTACTTTCTCTTGCCTATATGAATATAAGAAGGAAAGTATTGTTTTCATGTCGATTTTTCGAAATCGAGTTTTCACCGGATCTACACGTTTTCAGACCCCCTGAACCCAAAAAACATGTTTTTAGCGATTGGTCTGTGTGTGTGTGTGTGTGTGTGTGTGTGTGTGTGTGTGTGTGTGTGTGTGTGTGTGTGTGTGTGTGTGTATGTGTGTGTGAACATAATATCTCAAGAATGGAACATCGTACGAACTTGAAACTTGAAAATTAAGTTACATACCACTACCGGACCCGACATGAACATTTTCATCAAAATCGGTCAACCGGAAGTAGTAGTTTATTCGTTTAATTTTTCACTTTTTTGCTATTTTCTCAAAAACTGTTCCTAACATTTTTTTTAAAATCGCCTAGTTTAATAAATTTTTTATGCTCTACGTGATAGGGTAGGCACCATGTTTGCTAAAATTCTTGGTAAGGCTGTTTTCACGTAAAAAAATTGTTTTTTAAGATTGCGGCTTTAATATTCATTTTAGCGCATAAGTTTATATAATAGAAGTTGTAGAGAATTTAAAATCCTACAACTTTTATTTTAAACATTTTTTTGTATAACGCTTAGGGGTAATTAGCGATGTTCTGTTTTTTCTCACGAAAACGTGTGAAAAATTAATTTTTTAAAGATTTCGGCCTTAGTATGCATTTTACGACAAAAGTGTATATAATGAATTTTTCTCTAAAGAGCCTATTTCTGTTTAGCGTGAAAGAGTAATTTTTCGTATTTTTAAGCCAAACAGGTTGATTTTCACTTTATGTCTTTCACTCATGATTAAAATAAAGTTATGTTTTTTAGGTTAGTTTATTTGTTTATTTCTAATGTTTTATTACTAATGTAAGGTTATATTGTTAATTATTTGCATTGACAAGAGAAAGTTGTGTGAGTGTTTCACACCAGATTGTTTCTATCTGAATCCTATTGTAAATATAAGTGGTTTTAGCAACAAGTTTATTGTTCATTTTTAATAATATTTTCTTATTCCGCCATTTGCTTTAGATTAATCATACGCAAATGAAACTCGAGGGCACTTTTTTTACATATCTATTTATTATAACTGTAAAGTTCCAGTCTGTAGAGTGTGCGATACGACCGGTATATGAATTCAAAAATAGCAACCTCTTCGTGGGACTCCCGGTACCTATATAACCTAAAAAGTTTATAAATAGTATATATTTAAAAAAAACTGATTGCACAAGAATTACATTTTGTTGAAAAAAAGTTTAAATACAAGAAATTTATAAAACGAATCAATGGCCCTACTTACAATAAAATAGGTTCAACCCATTTACCTGCACGGTAATCACGTGTGAAAACTAAAACAACTTTTTTTTAAATAAAAAATACCACACATAACAACTAGAAAAAGGAAACAGGCGTGCTGCACTTAGATTAAATTGAAAGTATACCTTTAAAAAAGTTCTACCTTGGTAAAAATGTAGGCTAAAAATAAAAGTTACAATTAAACTGTAATAAAGAAATAATGCAAGAAGGTCGAAGTACGGATGTAGTAGGCTTTACAGTACGTATAAGAATGAGTAAATGTAAAGAAAGAGATAAAAATAATGATAAAAAGTGAGTGCGAGAAAGACACAAAGATGGAGGGGGAAGACGGTGAGGGAATGAGGGATAAAAAAATAAGTTAAAGCACGATTACAGAATGTATGAATGAAGGAACGTAGCGCGGTGATACTGAATGAAAGATTTCACAATAACTAACGACCCGTTAATAATGTTGTCTTGTCCCAGATATCAACTTGGGTTTTGCGCGCGCACAAATACTTAGTACTTGCATTCCGTAAATAAAAAAAAAAAATTAACGCAATTTAAAATAAAAGAAATAATTGGTACATCAAACTGGACTAATCTTGAGTAACTTACAACTTACGTTACATTTCATGGTACGTAGTTTACTGTTTTAACATTGTATGTAAGACAAGCTGCCCATAACAGACAGGTGGAGTGTCAATTTATTTACACTCAATCTGTTCGTTGCAGGGCTAAAATAAATAGTTCTGTTTCTTATCACATGGTCAGCCAATTAAATGACTGGACCATTTAAGAACAGAAGAGGTAGAGGTGTAAAAGGCACTAATCAGAGTTATCTCCTCTGAAAGTAATGAATTTTATTATACAGCCAGACCTTGTGGTGAATGAAGTGAAGGTGTCATTTGCAGAGTGGAAAATATGTGCTTTTCAGAGGGCCCGGCATGCTGATAAGCGTACTTTTCCACTCAGTGAGGAAGGCAATGGTAAACCACCCGACTCCTCGTTTTACTTAGTAAAACCTCTACAGGTTCAAACCAGCCTTTTGGCTGATGACCAAAACAACAACAACATGTAAGACAAGATTGAAACAGAATGTAAATGATATGTTTTTAATAAAGTAATTAATTAATAAAAAACTGGAGTAAAACACTCTCACGACTTTCTCTTTCCAATGTAATTAATGAACTATGTAACCTAAATTTGATCATGAATAAACCATGTAAAATGAAAAACATACGCCCTAACCTAATTTTAATCTTTAATGAGTGAATGACGCAAAAAGTCAATCTCTGTAGAACTTAAAAATACAGAAAATCAGTAATTGCCTCTAAACTAGGCTATTTAGCGAAAAATTTTTGTATTAAAAGTAGTAGGTTTTTAATTTTTTATAAATTTAATTAAATATTTGAGATTTGATTTTTGAAATTTGATGAAAAAAAACAGAAAATCACCAACTGCCGTTAAACTAAGCGTAGTACAACAAAACGGTATAAAATAGAAGTTGTAGGTTTTTAAATGTTCTACAACTTTGGTTATATAAACTTTTGCTCTAAAATGCATATTAAGGCCGCAATCTTAAAAAAAAATTAATATTTGGTAGGAGAGAACAGCCTCGCCAAGAATTTCACTAGCATGGTGCTTACCCTATCTTGTAGTGCATAAAAAATGTAGTAAGTTAGGCGATTTTTAAAAAAATCGCAGCAGCCGTTTTTATCTAGAACTTAAAAATACCTAATGTTCCAAATTTGAACTTCGTACGATATTTTGTTCACACACAAGCGCGCGCGCACACACACACACACACACAGAACAATCACTAAAAACATGGTTTTTTGGGTTCAGGGGGTCTGAAAACGTGTAGATCCGGTGAAAACTCGATTTAGAAAAATCGACATGAAAACAATACTTCCTATTTATTTATATAGGCAAGAGAAAGTAAAAAAGGAAAATCATTAATTGACGATAAGCAATATGCTCTGTAGAAAAAAATACTTGAAATAAATGCTATGACAATTACAGGAATGATTTTATCTATAAATTTTATAATTTAAATTTTACTACCCTATGCCAGTTCTACCAACCTAATCAAGTCGCTGTTTTCGTACTTTGCATATTATTTTATTAAACTTGTTTTTAAATTTATATAGGTATGTAAAACTTTTCCAAGATATCAATTTCTCTATTTTTATTGTTCGTTACTAATATTTCTAAATTATTTTCTACATTTCGTTACTAATATTTCTAAATTATTTTCTACATTGCTAATAGTTATTTTGAATTAAGTGTTCAGTAAAATTAGAAAAATTTATTTTAGAAAAATTGTAAATATCCCAAGAACGGAATACGCTAAAAAGTTGAAACTTGGAAATTAAGTTAGGTACAACGAAGGGACCTGACATGAATATTTTTATAAAAATCGGTCAACGGAAGTAATAGTATTCATAAAATTTTTCATTTTTTTGCGATTTTCGAAAAACGGATCATACGATTTTTTAAAAAAATCATTTTATTACTACATTTTTTAGGCTCTATAACATAGAGCAAATGCCATTTCTGCTGAAATTCTTGGGAGAGGGCTGTGCTCCCGTAGTAAAAATAAATGTTTTTTTAAGATTGCGGGCTTAATATGAATTTTATTTATTTATTAATTTTTTTTAGATCGCATCGACTACGAGGTCATTAGCGACGACGTTGCATTTAAATAAATGTATTACCCTATAAAATTTCCAATTTTATTTCAATTAAAATTGGTTCAATTAAAATTTAGACGAAATAAAAATAAAAAATAGAATGACACAATGAAAAATAACACATGCGATTTTACAATTATATCAAATCTGAAATTTTAGGAAATTTTAAAAATTGATTGTGTTTTGAACCGCTACTTTGTCTACTAAATTAAGTGCTAAAATTTAGTTAATTTAAATAGTGTTCGTGTGGATTGTGTAGTTTGGCAGTCTGTGATGATGTGTTTGATTGTAAGTGGCGTGTTGCAATGTGTACAATGTTGTGGTTCTTTCTTTCTTCAGTAAATGTTTGTGTGCATTTTAAGGCAAACATTAAAAATCCTAAAATTTTAATTCAAACTTTTTTTCTACGATGCTTAGTTTAGCGTCAATTAGTGATTTTATGTATTTTTTTCATCAAAATTAAAACTAAGGGATTTCTTAAATTTGCGACCTTATTATACATTTTATGACAATCGTGTATACAATAAAATTAATAGGAAATAAAAATATCTACAATTTTTATTTCAACCATTTTTTTTATAGAGAGCCTAGTTTAGCGTCAATTAGTGATTTCCCGTACTTTTAAGTGGAACATAGGTTGATTTTGCGTCATTCGTAAAATATGATTAAACATAGGTTATATTTTTCATTCGTTACATTGATAAGATGCCCAAAACGGGCAGGTGGAGTGTTATTTTGATTGCAATCTATCTGTTTGGTCCAGGGCTAAAAAAAATAGTTCTGTTTCTTATCACATAGTCAGCCACTTATATGACTGAACTATTTAAGAACAGAAGAGGTAGAGGTGTAAAAGACACTAGTCAGAGTTATCTCCTCTGAGAGTAATGAATTTCACTATGCAGCCAGACCCTGCGGTGAATGAAGTGAAGGTGTCATTTGCAGGGTGGAAAGTGAGTGCTTTTCGGACGGCCTAGCATGCTGATAAGCATACTCTTTCAACTAAGTGAGGAAGGCAATGGTAACCACCTTATTCCTCGTTTTTACTTAGTAAAACCTCTAGAGGTTCAAACCAGCCTTTCGGCTGTTGACCTAAACAACAACAACACATTGATGAGGAAATCCTGAGAGTGTTTCACACAAGATTTTAGTAATTATTATAGTATTCAGGAAAATATTATGGTGACATTATACAGAACATTGTATAATGACACCATTAACTCATTAGATCTGCAGTTAATACAATATAGAATAATAGAGAGCCATCAGTAATGTAGAAGGGACCTAGTTCTTATAGCAGAACAGACTGTTACAGATGCGATTCCATGCTCTATGCTCTGGTTCCCACGTTCTTAAATAGGTACACTTTTCATCAATTTAGTCTAGCTGTTATGATGTACTACCTATAAGCTATTTATTTTTTATTGTCCTAATAATAGTAATATACCTTTAACAATAACTACAATAAGTAAGTTTAGTTTATTTTCTGTAATTTAAGTGATCATAACGTATTAAAAAATAGTCTGAACCCACCGAGGGAAAATTAATTAGTGCCAATTTACATAGATTTTATTATCAAGGAACCTTTCAACCAATCATCATTAAATACAAGATTTAAATTTTTGAAAATATTTAACCAGTAAATTACAAAATTAAAACTTTTGTTTTTTTTAATTTTAAGCAGGGCCGTAGTTAGGCGGTGGCGAGATGTGCCCTCACCATGGGCGAAAATATAATAGGGGACAAATTAACCACGAAAAATCCAATTTTTTTTTGTAGACCGGTGCAATTTATCAAGCGATAAAAATTCCGCGTTAATGGAAGAAATCTTTCAGGTTATTAAAAAATACTTTATTAATTCCCCAAATATTGGAGGGCGCATATTTTTCAAAATCGCCAAGGGCGCAGAAGGACCTTGCTAGGGGGTTGCTTTTAAGTAGTTGATTAAGGGACCTGAAAACGTGTATTTTCCCTTGAATACTCGATTTAGCAAAATTTACATAAAAAATATTGCAGAAAATAATGAAAGTTCATGATAAAAATTCCACGATAGAATAATTTTTTTTTTTTTTTGGTTTAACGTCCGACTGTTTTGCAAATTGCTGCTAATGCAGACGGTGAAAGGATGAAATGAATTTTTTGTAACGTATGAAAAAATGCCATGCCCGAGTGGGATTCGAACCCAAGACCGCGTGATGAGAGGCGAGCACGTTACCAGAGTAATATTAAGAACTTCTGTATATTCCGTTACAGATATAAAGAAAATGAAGCGAAATTTAAGGAATTTTATTAACATAAAAATGTGTATTCATAAAATCAGAAACAGAATATATGAATAATAAAACGATAAAGCGATACATAATAAGCAATCGATTATTCTGAATATCATATCGATAGATCTATTAATCGATATAATTTCAAAATATGAAGAGTATTATAATCAGTATAGACAGATACGAATCTCATCTCCATAATGAAATACAATATCTAAAATCGATATAATCTGGGGTAAGCCACATCCGTCCATCTCATGGATACATAAAACAAAAACATTTGTCAGGTCGACAACTGGCCGTGGAAAAAGTTTAACCTTATATTTTTTTTGGCTGTCAACCTTGATTTCATCTTGGACAGTCAGCGGTCACTTACATGCTGCGTCATCGTGGAGATAGCTGAAAGTATTATAACCTTGTAAACAAAAAACTTCACAGTGTTTAAATACTATTAAAAATTTGTTTAACTGAAGAACAAATGTATGTAAACGTTCTCACAAGAAACTACGAATAAAGTGCTAGTTTAATACAGTCCAACCCCGCTAATCCGAACTAATTGGGACTGAACCTCGTTCGGATCAGCAGAAAGTTCGGATTACCCGGGTTTTTCCAAGAAACATTTATAAAATGTAACTACTACGTGTTATATTAGGCATAATGCTGGAAACATTAATAGACTACTGAACTAGAAACCAAATACTGATAAAGGTATAAAATAATTAAATAAACTTCTCTAGCCATTTAAAACAGAAAAACAAAAATGTTTAAAACACTACCTACAGTAATTACGAACTACAGAACTGCCCCTCTGCCCGACAAAGCGATTGCACCATTCCAATAGTTTTTGTTCGTTTGCAAGCGTGAAGGTCATTGACAGTCGCTGGCATGCCCTAATATGTTATTAATAGCTCAACAGTCACTTTCTTTCCCTATGACTTCACGGAATTATCAGAAAATACAGATGAGAAACACGAAGTTATTGATCATATGAAACAAATCCCAGGCTGTGAAGAAACTGATGACACTGATGTTGCAGAGTGGTTGTCGGTAGATAACGATCAAATTATAACTGATGAGGAAATTGTTTCAATAATTAATCATGATTCAGACGAATATGTGGAAGATGAACCAGATGGAGCCCCGGCGATTTCACACACGGAAGAAGCAAAGGCGATGGAGAAATCACTGCAGTACATAGAGCAGCATCCTAACGCTACACCTGCAGACGTAATGTTTATGAGACGGTGGTTAAATACAGCGACGTCTGCTAGGTTCTCATCACTCCGCCAACAAAAGATAACTGACTTTGTGAAAAGTGATCAATAATGCGTTCATGAGTAAACTATCCATATGTACAGTACTGAATTTATACTACTATTTTTTTTCCGTAAGTAAAGTTTTTTTATTTTAATATAATATTTTTTTTTATTTTTTTGGGGTAAAAACGGGTTCGGATTAAGCGGGTTTTCGGATTAGCGGGGTTCCACTAAACAAAAAAAATCTTTCATGAGACGACGCGCCACTAGCTGATGGTATTTTTTGAAAAGGCTAACCTATGACAATGGTAAAAACCATTAGTGATTTCTGTATCTACTCTATGACGAATGACTATTTTTGTTTCCAAAATCCGACTTTGATTTCTTGACTTCTGGTTTTGGGCAACTTCCGGTAGAAATTTGAACTTTAAACCCAATGCTTTCTATATTTAATCTTTAAACGGAATCGAATGAGACTATTTTTGTTTCCAAATTCCGACTTTACTTTCCTGACTTCCGGTGGAAATCGGAACTTTAAACCCAATAATTTCTGCATCAATTTTTTAAGAAGAATCGAATGACAATATTTTTGTTTCCAACTTTGATTTCTTGATTTCTGGTTTTGGGCCACTTCCAGTCGAAACCGGAACTTCAGATCAAATTTAGGCCCACCACCTTTTTGTGTAAATACAAAACCGAAAACCGTTTGTTGCTATCTCTTGTAGTTTCTGACATCTGGATGTGACGGACGGACAAAGGAAAATGAAAGTTGACAATTTTAGGAATTGCCACCAACAATATAAAAGTTTAAAACATGTAGGCCTACACAACTGGTAACCCTACTGTTATTGAAATGAAGGTCCTGTTTTGATTCCCAACTCACATCTGATGGATCCGACATGACTATTTTACCTCTTTTTATAACATGTTTTTTTTAAAGTTCTTCTGTTTTCCGCATTTTAATTTCCCGCTAGCTCATAAACATACATATTTTTAATAGGTGATAATGTTTATATTTTGCCCATAACAGGCAGGTGATGTATTGAATTATGCTAGTCCAGGACTACAAAAAATAGTTCTGTTTCTTATCACATGGTCAGCCAATTACATGACTGATAAAACAATTATATCTCCTCTGAAAGTAATGAGTTTCATTATACAGCCAGATCCTGTGGTGAATGAAGTGAAGGTGTCATTTGCAGGGTGAAAAGTAGATGCTTTTCGGAGGGCCTGGCATGCTGCTAAGCGTACTTTTCCACTCAGTAGGAAGGAATAGGTAAACCACCTTACTTCTTGTTTACTTAGTAAAGCCTCTAGAGGTTCAAACCAGCCTTTCGACTATGACTTAAAGAACAACAAATCAGCAATACTTCATTATTCGTCTTTTCTCTGTATTCGTCTCCACAACTACATTTCCACAGTTTCTTATCACATTTTCCACTGTTCATTCTTCACTTGGATGCGGTAAAACAAATCCAATCAAAGTTCTCACAGATCGTTTTCATAAATGAACAGAATTCCAAACTAATTATCGATGAGAATTCTTAGGACATATGAACCACTTTTTTCTTAAATATCATTCACCAAACATAAGATAAAAGGTTAGATATTTTCTTATACCAATAAAAATTTCTTATCTGTTAAAATATTTTTTAAATATCAAAACAATAAAATTAACTTAATAAAAAAACACCAAACAAAAGAAACACATTAAAATTTCTAATCGGTAAAAATGTTAAGAATATTTGAACTATCGTAAAAAAAACTGTTGATACAAATAACAAACAAAACAAATAAATATAAACCTCTAAATTTGAAATCAATAAATTTTATATGTGAAAAAATTTATTATGAACTTCTGACATTATAATAAAAAAAAATCATGGGATAATAGAACTAGAAGTACTAAAATAACGAAAAGAAAGAGACGCATAACTATTTTTAAAAAGAATTAGAAGATGTATAAAAGGTACATGTATGGACGCTAGTCTAACTGGAACTAGAAGACCGGAACGTGTTAAGGGCTTCTTAAAAAAAAACAAAAATAAATAAAAAACCCGAATTATGCGTGACGTACATTTTTAATGGACCCAACTGGACCGAGCTCATCTCCGAACTGAATCTAGTAGAAAAAAATATAATTGAAAAAGAATTTTCCACGGCTAACATTCTTACTACAGGTCTAATTCAACGAACATCTAAATCCACCTTACTGTCTATTCAACTACTAAAATATAATACACAACGATCCTTCATCTTAACGTGTTTCATTATGCGTGGTTTCCAATTAACGCGGATGATTTTGTTTAAATAAAAGAATTCGTAATTAGGTTAATAACATCAAATTAAAATCGTAATTAGGTTAGAAAATTTGTAATTAACTTGACTTTTATTTGTATTTAATTGTAATTACAGCAATTTTAATGCAATCAATGAATCGATACGGACGTGTCGAATTTGGAAAAAAATTAAGTTCATTTAACTAGTCCATTACATTTACGGAAAATACTTAATTTTAAAGTACACTAGTCCTGAGAATATGACAATTCTAATTTCTTACAAAAAGAAAATAATAATATACAGAGTGTTTCGGTTTGTTTTACTGGCCCTTTCTGGACTCATTGTATTAGTAAAAATAATGAAAAAAGTTCATATAAACATAGGTTCGGAAATGCATAGTTAACGAGTTACAGCTAGCGAAATATTTCGCCAAGAATTTGGAACCCTGGGTGAAATGAAGATTTTTTGAATTTATTTATTTATTTAGCGTATGGCTTTTCAAGACATTTAAAAATCAGCATCATAATTGTTATATATTGGGATCAAATATGACCCTCTGTCTAAAAGATACATGAAAAATATGTACATACAGTACGTAATTATAAAAACATGCTTAAGTCTATATACAGACATCCAGTCTGTCCAAGTAGGCTATTGATTCTGGAGTTGCCATCAGGAAATCCGCTCTTGTCCCTCCTCTAAAGGCAGTTATTCTGCACTCTTTCACTATGTGATCAATAGTTTGTCTTTGACCACACTCACATAAAGGCGATGGTATTTTGCCCCATTTAAACAATAAATCAGCACATCTACCGTGTTTTGTTCTTATTCTATTTAGAGCTGACCATTTTCTACGAGGTAGTCCAAAACCTGGCGGTTTTTGTGAAAACCATGGGATTTGTTCTTGCTGCTTTGATGCCCATTCTTGCTGCCATGCACTGGGTATGTTAAATTCTTCCTCTTTGGCAGTAATTGCAGTTTTTGTAGGTGGCTTTCTTGATCGCAGACGAGTTTTATTTGCGTTTTCAATATCCTCATGAATTCTCAGGTCTTGATTGTCGACAATCTTATCATACTCTCTAATGAGGGCATTCTTGCGGCGCAGGTTTAGGGGTGGTATGTGGCTCAATACTGGAAGCCATTCGGTAGGCGTTGATCTGATAGCGCCAGTGATCATTCTCATGGTATTTTTGAGTTGGGCGTCTACTCTATGAGTGTGAGGGCTGTTTAGCCAGACAGGTGCACAGTATTCAGCAGCTGAGAACACAAGGCTCAGAGTTGAGGCTGAAGCTCCCCAAGTTGTTCCACAGAGCTTTTGTATAATATTATTCCTTGCTTTCAATTTCTCTGCTATTCTTGATAGATGATGTTTGAAAGAAAGAGTTCTATCAAGTGTTATGCCTAGATATTTTGGGGTACTATTGTGAAGAAGCAATTTGTTCTCGAACTGGATTTTGAAATTCTAGGAAGGTAACGTAAATATAATGATAAATGATACAATATACAGTCTACGTACGAGAATTAAACCTAGTACACTAACCAGTGACTTGACAAAACGCAGTAAATTTTGAAAATAAACTAACCGCGTAAACCGAAACATTTTTGTACAACAAAAAACTGAATATTGTTTTCTCAACTTACATAATACAATACTTAAGCCTAAAATATAACCCGTTGTACCTGCGTATAATGTGAGCGTAAAACTTACCGTAACTATTGAATATTTAGATTACCTTTCTTTACGGTTCCACGTTACAATTTACCTTCATTATTATCTTACTTCATTTAATTTTTTTTCTTATGGATATAAATTTTTGGTTGTTATAATAAGTGTAAAATACCCGTGTTATTAATAATAAAAAAATAACGGTACAGTTTTTAAGGAGCATTTAATTTATTTTTTAAATCGTTACACATGCGTAAATTAATTTTTAATTTAAAAGATGATTCAGTAGTTTTTTTTTACTTACGTGATTTTGTATTTAACAAAGCAAAATAAAAAATATTTCGAAATTTATGACATAGTTTTCTGTTTCTCGTTTGCACTTCTAGCCAGCACGTTGTTGCGAATGACAATCTCCTCCAAGAAACATAGTAAGTAGAGTATGAAGAAAAAAAATCTGGTGTGAAACACTCACATGACTTTATCTTGCCAATGTAAATAATAAAAAAAAAATATATATATAACCTAACATCTTCTTCTTCCAATCAAGGATAAGATCCCGAGACCTGTAACTTCTGACCAGTCTAGAAATCCTGTGTGAAGACATTCTTTCAAAATGATCGGTCCGTTTTTGGCGATAATCCATGATTGTTTCCTTTAAGAGGGCACACATCTAACTCTCTCCGTATATCCTCATTTCTGAACCTATCCAGTCGACTACAGCCTCTATAGCGTAACATATGTTTAATAATAAGTAAACAATGTAAAGTAAAAAACATAACCTAATTTTAAACATGAAAGAATGACGCAAAATGAAAACCAACCTCTGTAGAACTTAAAAATATATGGGAACTCACTAATTAACGCTAAACTAAGCTCTGTAGATAAAAATCCTGAAATAATAATTGTAGTGTCACCGTCGCCCCCTTTGATTAGGTACTGTGCTGCTGGCTATCAAAGCTTCCGACGTAGCGACAGAGGAAGCCGCCAATAGTTCCAAGAGGGGTGGTAGGCTTGTGGCGGCGTACCGACAGAAGCATTTGTCATCAACATCAAGACCAATAACCGCCCTCTACCACAGCACTCTCGGCAACTATACAAAGAGCGCTACACTGAACCGAGAGATTGAATTTCGATCCAGACAGCAGACAAGACGTCCACCATCGGCACACGGCTACCGGACTCCAACGAAGACTCATCGACAACGCCGCAAGAGAGAAGATGATCCTTCCGCTCGCCGACCCAACAGCGTAAGCCGTCGACCGGACCGTTATCGCCCGCTGCCGCGAGCGATGCCCACAGCGGTCCCTTGACCGAGTCTTACGCTCACCGGATCCCGACGTAGCAGCCATCAACGCACTACTGCGAGGGACGAAGATGACGTCTCCGCTGGACGACGACACGCCGTGTCGCCCAGCCTCCGACCGCCACGACGACTACGACCGACGCTTCTCCAAGACGACCACCGCTTAAACGGCCCTTTTCAGGGCCACCAAAAATTTAAGGTTTTAACTCGCCACTTAATGTCACCTTCCGGTGACAGTAGATTTATTTATTTTCTCTAATTTTAATTATATACACTTTTGTCTTAAAATGCATAATAAGGCCGAGTATTTAAAAACAAATACATGTTTTTACGGACTTGAATGAGCAAAATACAAAAAAACACTAACTAACGCTAAATTAAGCGGAAAAAATGTTAGAAATAAAAGTTGCAACATTTTTAATTTCCTACGACGTTTATCATATATAGGGTGATTCAAAAAGAGCGCCGGTTTTGATATATCAAATTAAGAGATTTATTTTATTGAAAAACTGAAAATAAATACATCAACAAGTTCATCTTACCTTCCGATTTCATGTATGAAAAATGATGTCATGCATGTGTCCTTCTCTACTGCGCTGGCACGCATCAACTCTGCCCATGAAATTGGATATTACTGCACGACAAGTTTCGACTTCCATTTGCCCGATAACCCGTCGAATTTCCTCCTTCAAGTCATTGATGTTTCGGGGTTCATTGGCATACACCAATGACTTCAGATGACCCCAAAGATGAAAGTCACAAGGCGTCAAGTCACACGACCTTGGTGGCCATTGATGGTCGGAATTACGAGAAATGATGCGATCCTGGAACCGTTCACCGTTGATTCATTCGGTGCTTCATTACGTCCTAGAGTACCGCGAAGTCGCCCGACAGTAGCCGCATAACTCTCTCCACTCTGGTAAAATGTTTTGACGATTAACACTCGTTGTGCAATAGTAAACTTCTCCATGGTTAGACACAAACTGCGAGAGAACTACACTGCGAACAAGAGAAACTACAACTGAATCGTCAATCGGAATGTTCTCCGAAATAGAAATGAGGTCTAACAATGTTGCCAACCGATAAACAAAAATTTACCAGCCGTTTAAAAACCGGCGCTCTTTTTGAATCACCCGTTACTTAAACTTTTATTTAACTTTTACTTAAACCCTAAATGCATATTAAGGTCGCAATCTTAAAACATTTTACCACGAGAACACACCTCCCTCAAGAATTTCAGCAGACATGGCATTTACTTCATCTTGTAGAGCACAAATGTAGTAAATGAGGCAATTATTAAACAAAATTGTAGAAGCCGTTTTTGAGAAAATCGCAAAAAAAGATAAATAACGCGAATAGCCTACTTCCTGTTGACCGATTTTGATGGTTCGAGTCGGATCCCCTTACGGTACGTAACTTAAGTTTAAGTTCCAATTTCATATGCTATTCCGTTCTTGAGATATTTTGTTCACACACATACTGACCATAACGGGATGCCTATAACGGGGAGGTGGAGTGTTAAATTAATTCCACTCGATCTGTTGGTTCCACGGCTACAAAATACAGTTCTGTTTCTTGTCACATGGTAGCCAATTATATGACTGAACTATTTAAGAACAGAAGAGGTAGAGGTGTAAAAAACACTAGTCAGAGTTATCTCCTCTGAGAGTAATGAATTTCACTACATAGCTAGAGCCTGTGGTGAATCATGTGAAAGTGTCATTTGCAGGGTGAGAGTGGGTATTTTTCTGAGGGCCTGGCGTGCTGATAAGCATACTCTTTCAACTCAGTGAGGAAGGCAATAGTAAACCATCTCACTCCTCGTTTTTACTTAGTAAAACCTCTGGAGGTTTAAACCAGTCTTTCGGTTGTTGACCTAAACAACAACACATACTGACCAATCGCTAAAAATATGTTTTTTTTTTGTTCAGGGAGCCTGAAAACGTGTAGTTTCGGTGAAAACTCGATTTCGAAAAATGGACATGAAACAATACTTTCCTTCACTATATATTGATATGAGGCAAGAGAAAGTAATAAAATAAACATTAAAATAGACCGCACACTCTTACTCTTTTATTAGGCTATGTACACACAAATGATGTAGTAAATCTGAAACCAATACGTAACACCTTAGGCAATTATTAACAGGTAAAATATAAATAATAATGTAATTCTTATTTTTAATACAAAATAGTTTCGAAAAAGCGGATAAGATTAACTAACTACAGCACATAAAACTTGCGTGATCATCTTTTTTTTATTTATCAATAAACTATAATTTATTAGTAGGTTATGTTGAATATGATATTGCTTCATATTATATGTATGCATTTATACAGGGTGTGCAAGAAGTATGACATGATTTTATAATAACTGAAAATTTCCTACTAAATATTAACATTACAGGATATGTTTTGGGTCATTTAAACTATAATTTTAACAGCTGATTAAATTATTCGCCTTTCTTTTTCTCTTTATAGAACTAAGGTGTCGCTGGTAACAAGACCTCTCCCACTACTGTGCATCGATACAATTCCTCTACTATCAATTCATATGTATTTAAATAACAAATTCAGTGTAAATTTTAAAAATTATATCGGTTTTCAGCTGAAATATGTGGTAGGATGTTACCGCCCATTCGGCTTTATCACGCATAGTTATGGCGTAACAATAAGATGACCTCCCGGTCGTCTGTCTTAAACTAACCAATGACTTTTTTCAATTAGTTTTCAAAAATATTTTTTGAAGTGAATACAAAAAAATTACCCTAAATATTTAATAACATTTAGATTTTATCACCTGGGTTTCGAAAAATAAATAAAATGACAGACAATTCAATATATGTAGGGCCATGTCGGTAGGTCGGGGCAACAAGATGGCCAGACGGTGCCTGTTCGGTATCTTAGAGGTAACTTCGCTTGATTAAACTTCAAATATATTTCTGTTATAAAAAAGACTTAAAAAATGTATTTAAATAACAAATTCTACGTACATTTTAAAAATTATATAGTTTTTCAGCTGAAGTGTGTGGTAGGATGGTACCGCCCATTCGGCTTTATCACGCATAGTTAGGGCGTAACAACAAGATGGCTTCCCGGTCGTTCGTCTTGAACAAACCAATGACTTTTTTCTATTAGTTTTCGAAAATATTTTTTGAAGTGAATACAACAAATAGAACCTTCCTTAGATTACCCAAAATATTAAATAAAATTTAGATTTTAAAATCTGAGTTTACCAAAATGACAAGCATTTCAGTGTACGTATAGTTAGGGCGTAACAACAAGATGGCTTCCCGGTCGTCTGTCTGGGAACTAAAAAATGACTTTTTTCTTATACATATTCGAAAATATTATTTGATGTTAATACAACAAATACAGTATCTGTCAAACGTTTAAAGACACCGCTACTTTTCACATTACTGGGTTTAGTGCTATACATTTGCTAAACTATACAATGTAAAACATTAGCTAAATAGCCCTTAAAATTATTATTATTTAAGCACACATCCACTTCTCCATCCTTTTTACAACTAACTTTATTGTATTTTTTTGTTTAACAAAAAAAGTCAAATGTAGGCCAAATTTTAATTTAAAAAAATTATAGCTTTCGAATGGCTACACTCAGAATAATGAATTCTGGTATGTGTTTAAGCTTGTAGAAAAGGACTTTCGGCCATTTTCCTTTTTTTAAAAAACACACATACGTATCATCTTGGTCATGCGGTTGAATGCATCCTTTTTTAACTCTGTTTTCAGATAAAAATACCGTTTTTCTAACTTTGCTCGAGTTCGTAATTGCCGCCGTATTAATTTCAAACAGCTATTGCCATGCAATCGGGATCTGAGGAGCTGGTAGCATTGACGAAACAATTGATTCCCGCCACTTGTCATTTATGCTATTAAGTTAACAAATAGCGAGTTTAAGGATAATTTTTTAACTTGAAAATCTGAAAATGGGCCGGAAGTCAGTGAATACCAGTGTGAAGTGGCAAATTGTGGAGACATGGAAAAGTAACTTAAACTACAGAAAGATTGCAAGAATACTTTTATAAGAAAAATTAAATTTTGTACTTTTTTCATGGTGTCTTGAACTTTTGACAGACACTGTATATAAATCATAATTACCAAACTGCTGATATTATTTTAAATAAACAAAATTACAAAACAATAGTGTACAGAAAAATGTTTAAAATGACAATTCTAACATAAATTTTGGCAAAAAAATTGAGCATGGAATTTATTACGTTAAAAAATAAATCCACCCGTACGAATAATGGGTAAATTTTGAATAAAATTTCCAAATTAGAAGTATAAATTACAAAAAACAACCTTATAAATTAAAAATTTTCATCTTAAACTATTAAAAAGTAATGGAGATATATTGCTTTTGTAACATCCTGTATATCACAATAACAATATACATTTTGTAAGTACTAATATATTATATGTACTAGTAAATAATTTTAGTAATACATTATTTTGAAAGTAAGATGTTTCAACATTTCTATATATTTATAATACTGTACAATATAATATGGTCGTAGCTCTTTCATGAGATGTCATGGTAATTAGTATATGAATTATGAAATACAAATTATAAATACCTACAATGGTAATCACAATCATTTTTTTAAATCTTATGTACGTATAGTAGATAATTTATTTATTTTTTCAATTACAATTTTTATATAATAATGATATAAATAAATAATATATTATTTTAATTAGGCTTGTACATAAAAAGGTACTTAAATAAATAAATAATATTAAAAATTCAAAGTATTTTTTCACGTTGTGAAATACCCAAATTGAGAGAGATTTCTGTAAATTTATGAATATTTAATTGAACAAATTTATATTTTAATATAATTTTAAATACCGGATTATTTTTAATATGAAAGAATCTAATCACTTTCAGTATCTAGGTTGCAACCACGGTTACTATACTACGTTACTTTATTCTGGTAAAGTAACCGTGGTTCCAACATTACATACCAACAGTATAAAGATGCTTACAATAATATGCACCGATTTCAGCAAATATGCGAAACTATTCACCGAACCTTAAAAAATAGCACCACAAAAAACATGAGGTTGAGATTTTATAAAACAATAGCAGTGCCAACTCTACTCTATGGCAGTGAAACTTAGGTGCTATCAAAGCGAGAGGAGAGTGCTGATGGTTAGTCACGAAATGAACTTTGTTTGAGACGAAGTGTAAGAGGGGAACAATCTACTGCGCATGCCCAGTTTCTCAATTACAATCATAAAAACATACTGACACTCTTAGTTCATTGGAATACACAGTCCTTATTTTAATTACGCGACGAATGGTACAGGAAATATTGTTTTGATTTGGCTATTCTGTTTTTACATTTTAGACTACATTTATACAAATAAAAGTATTTTAATTCGTTAAAACTCATTCCATTTCTTTTCATTTTAAATCTTCACATTTTATCCATTATTCTGTAGTGTTGTAATAAATTCGTTATCTATCCGTGTATTATAAGTTTATCATGTCGACCGTTCAAAAGCAGCAGAAAACAATTCAAAGTGCGGAAAGGAATGTTATTAAGTATTGTAAAGAAGAAGCAAAAAATAAACTATATGTACTACACAGTTGCATGTTTTTAGAAATGTACGTACTGCGCTGGCAGTAGCGCATTGCCCACATTGAGTCCCGGGTTCATCTCGTCATTACATATCAGTAGATTGCAAGCATCTGAAATGAAATTTCTTCGACACACGTTAGGGTGTAGTAGAGAAGATCGTTACATGAATACAGTGATAAGGAAAGAAATAAACATCTTCTGTACAATCGGCAGAGTATCTCAGAAGAGAATGCAATGGTTGGAGCATGTGAGCAGAATGAGGAAGGATAAGATACCTAAGCGAACACTAGGCAATAAACAGGAGGGAAAGAGAGAACTAGGACGCCCAAGAAAGAGATGGGCAGATTTGAGAGGTTCGAGAAAAGCAGAAAGAAGAAAAATTTAATAAATTTTATTACATACTGAAGGTTAAATCTGTGGTAATAACTAAAATTTCCATTACGGGCCATAACCAAATAATTTGTCTTCAATTTTCCAAAATGCAAAAGAATGACAGAAATATATAACCAACCGGATTAACCAAGCTAGGAGAACATTAACTTTAAAAAATTTAACTGAAAACTAGGAGAGCGTTAGCTTAAAAAAAAGTTAATAAAAAGCTGTTGTTGTTTAGGTCATCAGCCGAAAGGATGGTTTGAACCTCTAGAGGTTTTACTAAGTAAAAACGAAGAGTGAGGTGGTTTACTACAGCCCTCCTCACTGAGTTTAAAAGTATCCTAATCAGTATGCCAGGCCCTCCAAAAAGCCCCTAATTTCCACCCTGCAAATGACACCTTCACTTCATTCACCACAGGGTTGGCTGGATAGTGAAATTCATTACTATCATCGGCGATAACTCTTGACTAGTATATTTTACACCTCTACCTCTTCTGTTCTTAAATAGTTCAGTCATATAATTGGCTGACTATGTGATAAGAAAAAGAACCATTTTTTGTAGCCCGGGAACCAGTAGATCGAGTGAAATTAATTAAACACTCCACCTGCCCGTTATGGGCAACTCTTCGTATTACCCACCCATTAAAAGAAAAAAAAACAGTGTTGCTAACGATTTGAAATTTCGATTGGTTCAGTAGCAGTAATAGTAGATGTAACATAATTTTAATAGCAGACGGATGGCCTAAATGAGCTGATACGAGATATTTCCCCTAAGACATTCTCGGTGAGAAAAATTAAGAGCGACTGGTGAGACAAGCGGCGATGGGCATTAAGATAAAGAAAGCTCATAAACCTGTTGGACCTTTGTAAAAAAGTAATATAAGTTTTGTTACCTTAACTCGAAAAAAACGATAATAAAATTTCACGATTCTAAACGAGAATTGAACAACGGATCTCCAACTTACTAGTATTGTACGCCAACAATTAAACAGACAATACAATATTCTCAACGATTTAAAAAAAATACAGAATGACGCAAATTAACTTTAATTTTTAACACAGTTATTTAAAAGACTGTGTAGTACAACAAACACACACAGGTACAATACGAACAAAGTACATAATTAAAAAAAAAACATTGACTTATTACATTACTGCATTTAGTCATTTAGAATTCACATACATAAATGTATGTTAACAGTTACATAATTACCGTAACATGTAATGTACATAACAGAAAAAAATCATTACAGAGAAAACCTACATTATTATGCAAATAAACCGTGCAATGTTGCAAAAGACGTATTGCCATTGGTACGTTCAATATAAATAACATTACTAATTGGGTGTAGGATGTGTTCTACTTTATTAAACTCAATGACAGATTGATGATGATCATTTTATTTTTAAACCAGTTGTACAAAACATATCAATATATTTCCATGAAATTCTCTAATGTACATGATGAATTTTCTGTTTATCAAACCATTTTTAAAAAACCCACCGGGTTGGTCTATGGGCAAAATCTTATTTTTTTACGTCTAACTGTTCTGCAATTTCTGCTAATGCAGACGGTGGATTATGACGATAGTGAAAATAAAGGAATGAAAAAATGCCACACGTGACCGAGAATTGAACCCGGGACCCCGGCGTAGAAGCCAGTTGCGCTAACCACTACGCCAACAGGCTGGCCTAAAATCGTCGTCATGAGTCAGCTGTTTAACGGCTAATTTTCATAGACAATGTTTCCTGGTTAAAATCCTAGTAAGGGTTGTTATTTTTATACGGTTTTGAATACTAGACAGTGGTTACCGGTGTACTTTGACGGTTGTGGTTCAATTAACCATACTGTCTCAGGAATGTTTGGCCTGAGTCTGTACAAGACAACATATCACACGTATCATCCACACTTCATTGGGTCATGGGGATGCTTAATGGTCAAAATTGAACAGATTGCAACGTACAACATTAGGAATAAAAAAAAACTTAAAATATATCCAACACTTGTCAATATTGAAAAATTTGGTGTGAAACAATCACACGACTTTCTCTTGTCAATGTAAATAATTAAACATATTACCTAAGTTTAATCGTGAGTAAACAATGTAAAATTATACACATAACCTAATTTTAATCATGAGTGAATAACGCAAAATGAAAATCAAATACTGTAAAAAAAATTAATTTTTTTAAAATACGTATTTCCAATATTTTTTTTAATACAAATTTTTTACCGCAGATGGATTCGACGACCCACCTATCTTTACATCTCCACACCAGAACTTTACTTTTACTCCAAACATACAATATAAAAGGTTACAAATTTACGTATTTCTGTATTTAAGCTAAAATACAGCTTAAAAATGTACCAAAATTGATATTTTACAAAAGGTCTAAACATTTTCTTATTATTCTGATTATAACAAGTCTTCATTTATTCGTGGGAAGAAAATTTTAGCAAACTAATGAAACTCAATGCTATTACCTACGGTCAAATTCTGTGGGACACCCTGTATGCAAGTTTGTCGTAAAATACATACGAGGGCCGCAATCTTAAAAATTCCAAATGTTTTACCTGTTCTGATGAGTAAAAGACAAAAATCACGAATTGACGCTAAACCAAGCATTGTAGAAAAAAAGATGTTTGAACTAAAAGTTGTAGGTTTTTTAATTTCCTACAACTTTAATCGCATAAAAACACATAATTGTAAAAAAATGAAGACCTACAGAAAAAAATTGGAGCGGTAAAATTAATTTAATAAGGATAAAATCAACAAAACACCTTCATTAGGCGCAGAAGCCGAGAGTTGGCGAGAGAAGCCTTTTAGATCACAACAAAATAAATATCCATTGATATGATTCCAGGAACCTTTCATTCATTAAGAATTTAAATAATAATACAGTAAATTTAAACCAGCTCAACTTAAATTTCAAATAAATCACTAACAACCTTGTATCACAAGTTAGTATAGTATATAGTTTAGGGAGGACGAATACATGTAAAAAAATCACTTATTGTTTTCTGTTTCCCTTGAATTCACCTATACAAAACACTACGTAATTTTATACAATAGAAACATACCTACAAAACCTGTAATTAATTTAATATACTTACACAAGAAAAAAATTACCGTTATAAATTTGAAACAGGTATTTACCGATTATTTTCATTGAAGTTTACAATTAATTAATATAAAATTATAGCTTACTATTGTCATAAATTAATTTACTTATTAAACACGCTTCAATGAGCCTTAATTGTATTTATAATTATATATTTAAAAAGGTGTTTGCCTACACAAATACATTTTTTTATTTAATAATTTTTATTAATACATTATGTATAATTCACATGAACATATTTTTAAGTTATTACAATTTTTAAATCACGAATTTAAATTTAAATAAGATTTTATTTAATAATTTATTTATTTTTATTTATTTGTTAAATGTAATTATTTTTTGAAGTTGTTCAAATATACATAGATAATTTATTCTTTAATGTAGTTACTTATTTATTATATACTTGTATTTTGATAGGGCGTTATTATTTTTTATTGAATTTATTTGTCTTTAAGAAATGTGCAATAATTTATTGTAATTTAAATTTTTAACAGTCTGCACGATTGTAGTAAATATATTGTAAGAATTGAATTATTTAACAAATTTTGTGTACCTGGTGAATTACTTCACAGCGTTTTAAAAATTTATTAACAAATAGCAGCAACCTCTGCTCACTGCGCTTCCGGCAAACTAAACTTGACGCGTTTAACTTACACAATCTTACTTGTTGAGAGCCAAAGCAGAATGTTTAAAAAAAATAGACAGGAAAAATATTTTTTACGTCAGACTGTTTTGTAAATTACTGTCAATGCAGACGATGAAGCGTAATAGATAAAAATGAGTGATGAAAAAACGTAAAACTCTACCAGGGAACCGAACATGAGACCCTGGCGAAGAAGCCAGTTTCGATGACCACTACATCACGTGCCAGGAACAAGAATTATGTTGACAACAGTATAAATCACAACAAATAATTCACAAACATTACCTAGATTACAGAAGTACTTCATACGAAGTTTTTTTTACAAAATTATAACAGTGGCCAAAACGTGTTGCGTTGGATAAAAAATTGTTAATAACAAAAGTTGTAGCACTTTTTGTTAAGTTTATTTAAAGTCGCATCAACAGCTTGGGCTTAGCGACTACGGCGGGTTAGGGAACTGGAACGGTGGGTTTTGGCACGTAATCATCCAGACCCTAGCCTGAAATCGAACCCGGGACCTCCGCTTAATAGGTTGCGATAACCACTACGCCACGGAAGCGGAGGATTTTTTATTACCTCAAATATTTTGTTATATGAATTTTGCAGTAAATTCTACCTGATGGCTGTTATTTAAATAGAAAAAGAGAACAAAATTTTTTGAACGAGATAAGATTAATCCTACGAATTTCTTAAGAAGTATCATTTTAAATTGTCTTAATAGCTAAAGAAATGTAGTAGTATACGAGGGAAGTTTAATCAAATTTTGTCATAATCGTTAACAGGCTTTTCCGAGAAAATTCTCAGCTATTCTAGCAACCCCACCAAGTTGGTTTAGAGATAAAGCCGTCACCACGTTTAAAAAAAGCAGCTGTTTAACAGGTGATTTTTGGAGATGAATGGTTCTGGTTCAAATCCTAGTAAAGGATTTGAATATTAGACAATGGTTACCGGTGTACATTGATGGTTGGAATTCACTTAACCATACTATCTAAGGAACGGTACGACTGGGTTAGTACATACCTACACCTCACTTACATGTCATACACATCATCTTCACCTCATTGGGTCATGAGATTCCTTCCTGTTCTGAATTGTGAACATTTTGCAACATATACGAGGTGTGGCTATTAAATAACGAGCCTGACGTTGCAAAAAAAATTTCTTTTCATTTCATACATAATCATGTATTGTCACCTTCAATATACACTCCTTCTCTATCCCTACAACGCTCCATGCGAATTTTCCATTGTTGGAAACAGTGCTGGAAGTCATCTTCTGTCAGCTCCTCCAGGACACGTGTCGCTTTCTCTTTTACAGCTTCCATAGACTCAAATCTTGTCCCCTTTAATGCAGATTTCACCTTAGGGAACAGGTAGAAGATAATAACATGTGATAAAACGTGGTTTTTTACTTATTATCCCGAAACGAAGCGCCAATCCATGTTTTGGAAGAGCCGAACTTCACAGAGAGCCAAAAAAAGCTCGAATGAGCTAGTCAAAATTTAAAGCAATGATGATTTTTTTTATATCCATGGCATTGTGTACCTTCACTCGGTTCCTGAAGGTCAAACAATTAATCAATATTACTACCTTGAGGTACTTTCTAAACTACGTCAAAGAGTAAGGAAAAAACGCCCCGAAATGTGAAAGGACAAATCATGGGTTCTCCACCAAAACAATGCGCCAGCTCATTCCGCGTTATCTGTCAAGAGGTTCCTAGCCAAGTACAGCATCTCAGTGTTAGAAAATACATTTTATTCACCAGATCTTGCACCATGTGACTTCTACCTGTTCCCTAAGGTGAAATCTGCATTAAAAGGGACAAGATTTAAGTCTGTGGAAGCTGTAAAAGAGAAAGCGGCACGTGTCCTGAAGGAGCTGACAGAAGATGACTTCCAGCACAGTTTCCAACAATGGAAAATTCGCATGGACCGTTGTAGGGATAGTGTATATTGAAGGGGACAAAAATAATTATGTATAAAATAAAAATAACATTTTTTACAACGTCAGTCTCGTTATTTAATAGCCACACCTCGTAAGTTTTAAGAAACATTTATATTTGAATTTTAATACCGATAATTTTCAATTTTAAAAAGTACCAAAATAAATTCCGCATCAAAATATCTGTATCTAATATATTCTACTTTTTACTTAACCTTTGTAGAGTAAACCAAGCATAAATATGAACTTAACTAAGCAAAACTGTTCCCAAAATTTACATGTGTTATTTTAAAAAACATGTACGAATTAGTTACACTTTTAAGCAGACATTTTTAGGCGTATAATTTGTAACATGTTATTTTTAAACTCTTTCTTTCGATTAAACATAATGAAAAAGAAAGTTTTTAAAATAACTTGTATTTATGTTATATATAGTTACAAAACCAAAACAGCTGTTAAAGTTTTGCTGTCTTTTTAATTTTGCCCGGTGAATATATATATTATATTAACATTTCAGTCGGAACTGTCATGTTTACAATTTCCAGCCGGCTTTTTATGCAGTATGACTGCCAAACATATTATCTTTGTATAAAACTACTTTAATATATAATATTACATTTGACTACGCATTTTGTATTATAACATATCTTTTATAATATAAATGACCTGTCTCGTTGTATTCGGAAAAGGCAATTGACGGAGAAAGTTTGTTTAGCCTCCGGATAATGTTAGGATATTACAGCGACCGCTAATATTATTTCTATTACTTTCGGTAATCCAGTTATTAAATTGCTATTACCATTTCGGTGGTTGTACTCGTATATTATACATGGTCCTACATTTAGTCAAAAGATAAAATAAAATTTATATCAGAATTATTATAATTGTTACTTTCTCATACTCTATCCTTTAGTTTAAAACGAAAAAGAAGTACTGATACAGAGAAAAATATTTTGTACTGATATGTCTATTTATTTATTTAAACATTTAATAATGGTAGAAGCTATTTATAGAAAAGTAGTTTAAAAAGTTATCTTTCACGTAACTACAAATAAAATTTTCTTGAAAACATTTAAGCATTTTTTTAAACAGTACTTACTTTGCGGACACGCCTCGTATAAATATTACGGATTTAATTTTCAGTTTCATTTCTGAGCGGTTTAACCTCCAGATTTCTTTGGAAAAGACACAGGTGATGAATTTCAGGGGTACTGATTCTCTCAGAAGCAAAAAACTGTTAAAAGAGAAAAACTTGAACAGGTGCATTCGTTTATTTACTTGGGATGTGATATCTCTTATGTGAAGTCACGAGATATAACTTATTAATAAAATTGGAATAGTTTCAAAACCTAATACAGCATACACTTTGAGAAAACAGTGACATTATTTTATTTAAAGTCAACTTTAGTTTAAGCTTTAAATTTTATTATTAATTTAATTGAAGAAATACAATTTTAATTTACTGGTAGCATAAGTTTAATAAATTGTTATAAATTTACAGAATGTCTGTTAATTATTTATTATATCCAGATCCCGAAAGAACCTACGATTACGTTTTATAGTATTAAAGAAAATAACCAAAAGCTAAGTGAACGGGTTCAATTATGGATGAATTGGGAGATGAGAGGGTTCAGCGATAGAGAGGTGGGAAGAAGTTGTGTTGGGCTCAACCTGAGGAAACTTAAAGAGGCATAAAGAGAATAAAGATGACGGTATGTATTTTTTACGACAGAAATTCGAATAAAAAATATTTAAAAAAAATTAACAATGTTACAAATTGTTTGTAATTTTATCACATGCTTAATTTAGCGACAATTTTTTAAGTTTTCAGTAAAAATGCCGGTCTTAAAATTGGTCCATTCCATGCAGAGTAATTCGACATTATTCATCATACAAAAATATAAAACTAAATAGGTAAGGCATTAAAATCGATTACCGTATAAAATACCTTAAATAAGTAGCGTGTACCTTGACAAACAACAAGAAAATTAACGCGGTTTACCACACCTTATTTTCAATGAATACATGTAATTTCATAAACTGATAATGAGTGGAAGATATTAAGTTATCGAAAGACATTAATGGTTATTATGTTAAATATCAGAAAACAATTAAGATAAACATTTGAAATGTCAACTTTTAATACAAAGTAGGACATAATTACGTTATTTTAATAGCGGTCGTTATGATTAATGTACATGAATTTATAAATACCTGGTGGTTCTATAAAAGGGTCTATTAAAATGCAATTAAGTGAGTATTTGATATGGTCTGTGTACATTAAGATATTACAGTGGCCTAGATATATGATTTATTAATTGATCCGCTCGGTAATAAATGCGTAATCTTTATATTTTCTGTAATGTTTTCAAGGCTGTAATGTTGGAAGATCGTTCAAGAGACGTATTAATGAAGGTTTTGTTCTTTTCAGACCGCAAAGGATCACTTGAGTCAGTTTCTGGGCTCTCTCTTCTGATTCTTTTCTTTGATTTTCCTCCAGTATTCTTTCATTCTGGCAGATCTTCTTTGCCTTTCTGCTTCCGAAAAGATTACTTTCCTGGTTCCTCCTTGGACTACAATATTTTTATCTTTTAATAGTTTCAGCTGTTCAGTTTTATTTTCTAGATCTTCGAAGATGATTCCTAATTCTTCCATATCTTTCTTGATTTCTCTTAACCACATTACTTCTGTCTTTTTCTGGTAGAGTTTTCTGATTATTTGGTTTGCGATTTTATCTTTGGGTGTTCTGATTATATGTCCAAAGAAGAATATCATCTTTTTCCTCATCGTATCTATTACCGATTCGGTCTCCTGGTAGACCTGTTCATTTGGCTGTAATTCCATTCTCCATCTACTTGGTGTCTCTTTCCGATGCAGGTCCTAAGGATCCTCCTTTCAAGTTTTTGGATTTTACCTATTCTGTTTTCCTGGTTTAATTTGAATAGAGTTTCGCACCCATACGTTATCTTTGGTTGTATGAAGTTTATTACACAAGAAATTAAAAAAAATTATTTCAAATAAATACAGAATCATCATAAAATAATGGAGGGGTTGCAGGAATGCTGAAATTCGTTAGTGGGCTGTTCTCTCGTAGTAAAAAAAAATGGGTTTTCTTAAGATTACGAATCCATTTTTCTGAAAAGAACAAAACTTTCATTAATACGTCTCTTGAGGTTACGAATCCATTTTAGAGCAAAAGTATATACAATTAAATATGTAGGAAATTAACCAACCTACAGCTTTTATTTCAAAAATTTTTCCTATAGAACCTAATTTAGCGTCATTCACTCATGACTAAACATGGGTTATATTTTTAATTATTTACGTACGCAAGATAAACTTTGTGAGTGTATCGCTCCAGATTTTTTGAGATATGTTTATTCCATCCCACTGAAATAAAGTTTCCTCATTGATGTTCTAGCTTGTTATAATTTATTCTTTATTTCTCATACTGTGTTTACTTTCTTTTAATTATAAATCCCAATTAAAAAGAACGAAGCTGGTCATAATACTGTATTAAAAAAAACTCCCTTTCATGAGACGACGAGTCTCATGGCTGGTGGCAATTTTTAAAAATACTTAAGGTCTACCTTTGACTAATGGCAAAAACCATTAGTGATTTCTGTATCTACTCTTTAAGAGGAATCGAATGACACTATTTTCGTTTCCAAATTCCGACTTTCAATTCTTAACTTCTGGTTTTGGCCCACTTCCGGTCGAAACTAGAACTTCAAACCCAATTCAGACCCACTACTTTCTTGTGTAAATTACGAATCCGAAAACTGTTTGTTGCTATCTTGTAGCTTTTGAAATCAGAGTTTGACAGACGGACTGACAAAGATAAATGAAATTCTGACCTTGATTTCTTGACTTCTGGTTTTGGGCCACTTCCGGTCAAAGCCGGAACTTCAAAACCAATTCAAACCCACTACTTTCTTGTGTAGATTACGAATCCGAAAACGGTTTGTTGCTATCTCTTGTAGTTTTTGACATCTGAGTGTGACAGACGGACTGACAAAGATAAATGATAGATGACAATATTTAAAAAATTATCACCAAAAAACCATAAGTAAAATAAATTTATGAATACAAACGAGCGGAGGTTACTAGTAATCTCTTACGTTAAAAATGAAATATACAATAAATAAAATTTATTTAATTTTATTTATTTATTTTAAATAAAAATTTAAAAAGTCCTATTTATATTTGTATAAATACACAATTAAACCCTCACAGGATTACAAAAATACATTATTACAATTTTACATTTAATTATTATTAATGTAGGTAGGTATAACAAAACTAACAAGTTGTTACATTTTTTTTTAAATTTTGACACTTCAATGTCGTGTATAATATATATAATTGCGATTATAATGGTACAGTACATTATATTATGTTTATTTTACTTATTATTATTACATTTTTTATTATATACATCTTGAATAGTATGTGATATTAACTGTTAAAGAAATTAATATTACAAACCAATTTAAATGAACATGTTTCAAGGGCACCTCAAATATAATAATAATAAAATTAAATAAAGTATTAAAATGAGCATTAAAAACAATCATGTTAATAAATAAGTATGTAGTAAGTTTGTTTGCTACTTATTATAAGTATAATAAGTAGTGAAAAATAATTATACTACAATTTACCTGTCACATTATAATTTGTCATATTACAAGTTTAAATGTACGTCACTGTATGACGCTTGTGTAAATTATATATTTGTATATTCATCTATGTATTTTTAGTTTAATACAACTTCGAACAATTTTTCTTTTTTTTAAATTTTATGATTTTTATTTAAGAGAAAGGTTAAGTGGAAATAAAAATTTTAAGTAAATAATAGAAGAAGGGATATATCAATTTATATCTCATCCCAGAATTCTTTATGGGGGAAGGTCTACCTTGAATAACACAAACATTTGTTTTTAGTGAATTTCATTTTTTTGGTAATTATGTAGTTAAAATTATTTTGAATAAAATTAATATAATTACTATATTCCTACGACATCTGGAAATATTAAAAAAAAATTAATATTAAAAATCTATTGCATAAATGCTACAATATTATGTATACTGTAGCACTCGCTACAAATCCAATAAATAATAAATTGATAACATTACAACATTTTAAACATTTGTGTTGTAACCAGCCGAAAAGCTGGTTTGAATTTCTAGACGTTTTACTAATTAAAACGAAGAGTGAGGTTATTACAATTGCCTTCTTCACTGAGTGAAAAATGTATGCTTATCAGCATGCCAGGCCCTCTGAAAAGCATCTACCTTCCAACCCGCAAATAACACCTTCACTTCATACATCACAGGGTCTGGTTGCTGGTAACCACAGGTATCAAATATTTATTATTTTAATTTTTACGGTAATATGATGGTGTGGTGTGGTGCAAGACAGCAAGACACCGTTCTTTCCTCCGAGTTCAAGTACCACAAAAAAATCAACAATACTTTAGAATACAAAGAAAAATATTAAATATTTAAACCAAATTTAAACAATTTTTAAAATAAAATATTTCAGTTTTGACATCCTAAACATATTTTTAACATGTTATTGTTTAGGTCATCAACTGAAATGTGTTTGAACATTTAGAAGCTTTACTAAGTAAACCGATGTGGGATGTGATTTACATAAGCCTTCCTCACTGAGTGGAAAAGTATGCTTATCAGCATGCCAGGCCCCCCGAAAAGCAACTATTTTCCACCCTGCAAAAGATACCTTCACTTCATTTACCACAGGATCTGGCTGGGTAATGAAATTCACGATTCTCAAATGAGATAACTCCGACTAGTGTCTTTATATCTGTACCTCTTCTGTTATTAAATGCTTCAGTCATATAATTGGCTGACCACGTGATAAGAAACGGAACTATTTTTTTGTAGCCCTGAAACTAGCACATCAAGTGCAAATAATTTAACACTCCGCCTACCTATTATGGGCATACTTTTAACATACACAATTAAATTAAAACTTTTTTAAATTACCAATATATTAAAATTAAACTATAGCCTATCGGCTATTTCAAAAATTTCCAATAGCCTAGACTGACAACACACACACACCCGACATGTGATCCCTCCAACTGTTAGTGACCAAACTAATCCTCTTTAAGTTCAAAAACTTAAAGAATTTTAAGTACGTATTCACCGATTGTACAAATTTTACTTAAAAACTAGCAAAGTATTTTTCAATTGTTTTCTAAGTTAAATTTTCATCAGAGAAAACTAACACTTTAAAGTTTTTATTAAAGCAACCTTACGAATGACACGATAACAAAGGAAAATATTCTTAGTTCTAAGTTATATAATTTTCTATTATTTGTGCCATTATGTAAATTTCTTGTTACATGTACTATACGTGCGAAGGTTTTTCTGCGGTTTTCTCTGCCAATACATGACCTATTACATTCTGCAAATAGGATAATAATGCTAAAATATTATAGACACCTTATGTTCCGTTTGATTATCCAAGTAATAAACAACTAACAATTACACAACCTAACTCAGAAAATAATTTAAGAAACAGATTTTTCTCAAAGGGGACTTATAGATTAAAAATTAACGTAGAATTCTCAAAGAATTAAACTTCCTAAAAATTTTACATGTGAAATTACTAACCTTAATGCAACGACAAAAAAAAACAAATAGATCTTTTATAATACATAATTTTATAGATTCATTTGACGTGCATTAAAAAAAAAAATCTGGTGTGAAACACTGACGCGACTTTCTCTTGCCAATGTAGCTAATGCCCAATACAGTTTAATTTTAATCATGAGTATGCCAGTGTAGCTGATGACCAATACATTTTAATTTTATTCATGAGTAAACACTGTAAAACTAAAAACATAACCTAATTTTAATCATGAGCGAATGATGCAAAATGAACATCAACCATAGTAGAACTTAAAAATACGGAATCAGTAATTGCCTTTGAACTAAGCTGTGTAGAGAAAAATTTTTAAATAAAAGTTCTAGGTTTTTTTAATTTCCTATAACTTTGATTGTAAACACTTTGACTAAAAACACCGATTGTCGCTAAAATAAGCGCTGTAAAAAAATAGTTAAAAATAAAAGTTGTAGCTTTCTACATGTTTTACGATTTTGATTATTTACACTTTTGCCCTAGAATGCTTATTAAGACCTAAATCTTAAGAAAAACATTTCTACGAAAGAACAGTCTCCCCAAGAATTTTAGCACACAAGTTGCTTACTAATTAATACTTGAAGAGCATAAAAAAATTTAGTAAATGAGGCGATTTTAAAATAAAATTGTAGAAGTCTTTTTTGAGAAAATTATAAAAAAGTAAAAAATCACTGTAATGAACTACTACTTTCGGTAGACTGATTTCAATGAAAATATTCGTGTCGGGTCCGGTAGTGGAAACTAAGTTCCAAGTTTTAACTTTGTACGTTATTCCGTTCTTCGAGATATTTCGTTCACACACAGACCAATTGCTGAAAATATGGTTTTTGGATTAATGGGGGACTGAAAACGTGTATACCCAGTGAAAAATCGATTTCAAAAATCGACAAGAAAACAATACTTTTATTTCCTATATATTGATATAGGGTAAGAGAAAAATGATTGTAAAATTCTTAAATGAATTAAACTTCCAAAAAATTTTACATGTGAAAATACTAACCTTATTGCAACGATATTAAACAAATAGATCTTTTATGAAACATAATTTTATAGATTCGTTTGACCTCCAATTAAAAAAATAGTTATAAAACGGGAAAAATCTGTATTATGTTATGGCCTACATAAAACAATCTATTATAAAAAGGCGCCTACCCTTTCTCATTGTTTTAGAAGCGCTGACATAGTTACATAATGTACATGTCTAGTGCACGCAAATTAAATAATGTACAGTATCATGAGTCTAGAAAGAAATGGCCTCCATAAATTAATTGTATGACTGAAAGTTCGTCGCTGCATAATACGGTCAGTCAATTCCAAGGGTAGCTGAATATAAACGAAGGAATTTGTTATGAACAAGTAACTATGGGAATATAAATTGAATGGAAGAAAACAAATAATAATTTCCTGAACATTAAAAACTCCGTATTCGTGCATTAAGTTCATACGTTATCAGTCATTCGCAGGAATATTTATTGCGGCAAATTCATCATTCTACAAAATTACTTGTTATTCTGAGAACTGCGTGGTGAATAAGAGAAATAGAGGTAAAATTACCCTTAAAAGACAGGTGGGGTGTTAAATTATTGGCACTCTATTTTCTAGTTCCAAGGCTACAAAATATATTTCTGTTTATCACATGGTCAGCCAATTATATGACTGGAGCATTTAAGAACAGTAGAGGTAGAGGTACAAAATACACTAGTCAAGAGTTATTTTTTCCTCTGAATAATGAATTTCATTATTCACTGTACTCACATTCCTGTACCGTATGAACTAATTTAAGTCCCTCTTCAGGCTTCTAAAATTTGTTTATAAAATATAAATTTTATGAAAAGAATACCTAACTCATATTTTAATTTTCCAACTTTTTTTAACTTTTATTTCAACTTTTGTAACTTTAAACAACGAACAACTCCACAGAGAATTTTTCCCCTGTGGTTTTATACTGTGATTCGAGTACCGTATTTAATATTTTACACTATCTGGATGTCCATAACAGGCATGTGGAGTGTTAAATTATTTACACTCGATTATTAGTTCCAGGGCTACAAAAAATAGTTCTGTTTCTTATCATATGATCAGCCAATTATATGACTGAAACAATTAAGAACAGAATAGTTTGAGGTGTAAAAGACATTAATCAGTTATCTTCTCTGAGAGTGGTTAATGAATTTCATCATTATACAGCCAGACCCTGTGGTGAATGAAGTGAAGGTCTCATTTTCAGGGTGGAAAGTATGTAGTTTTCGGAGGGCCTGGCGCGCTGATAAGCATACTCTTCCACTCAGTGAGGAAGGCAATAGTATACCAACTCACTTCTCGTTTTACTTAGTGAAGCCTCTAGAGGTTAGGTCATCAGCCGATGATATGAAATTTTGAGAAGTTGTGGTCTGACAAGTATGTACCGAATTAACAATTAAGAAATACGAAGGAAAATGGGGATGGGTAGCGAAATGTTGACTAAGGAAAAGGGGCTCATGTGGTATGGAAATGTGAGAAGAGTGGACGGAGGGAGCTGGATAGCGTGGTTAACGTGTTAGAGTCCAGTGGGAAGGTTTTTCACGTCCGACTGTTTTGCAATGACTAATGCAGTCGATGAGAATGATAATAGATGAAGGATAATGATGAACAATTCCAGAGCTGACCGGAAATCGAACACGAGACCCCCTGGCGTATAAGCCAGTTGCGGTGACCACTACACCACACGCCGGTTAAAAGCGAAGGTGCTACAGGTGGAGAGGAGACAACTTCGGGAGGAGGATTGGATTTATTGGCATAAAATGGAGGCAGAAGTTAGAAAGCCATAAAAAATTTGTAACCCTACGAAACGCAAAAAAGTCACTTTTTTGCACTTGGTAAGATTTTAAAATGATACAGATATATAACCAATTTATTCGTAACTGTGTGTAAACCATTAAGAAAAACACGTTCTTTACGAACAACTATGGACACATAATAAAGCATAACTATTTATTCTATTTGATATGAAATCGAACATTTATTCTTTTAGAAAATGATATATCAGTCAAACAAATAAGACAAATAGGTTATGTCTAATAATATACGAGAAACATTAATAACATCACAGTTAAAAAACGAGCACAAAAGTTGAAAAGGCCTTAGTAATAATAAATACAACCCGTAGATATTAGTTCTAAAAAAGGAAAAATATATTCATGTACATTTGCCAAACTTAAATAGATTAGTATACAATAAAAAATCATGGCAAACCACGATAAATTTATTGCTGATCTATACCAAGTACAGCATTTTACTCATTTACCGATTTTGATGCTTTATCCACAACACTTATTTATAGCAGTCTATATTTGGTGTCAACTGAACGAATAAACACTAAATAGACCAATTTTTACTTTCTCTTGTTTGTATGAATACATAGGAAGAAAAGTATTGTTTTTATGTCGATTTCTCGAAATTGAGTTTCTACCGGATATACACTTTTCAGACCCCCTGAACCCAAAAAACATGTTTTTAGCGTTTGATGATGTGTATGTGTATATGTGTGTGTGTGCGCGCGCGCGCGCGTGTGTGTGCGTGTGTGTGTGTGTGAGTGAGAGAGAGAGAGAGAGAGAGAACAAAATATCTCAATAACGGAACATCGTACGAAGTTAAAACTTGAAACTTAAGTTCTGTACAACTAGAGGACCCGATACGAACATTTTAATAAATGCAATCGGTCAACCGGAAATAGCAGTTTAAATTATAGTAATAGTGTAAATTTTAATTTTTTTGCGATTTTCTCAAAAACGGCTCCTACGATTTTTTTTTTAAATCGCCTCAATTACTACATTTTTTATGCTCTACAAGATAGGGTAGGCGCTATGTCTACTGAAATTCTTAGGGAGGCTGTGCTCTCGTAGAAAAAAATGTTTTTTTTAAAGATTGTATTGAATTTCCAAGATTGAGTTTCTAACTTATTTAGTAGTTTTTTTTTGCTTCAAAACACATACAGAAGGGCGTGGTTTACAAAAACAAATTTTTATCATCACAGGATCATAAAATTTCATAGAAAGATTAGTTGAAACCCGAGAATGAAATATTTTTTACCATTAAAATACTCTAGATTTTTCACCATTACATTCTATAGATATTATAGTAAATTAGCGAGAAAGTAAATAAACAATAAATTTATCAATAATTACCAAACTAAAATAAATTAGTGTAGACTACAATAAAAGAAAATTAATTCACATAACTAAATAATCGTATTAGTTATAGACACAAAACAAAACAAAAAATAATGATAGAGAAGAGTAAATTTGAAGAAGGAGAATAAGAAGACGTTCATGAAAGAGAGGTTAAGTTCCATGATTTCTCTTCGCACAAATAAATCAAGTGAAATTTCACAAAGTTAATCCAGCATATTTATAATAGCAACAGCGATAGCAGTATTATAGTAAAGTGAAATTACAAACGTAATATCTGACAGTATAACATAACCTCAACTTCCTCCCTACCGCACCATTACTTATGTACACCGTATTCAGTAATTCAACGGTACATCATTTCTTTTATTCGTAATTCGTACTCGTGAGACCACCAGACGCTGCCGTAATGTTGTGATGGGGTCTTTAAACTTGCGTTCAACATAAATATTAAAATGATTTACGTCTGTTTGTTTACATTTATTTAAATTCTAGTTTCCTTTGAAGTATTTAGTTCCTTATAAGGATAGTAAATTAGTCGGAAATAAAAACCGAAAATGTTTTCACGCCGGACTAAAAATGAATTGTACGTGATGTGTCTTACATCTGAATGTACGGTATTTTTAACCTTAAAAGTGAAAACAGGAAAATAATCTTCGGTTTAAATTTTGAATGTGTTTTACTAGGGATTTCTTGTAAATCTAATAAAGAAATATAGTTTTTAAACTTACAGAATAGATAAGCTCGTTATTTCCGAAAAATCAATTTTTAAATCTCATTTGTATGAATAACTGTAATAAAAGTTAGGTCAATAAACAGACACGTAAGGCGAGACGGGTAGTAACGTATTGTTGTTTAGATCAACAGCCGAAAAGCTGGTTTGAACCTCTAGAGGTTTTATACTAAGTAAAAACGAAGAGTGAGGTGGTTTACTATTGCCTTCCTCACTGGGCTGAAAGAGTATGCTTATCAGCATGCCAGGCCTTCCGAAAAGCACTAACTCTCCACCCTGAAAATGACACCTTCACTTCATTCACCACAGGGTCTTGCTGTATAATGAAATTCATTACTCTCAAAGGAGATAAATCTGAATAGTGTCTTTTACACTGTATCTCTTCTGTTCATAAATAGTTAAGTCATATAATTGGCTGACTATGTGATAAGAAACAGAACTATTTTTTTGTAGCCCTGGAACCAACAGATTGAGTGCAAATACTTCACCTGCCCGTTATGGGCACCAGTAGCGTATTATTCCTACCGAATGTTGGGGGCAGGTTCGCGTCATATAGAATGTCTCCATCTAAACATTGTTTTTATACGTTATTTATTTCACAACTGTATAAAAACAACCAGCAAAAATGTTCACAACTAAATTAAAAAAAAAAACCATCGCGTTAATGGCTTTGAGGAGGACACCACCCAGCGATAGCTCTCCAGAGAACGATAATTGTGTTCATTTTAAAATTTTATTTTTGTATACGTAATAAATATTAGAGTTGCGTTAATGTACCATATTTCTACTCCATCCGCGTTTCAGTCGTCTTTGTGCAATTCCTAGTAGGTCTGCAGAATTCATATTCCATATTAAGGGATTTTTATGATTTTGGAGTTTGTCTCTGAACTTACGGTGCAGTTTTAGATATGTGTCGACGTAAGGAACGCGTAAGTCATCGTGTAGTGTTCTATTGGATACGTAACTCTGGTAATTAGTAATCAGTCGTAAGAATTTACTTTAAAAACGTATTTTTGAAATTACTGATGGCTGCTGCACCATAAATTTGACTACCTACATTCAGATCGGTTGAAGCATCGCCTTGTACGTCAAGAGTTTTGAAGTCATGGGTCATAGTTTTGACCGCTTGACATCTAAACATTCTAAAATCTAAACATCTCTCAAAGGAGATAAATCTGAATAGTGTCTTTTATACTGTATCTCTTCTGTTCATAAATAGTTAAGTCATATAATTGGCTGACTATGTGATAAGAAACAGAACTATTTTTTTGTAGCCCTGGAACCAACAGATTTCTAAACATTGTAAAAGAATTTAAGAAAGCAAAAAACTAGAATTCAAAAGATCTATTTGAGGGTTGAACTAAAAATTATTCAATCATATTATTTCTAATTCTACTACTAATCATCGTCATCTCACAATCGGCATTTATATCATTGCTATCATCGTCATCTTCAGCATCAACAAATTCATGTTTCAAGATATTAATATATATATATACACCATACATCAAGTTTAATATTTTATTTTCTTATTCAGAGTTTTTTAATTTTTAAAACACACTACTGAGTATGGTTATATTTTCATTCTAAGAATATTACTCAAATTTTTTTCATCTTTGCTTAAAGTTTATTATTACATTTATATAAAACTGATTCCAAATGAACTACACTGTTAAAAATAAAATTATTTCACGGTAAATGTACTAAGAAGTCATATACTAAAAACAATGCAAGCAAATTTATTCTGAAACTTGTATAAGGTTATTTCAGTTTGACCAAGGATTTGGAGGCCCAACGCCAATTAAAAGAATCATAACCCGAGTAAATACCTAAATTTTACACTCTTGAATAACCGGAAATAGCTAGGCAGACATCGCAAGTTTTATCAAAATTGCAATCAAATCGCGGGAAAACTGTATCTAACATATATAATTAAAGCAACCTTTAGAATATACGAAGTCGTAATTATAGTCAATATATTAAGTACTATAATTCTACCTTTTGTAGCATTTTATACTGTAAACAAAGAAAAAATATAAATCTTAGTATTTTCTTACGAAGTATTCATAGATATATTTGTGGGGAGAGTCTGCTCTCATTTTAAAAATTACAGCATACGGTATATTATAAGTAAAAACATACACATAACGAGAATTAGTTAAAAACTAGTTAAAAAATAATTTTGTAGTATTTTACTTTTTATTCAGATTAGCCCTAATCTGTAAATTTTGATTTAAACCTTATTTGGGCGAAAATGCATTATTTTATAAGAAAACCCGTATAAAACCATAAGTTTTTGGGTTCAGGGGCTTCAGGCCCCTGAATCCAAAAAAATATTTACAACATATCTTAACAGAATAGCGTACGAAGTTGAAATTTGAGTAGTTAATTCGTGCATTTTTTACTTTCTCTTGCCTATATGAATATATAGGAAGGAAAGTATTGTTTTCATGTCGATTTTTCGAAATCGAGTTTTCACCGGATCTATACGTTTTCAGACCCCCTGAACCCAAAAAACATGTTTTTAGCGATTGGTCTGTGTGTGTGTCTGTGTGTGTGTGTGTGTGTGTGTGTGTGTGTGTCTGTGTGTGAACAGAATATCTCAAGAACGGAACATCGTACGAACTTGAAACTTGAAACTTAAGTTACATACCACTACCGGACGCGACACGAACATTTTCATCAAAATCGGTCAACCGGAAGTAGTAGTTTATTCGTATAATTTTTCACTTTTTTGCGATTTTCTCAAAAACTGGTCCTACGATTTTTTTTTTAAATCGCCTATTTTACTCAATTTTTTATTCTCTACAAGATAGGGTAGGCGCCATGTTTGCTGAAATTCTCGGTGAGGCTGTTTTCACGTAAAAACGTTGTTTTTTTAAGATTACGGCTTTAATATAAATTTTAGCGCAAAAACTTATATAATAAAAGTTGTAGAGAATTTAAAAACCTACAACTTCTGTTTCAAACATTTTTTTGTATAACGCTTAGTTTAGCGGTAATTTGCGATTTTCTGTTTTTTTTCTCACGAAAACGTGAGAAAAATCGATTTTTTTAACATTTCGGTCTTAGTATGCATTTTACGACAAAAGTGTATATAATAAAAGTTATAGAAAATTAAAAGATCTACAACTTTTGTTTAGAGCATTTTTCTCTACAGAGCCTAGTTTAGCGTGAAAGCGTGATTTTCCGTATTTTTAAGCCAAACTGAGTTCGATTGTCATTTTGCGTCATTCTCTCATGATTAAAATAAGGTTATGTTTTTGAGGTTAGTTTTTGTTTATTTCTAATATTTTATTAATAATATTAGGTTTATTATTAATCATTTGCATTGGCAAGAGAAAGTTGTGTGAGTGTTTCACACCAGATTTTTCACTTTACTGCGATTTTCTCAAATACAGCTCTTACGATATTTTTTAAGAGTCGCTTAATTTACAACATAGTTAATGCTCTACTATTAGGGCAAGCGCTATATCTGCTGAAATTCTTGGAAGCCTGTGATCTCGTAGCTAAAAATGGGATTTTTAAGATTACAGTCTCAATATGCATTCTAGAGAAAACGTATATAACCTACTCAAAGTTGTAAAAAATAAAAACCCTACAAATTTCATTTCAAGCACATCTTCCTACAACGCTTAGTTAAGCGTTAATTAGTGTTTTCGTTATTTTTCCTAACAGAATTTTAGGAGTCTGACAAATGGGATTTTTTAATATTGTGGCCTTAGTATGCATTTTACGACAAAAGTGTAAAAATTAAAGTTATAGGAAATAAAAAACACCTTCAAATTTTATTTCAAGCATTTCCTTCTACAGAGGTAGATTTTAATTTTGCGTCATTCACTCATGATGAAAATTAGGTAATATTTTTCATTTTATATTGTTTACAAATGATTAAATATAAGTTACGTTTTATTCTGCCCATAAAAGACAAGTGGAGTGTTAAATATTTTGACTCAATCTGTTAATTCCAAGACTAAAAGAAATAGTTCTTTCTAATCACATGGTCAGCTAATTATATAACTAAAGTATTTAAGAGCAGAAGAGGTAAAGATGTGAAAGACATAAGTCAGAGTTTTCTCCTCTGAGAATAATGAATTTCAT